>JACEFZ010013011.1:485000-906525 GCA_014155875.1 Cepaea nemoralis
GTATATGCGCCCCTGCTGTAATTTTGACTGGGTGATGTGTTGCTAACATTTTGTACATGTCTTCTTTAAGTGTTTTTTATTTGCAATTACATTCGCGAGTTTAGAACTAAAAAACAAGTTCTCGAGGCACGAATCTGCTATTCCTATGTGAAGTGGTATGCCATAACACTGTAATAGGCGTGAGTGTCCGGAGGATTGGGTGGCGGGTCTTTCCCTCCAGTAGCGAGAGCTTTCATCGAACCGCGCTCACCCCATTGTTAGCGGAAAGCTCTAATCGAAACATAACGCGTAAGGAGGGCGAGAATATACTTCTGTTTTTCTTCTCTGCTTGTATGATACATTTTGCTCAGTTAAGCCTGCCTACTCTGAGGTTGTTTAATCATAAGCTTATAAAGTAGTTGATTAGTTTTCTTTACTGTTCAGCTGTTCGCAAGATTCATATCTTGCACCTGCCCTAAATTTATTCCAGATCTGTACAATTTTACATGTGACTAATTGTAACTGATCTCAGAACCACTGATATAATTCATGTTCCTAGATATTTCAGTGTTCGTTAGCTCTCAAACTCTTCCGTTTTTGACCAAGAAATGAAGGTCCAGATCCTACGATGATCGCTAATGCAGTTTGTAACAAGTGTCACAGACCTGAATATGATATGATTGCCATGTAGCGTCGGTGGCAAGGGATAGTGATTTAGGTTTGTGTTGGTCTGCTCGGCTGTCAGTCCGTCTTCGGTGAAGGAAATCGTGTTGATCCTAAAAGTAATCATACGCTTCATTGCTTGTCGCTACGCTTGTCTTAAAACTGAAAACTAAAGGAATTGACTGAAGGGCCGATATAACATGATAACTGGCCGTGGCAGCCTAACGTCCACTGCATCTGTGTCCGTCTTCCAGTCGTCTTGCCGCCAGCTCGCCACTGGAGCCAGACGGACACAGACGAAGGAGCGGAGACGATATTATTATTATTATTATTATTATTATTATTATTATTATTATTATTATTATTCTCCCCCTCCTTCTGCGTTTGCCTGTCCTTCTTCTTCGTCTTCGTCTGCTTCTGTCTTTCATCTTCCAATGGAGCCTAGGCTTTCAATAAACTCACGCCGAGCTCTGTGCAGATGTGTCTATAATTGGTTGAATTTTACAGCTAAATATTTCTACGGGATGAAGTGGGCAGTCTTACACCAAGGCTCCTTCGTGGACTCTTATGACATACATAGTAGGTTAGCATTATTGTTGTTCTTCATGCTATGAACCCTGGTAACACATGGCACTATTATTGCTGTGTCCTTATATTATGGACCCTGGTAACACAAGGACAATATTTTCCACACACGTGAATTACATATATTGTATTGTCTCCAGGTCGTATTGTTTTTGGTACATTTGATTCTTCTTTCTCTTTCTCTTTCACACACTCAGAGCTTATATCTAGTATATGTAGTAAATAGTGTCAGTTTCATGACCTGCCTGTGCAGGTTTTTGGTGGGCTGGCACTGGTTGACACCATATATATTACTGACCCACATAATGTGATGTGACACCATACACGTGACTTCTACCATATATGTTGCTTGACACAATACGTGTTAATTGACACCATATAAGTTGGATGACACCATACATGATGCATGACACCATCCATGTTATTTTACACACATACATGTCGTGATCAGGATGGTGGTATTTACATTCACTAACGCTCTGATGGCAGACTCTACAATGCTCAGAGATTGAAGGCCAAGACCAAATTAGGAGGATACTGATCAGAGAGGTGCTTTTTGCTGATGGTACTGCAGTTATAACCACTCTGAGGAAGAATTACAATATCTACTATCTGCATTCTCCAATGCTTGTTCTGAAATTGGTTTAACAATTAGCAAAAAGAAGACGCAGATTATGTCACAAGGTGCACATGGGATACCATCAATCTCTATTGACGACGCCGAACTAGAGATAGTAGACAATTTCGCATATCTAGGATCAGAGGTAAATAGCAAATTATCCCTAGATCAGGAAATCAACATCAGGATTGGCAAGGCAGCAACAACAATGAACAGGTTAACAAAAAAGAGTCTGGGAGAACAGGAAACTGACTGCCAAAACAAAAGTCCTTGTCTACCAAGTCTGTTTCCATAGTACTCTTATTTATGGCAATGAAACCTGGACAACCTACTCACACCAAGAGAAACGTTTAAACAGCTTTCATATGCGGTGTCTGCGAAGAGTTCTTGGTATTAATGGCAAGACAAAATCACAAATACTGAAGTATTGGAAAGATCAGGTTGTGTGACGGTTTATTCCATCTCAGTCTTCGTAGACTTAGATGGATAGGACATCTTTGGAGGATGGATGATGGTAGAATACCAAAGGACATCTTTTTGGTGAATTAAGATGGGTAAGAATCTCAGGGTCGGCCCTCTACTACGATACAAAGATGTGTGTAAGCGGGACATGATTGATACAGGCATTGATAATGCACAGTGGGAGCAAGTCGCCGCTGAACGTGTTGCATGGCGGACAAATAACAGAAATGTAATAAAGACAAAGGAGAAAATTATTGCAGATAAGTCATACAACGAGCATGTGATACGTAAGATGGTGCATGATGGTGAATATGACCATGCGTTCACATGCATCAACTGTGCACGAACATTTACAGCGCGAATTGGCCTTAACAGTCACATTCGCCACCGCCATGGGTCGTAGCTATCAAGCCTTTATGAGGCACAATGTAACAAGCTGTCGTCTGTCAAGACGGCAAGGTGCCAATGACACCCACACATGATTCTTGAAACCATACATCTCATGTTATATTCTATTGCACTGCACAAGTATCTATTTCATATTGTATTCTATTGCACTTTATCTATCGGATGTTGTATTCTATTGCACTTTATCTATCTTATGGTATAATATAGCGAACTGTATATATCTCATGTTGTATTCTATTGTACTACATATATATCTCATATTGTATTCTATTGCACTGTATCTATCTCATATTGTATTCCATTGCAATGTATCTATCCCATGTTGTATTCTGTTTGCAATGTATCTATATCATATTGTATTCCATTGCACTGTATCTATCTCATGTTGTATTCCATTGCACTGTATCTATTTCACGTTGTATTATATTGCACTGTATCTATCCCATGTTGTATTCCATTGCACTGTATCTATCTCATGTTATATTATATTGCACTGTATCTGTCTCATGATGTGCAGTTTTATCCATCGGTCTGTATACAATAGGACACCATAAACCGACTGTTTACTTATATCACACGTTTAGAACCTCCACCAGAGCCCGAATGCTGTCAGAACGAGCCAGACACGGGCGTCTTTTACAGTGTCGCAGAGAAGCACGGAGCTGCTGTCACTGGCAGTGTAGCTGGTAAAGGACATGTTTTTGCCCAGGAACGCAGGGATGTAAGTAGTGACTACACTCTAAACATTTGTTCAGCTGCCACGTCTCTGCTCTAGGTTACTCTCACTTGAATCTATGTTGGTTATCTGTCGGGGTATCATCTTTGCACTTCGGGTGAGTTCATAGGTGCTTAGATTCTCTCCCCCCCCCCCCCCCCCCACCCCCCCCCCCCCCCCCCAACGTATGCTTCAGCTTCCTGCGGCTAATAGTGCCAGTTCTGTGTTTGTTGACGAGGAACCTCCTCCCGATGTGTCATTCGTGTCTGGCCGTACTAATTCTTACTCCCGAGTCTTAAAACCTGGACAGCGATGTGGATTCACTGATGTCAAAATCCTGCGATCTTGACATCTTTCTAAAGGCGTTAATAACATCGGCACGATCCATGGGCTGACCATCTGCAGGGGATGGGGAGATAGCAAGTTTATTCACTCGTTTATTTCCTCCAACGTCCGCATGTCCTGGAAAGAAGATGAAAGAGACTCTACGGACAACAGACCGTCGCAGCGGTTCAGTCACGGTCTACGTACAGAACACGTCTCGAACCTGTCGCATCATGCTCATTGAATGACTGAGTAGAGCCATGTATGTATGTTGTAAACGCTATTGTTTGTGTATGAGAGTTCAACACAAACACGTTGATGGCGTCGACGTAGCTCCAGGCTAAGATGTTGCATGGCGGCTTGGAGGTCATCTATTCAGGAAGTTCTGGTAATGATCAAGCTTTCAATTCATTAATTTATTCATTGCCAGTCCTCCTGGCCGAGCGGTAAACGACTTTCCCCGTACATCCCGTTTATCCACGTAGGGGTTTGCAACGCGCGAGAATTGGAAGCGGTTCTCCCCGCTTGGTAACTTACGGATAAGTGAGCCGGCCGCTCAGAAAGCAATGGCAAACTACTGAGCGTAATCTTGCCTAGTACATCAACAGCAGCTGAAAATGCTGATGTTGACTGCAACGTCATGTAAGGGATATGGAAAATAAGCATTTCCTTTGTAGAACCTCGCTCCCATAACGACGTTCCGGAAAACCTCTCGATCATAAGCAAAATGTTTTGCGTCCCGATACACCCATTTGCCACATTCTGCACCCAACTTCTCTTTGGCCTGCCCCTTCTACTCTACCCGGGCATATACCCCTCCATTATTGTTCTCTCCAAAACTTTCATGACAGTTCATGTGACCAAGATATTTCAGTTTTCTTTGATTTATCGTCTTTACTGGCTATCCTTCTTCATATTCGATTTCTTCGTATGAATGGATTTGCTCTTTCTGTATCCAAGATATTCTTAGAACAGTATATTACATTTATATTAAAAAAGGCGATTTATGCGATGTTCAGCTTGTCAGCTTACAAATGTGACAGAAAATGTCCTGGTAATGACCCAGCTTACAAATGGTGACAGGAAATGTCCTGGTAATGACCCAGCTTACAAATGGTGACAGAAATGTCCTGGTAATGACCCACAGCTTACAAATGGTGACAGAGATGTCCTGGTAATGACCCAGCTTACAAATGGTGACAGAGATGTCCTGGTAATGACCCAGCTTACAAATAGTGACAGAAATGTCCTGGTAATGACTCAGGTTACAAATTGTGACAGAAATGTCCTGGTAATGACCCCAGCTTACAAATGGTGACAGAAATGTCCCTGGTAATGACCCAGCTTACAAATGGTGACAGAAATGGTCCTGTAATGACCCAGCTTTCAAATGGTGACAGAAATGTCCTGGTATGGACCCAGCTTACAAATGGTGACAGAAATGTCCTGGTAATGACCCAGATTACAAATGGTGACAGAAATGTCATGGTATTACTCATCTTACATTGGCTGACAGGAATGTACTGGTAAGTAAAGACAGCAGGCGTGGTATTGACCCACATCACCCAGCAATGTATTGCTTGGCTATACATTTATGAGGCTAGGTCATAATACCCAATATGCCTCAAAGTCTGTAAAAGAGGCTTTCACGTTTGTTTGTTACTCACCTTGAAATATTCGTTTAGCGTCAGATCTAACCTCTCATCTGACGGTATATTAGTTTACGTGTCCAATAGGTGTAGTGCAAATACAGCGATCGTCAGGTAACAAGACTCGCAGAACGAAGCTTCCATCACTTTGAATCGAAAAGACTGGATCCCTCATCTGTTCCCATGCATATGCCTTTCAGTGGTCAAGGTGTCACTAGTATATTATGTCCATCGTCGTAGTGGTTCGTCACAAACTCTTCATACGATATAGTTAATGCATGCAATGTAAAATAGGCTATGCCAAGACTGAAAGCCACTCGCAGAGGCTTCAAATCTTTAAGAACTTGTGCGAATCCAGGTCATAGGTGAAAGTTTGAGAGCTGATGTGCTGGCTTCAAAAGCCAATTTAATTCGGACGCTGATACTGGAGATATACCTTCTGAATTATGTAACTCTCTATTTATTGCAATCCCAAAGAAATTCTGGAGCCTTGGAATGTGATCAACATAGAACAATTAGTATAATGAGTCACATCACAAAGGTTTTGCTACGAATTATCATGCAAAGAGTGAAGAAGTAATACATCCTGAAATAGGGGAAGAACAATGTGGGTTTGTAGAAGGAAAGGGTACAGTAAAATGCTGTGTTTATGCTACGAGTCAGTTACTGAACGTGCCATAGAATTAAACGAGGAGTATACATCGTTGCTTATTGACTGCACAAAGGCTTTTGATAGAGTTAGACATGGCAACATGGTGGATATGCCTTGGGAGATCTACAATTGATGGAAAGACATTAGACTTATAAAAAACATATATTGGATAACACCAAGCTGCCCATAAGGATTGATAATGAAGTGGGACAATATCAGTCTATTTAGAGAGGTGTTAGGCAGAGATGTGTAATATCTCCAGAATCTTTTTTTCCCTATACAGTGAAAATATTTTCAGAAATGTAGAAGATGTAAATGGACGTAACATCAATAACATTAGATATGCTGATGATACAGTATTGATTGCAGACAATGAGCAGGATTTGCAACAATTAGTAGATGCGGTTGTTGTACACAGTGAGCAGCTGGGATTGGAATTAAATTGTAAGAAGACACAGGTTATGGTCGTTGTCGTTAAATCACTGTAATTTAAACAATCAGATGATAAAAATAACAGCGACAGGCTGTATTCGCCACTACAAGTTGTTTATTACGGGCAGTCGGTGAGATCAAACAATACAGTAGTCTTTGAAACTTCCCCACAGGACAGAAAAATTGTAGGCTTGTTATTGTAACCCGATTGGGAAAATGCAGGAAACAGGCTAGCTTGTTTTGGTTGTTGAAAAAAGAGAGATCACTTTTGCATTGATTAAATAAAAGGGAGAGAAGAATTCTGAAATGGATAGTCTGCCCCTGGAACATCTGATGTGTTGACATCAAAGAACCACTAGAACACTCCAAGGCTCTTAGACAAAAACATGACTTGTTTACAGTTAGTGTAGACAAGAAAGTTGACTTGAGCTGACGTGTTTCTGTACCGCTGTTAGGAATTCGGAGAGCATCTATAGTGTTAGATTTAATTAAAGATTAATAACATGTGTATTATGGCAAATTGTAGAGGCCATCCAGTAGTGATGCGGTGTTGCATAAGCTATTACATATAGTGTAGTTAGGCATAATTAATATAGGCAGTAGCCTTGTTAAAACCAGCTAGGGTGAGGAAATAATAAGCTCTGTTAGTTGAGAATAGAGTAGTGAAGTGAGAATTAGCTTTGCTAGTGAGAATAGTGTAGTGGGGTGATATTTGGAGAGATTAAGAATGGGTTGGGAGATGGGGGAAGTGTCAAATAGTGGGATCTTTCCGTGGGGTGCCAACTGGGGTTCTGCACTCTGTTTATTCGTCTTTCCTTGTCTTAAGCCTGATTCGGACCTAGGTGAGGAGCTAATCTAAACTCAGCTGGTAGGATCAGTGACTAGTGCTCTCACCAGGTGTGTTATTTCTCTAACAGGTTCCATGCCAGTTACGAGGAAGCTCTACACTCGTTTTAAAGAAGTTCAACTCCGATTGTGAAGAACACCTGTTGAACAGTCAATGTTTTCTTTCGAAAATGAATAATGTCCGAGAGGAAAAGCTAGTACAATAGTGTTTAGGCTGGGCCCATGATCAGGAGGGTCCACCATAAAATGTTTCAGAAGAGCAAAACCAAATAACGATTCCTGTGTGTTAAGGTTCACCTAGGATGGGTGATGTTTGTTGAAACACCACATATCATACGAACAATAGTAACTAAACGAGAACTTTAAATGTAACATTCAAATGGTGTGGTAGATTCCAGTGAAACATTACCAGGGACATTGTAATTGAGACAATATAGACAATAGATAGGATCAGTCTATTACCAACAACAGTGATACTTATTTTCACAGTACAGAGATTTGTACATTTTAAGAACTATAGGGACTTATAATGTGCAGTGTGCTACCGGTCCATGATCAGTGGTAAATTATAGACTCTATCTATTTCGGATGATCATGTTAGATGGATTACCAGATAGCTACAGAAGAATGTCAGTGTCTGGCAGGAGAGATACATCACTGGGTGAGGTTGTCTTGTGCTGACCTAACGTGCTGTGGTGTGTCCTTGCAAGGATGAACTGACTGTGCTATTGATCTGAGGGTCCGATTCTACACACATTATAGAACACGTCACACATTCTTCACATACGCTTCTCACATACATTACACTTTTCTTTTAATAAATTAATTGTTATTAATTTTCAGAAGCTAGAGTTGTTGAGTATGTTGCGTTGGGGAAGAATGAGAGGGGGCAGGATACGGCAGTGATAGAGAAAGAGAGAAAGAGGTGTCCATAAACTGACGGAGTTTTGTAGACGGATTCTAGTGGTTTCTCCAGGATAATGATAAGGGGTTAAAATAAATGTGGGTGTTGATCCCTCTCACTCCAGGGACGACACTTTAAACGGATACAGGACTGTCGTCACTAGGAAGAACGAAATACCATAATGTAATATACAAGTAAATGGGACTATTCTTCAACAAGTGAATCGGTACAATTATCTTGAACAGTTATAACATTTGATGGGAGATGCCTTGAAAAGATTAGAAAAAGTATCGCCATGGCGAAAGTAGCCTTTGCAAGATGAAAAACATTCTGACCAATAAAAAGATGTCAATTGAAACGAGAAAAAGAGTGTTGAGGGGATACGTAGAGCCTGTCCTTTTGTATGGATGTGAAACTTGGACAATGAGCAGTCAAGCTGAAAAACATCTGATGGCTGCAGAAATGTGGTTTCTGAGGAAAATGCAAAGAATACCATAGACAGACAGAAAAACCAATGACCAAGTACTACAGGAGTCAAATGAAAATCGTAAATTGATTAGAGAAATTAGACGTAGACATTCAAAATGTTTTGATATGTTATGAGAAGAAAATGGATAGTGACAACTGGCAAGATTGAAGGGAACAGACCAAGAGGAAGACCGAGAGGAAAATACCTGGATGGCTTGGCCACATGGCATGGACGAGACAGGAACAATGAGCTGATCCACGACTCTGGAGATCGAGTGAAATGGCGAGTCATGACCGCCCACGCTTTCCGCATGGCACATGATTGATTGATTGATTGATTTCTGACGTTGGGGAGAGAAGATATACTGCAGGAAATAAATTGAAAGGTTTGTGCATAGTGGACGAATCTATGCTGGATTCTTCTTGAATACTTCAGCTGGAGTGGAGACCTGGGTATCTATCTAGCTTGTAGCAACAAACGCAGAAGAGACTTTTTTTTAAGCAGATGAGGACGCTTCTGACGCATAGTTAACCAGCTCGTAACAGGGCCAATACGCATATTCAATCGTCAACTGCTGGTGTTAGAGACAGATCTCTTATTGGTTTGTGGGTAGTGTAGTGACGTAAATATGAATAATAATAATAATAATAATAATAATAATAATAATAATAATAATAATAATAATAATAATAATTGAGTTGATATATATATATATATTTTTTTTTTTTTTTGGGGGGGGGGGGGGGGGGGGGTTTCCTATTGAACAGTGCCAGAAAATTGATTTAAATTCTATTAAAGAGACAAAACAATATGCACAAACAAATCAGTGAGATTACAGGAAGAAAAATAAGAATAAATACAGGTTGTTTAAAATAAAGAAAACAAGGAAGTATATTATTGGAGGAAGATGCTTTAATGAAGAGGTGGAATGAGTATATAAGAGACTTATATGATGGAGGAAAAGGCAGAATTAACAGAAGAATGTAACTTAGATTGGTCCACCTATTCTAAAAGAAGAAGTTGATGACGCTGGGCCAGATGGAATCACAATAGAAGAATTAGAAGTAATGGGAGACTTTGGAATAGATATAATAACCAAAATGTTGAATGATATTTATAGCAGTGGATTACCAAGCGATATGTTGAAATCTGTATGTATAGCTATACCAAAAAAACCAGGAGCAATTTAATGCGAAGATTTTCGTACAATTAACCTCATAAATCATGTTACTAATCTGCTACAGAATTATAATGAGAAGAACAAGGTAGAAAATAAAAATGGAAATCGGTGAAGAACAGTATGGATTTGTGGAAGGAAAAGGTACAAACAATGCAATATACACATTACGAACACTATAAGAAAGATCAGTAGAGACAAAAAAAAGACATATATTTGTGCTTCACAGATTATACTAAGGCATTTGATAAAGTAAAATATGATGAACTGATTAAAATGTTGGAAGATATCAACACTGATCGGAAAGATCCCAGAATAATAAAAAATATTTACAGGAACCAAACAGGAGCAATTAAAATGGGAAATAAGGAAGGAAATTATGAACACATAAAGTTGGGAGTAAGACAGGGATGTGTTTTGTCACCGGATCTCTTCTCCCTTTATAGCGAAGTAATAATGAGAGAGATCAAAGAAAAGCCAGGAATACTAGTCGGAGGTTATAAAATAAATAATATACGCTATGCAGATGACACAGTATTGGTGGCGGATAATGCAACAGATCTACAACAATTGTTGGACATTGTAGTAACAGAGAGTGCAAGGAAAGGACTCTCCTTGAATATCAAGAAAACAGTAACAATGGTGATATCAAAGAAACGGGTAACACCCAAATGTGAAATAGAGATAGAAGGGAAAATTGTTCACCAAGTGGATAGTTTTAAATATCTAGGGACATTTATAACATCAGATGGAAGCTGCATAACAGAGATTAAGAGCAGAATAGAGCAAAGGCTGCATTTAAAAAAATGAAGAATATCTCACGCAATAAGTTGCTATCATTGGATGTAAGAAAGAGAGTGCTAAAGAGCTATATAGAACCTATTTTGCTGTATGGCTGTGAATCTTGGAATATAACTGAACAAACTAGGAAGAGATTGGAAGCAACAGAGATGTGGTTCCTTAGACGCATGTTGCGAAATCCTTGAACCGCCAAAGTAACTAACGACGAATGCCTTAAAGAAGCTGGCGAAACTAGAACATTATTTACAATAATAAGAAAGAGACAAGCAGCTTTTTTTGGTCATGTGATGAGAAGAGAGGCGCTGGAGAACATCGTGACAACTGGAAAGATCGAGGGGAAGAGAGGCAGAGGCAGACCACGAGAAATGATGCTGGATGGATTGCGACGGTGGCATGGAGGAATATCAACGGCAGAGTTGATCCAGAAAACCAAAGACCTAGATTTGTGGAGAGTCATGAACGCCTACGCCAGTCGGCACGGCACTTGATGATGTTGATCGAAGCTTAGCCGGCGCGACGACCTCACTTATTTATGATCGTGCTGTTGCAACGCTGTCCCTGTTGGCTTCTTGTTTTTTTAATACACACCATATTCTATCCTGTGTGAAGATGTGAACTAAATATATCTGTTTCTGCAGTGGTGCCCAGATTTTGGGAAATCCAAGTACAGGACATTCGATGGTACGTGCAACCACCCGAGAAACCTGGGATCTTCATTCACGCCTGTCTCTAGACTACTGCCACCCGTGTACGACGATGGTGGGTCAAGATATGTCTGTGGATGTTTGTCCTTGTATGAAGTCAATCGCACAGTGAGGTATTATTCTCCTCATGTTGATTTATTATTGATAGGCATTGAGTCCTGTCTTGTGTATCCAATGACGGGCGGAAGACAACTGCGAAGTTATCTTCTTGTCACTGCCTAGCGCTGAGTGGAAAGGAGTTTGCGTTTTCTATGCCACGTGTGATGCCCATACCAGCAATCCATTTCCCCATTGTAGAATATATCTTATGTTATCAATCCAAACAAATCTAGGTCTTCCTCGCGCTTTAAATTACGATATTTTACTATTGTAGGCAAACAAGAGCAGCTAGTGAGGCTGCATTCCCATTCCATGACCGAATCATTCAACAATATATCTCTGTATTTATTATTCGCATGATATGTTCGTGAAATTGTTATAGAAAATACTCTTATTAGTTATTGACACCAGTAAAAGTCTAGGAGTGAACACTATATATCCAGGACATTATATACAACATAACAATTACAAAGCTGTAATCGTTGGCCATTCGAACTTTTAACTTCTAAATAAAAATACAGTCTTCTTGTAAAGGCACTACCTCATTTTTATGCCCATCAATTTGTCGCCTCTGTAAGGTAATAAATATCCCATCGTGTCGTGACTTTGATAATATGTGGTATTCATTAGCACACTCCGTGTATTGCACTTGACACATTTCCAGCTATATATCTATGAAGGCTAGTTACTGCCCACCGTGTACGTATTGATCTAAAACAATATGTGTCTAGCACCATAAAGGCAATGTGTCTTAAGGCCTGTGAAATGATCTTTTACTACTTTACTTAGTTACAGCGGTCAGGGCCGGTTGGAATCGTGTTATATAGAGCAGAATAACAGTTAGATCATCACGGCTTGGGGAGAATAGTGCTCCAGGCATTGACCAGAGGATCTGGCCGACACTCAGGGCTCCGCAGAAAGGCCAAATGGAAACACAATCAGACTGCTTCTGACCATCACAAGTAGGAGGGATCTTCCATCCATCCATCATGTGCCATGCCGATAAGCGTGGGCGGTCATGTTTTGCTATCTCACTCGATCACCAGAGTCGTGGATCAGCTCCGTGCTTCTGTCTCGACTATGCCACGTGGCCAAGCCATCCAGGTATTTACTTCTCGGTCTTCCCCTTGGTCTGTTCCCTTCGATCTTGCCGGTTGTCACCAATTCTCCAAGTCATTTCTTCTCATATCATGCCCAACAAATTTTGACTGTCTACACCTAATGACTCTAATCAGTTTACTACCTTCATTTGTTTCTTGAAGGATTTGTTCATTGGTTTTTCTGTCTGTCCATATTATTCTTTGCATTTTCCTCAGAAACCACATGTCCACAGCCATCAGATGTTTTCCAGCTTGACTGCTCATTGTCCACGCTTCACATCCATACAAAAGTACAGGTTCTATGTAGCACTTCAACACTCTTTTTCTCGTTTCAATTGATATCATTTTATTGGTCATGTTGTTTTTCATCTTGCAAAAGGCTGCCTTTGCAATGACAATTCTTGTTCTAATCTTTTCAAGGCATCTCCCATTAGATGTTATGACTGTGCCGAGATAATTGTACCGAGTAACTTGCTTAAGAATATGCCCATTTACTCGTATATCACATTGTGGTATTTCCTTCTTCCCAGTGACGACCATAATCTGTGTCTTCTTACTGTTCAATTCTAACCCTAGTTGCTCACTGTGTGCAACAACCGCATCAACTAAATGTCGCAGGCCCTGTTCATTGTCTGCAATCAAGACTGTATCATCTGCATATCTAATGTTATTGGTGTATATTCCCCCAATATTGATTCCTTCCAAATCTTCTATATTTCTGAAAATATATTCACTGTACAGGAAATATCTGGAGACATTTCACATCCCTGTCTCACACCTCTTTTAATAGGCTGATATTGACCTACATCATTATCAATTCTGATGGCTACTTGTTGTTTCCAATATATGTATTTTTTTTACAAGACTAAGGTCTTTTCCATCAATTTGTAGATCTTCAAGCATCCTGATCATGTTGACATGTCTCACTTTATCGAAATGTTTGTGTAGTCAATAAAGCAAAGATATAGATCTTTGTTTACTTCTATAGAACGTTAAAATTACTGTTCTCATTATATACACAGCATTTACTGTACCTTTGCCTTCTACAAACCCACATTGTTTTTCTAATATTTCGGGTTGAATTTTCTTCCTAATTCTTTACATGATAATTCTCAGCAAAATCTTCGTAATGTGGCTCAGTATACTAATTGTTCGATGTTGATCACATTTCAAGGCCCCTGATTTCTTCGGGATTGCAATAAATAAATAAATACATAATTCAGGAGGTGTATCTCCAGTATCATATAGTTCTTCAGGAGACTGGTGACTTGGTCTATTCCATATTCTTCTAAGGCATTGATCATTTCTACTGTGATGTTATGGGATGTTATCCGTCTTGCCAGTTTTCGTATGGTTAAGAGCATTCTGAACTTCTATCTTCAAAATTGATGGTCCTTCATTATTATTCCGATGATCATATTGTTCTTCTCTTGTATCATCATAAATGTCTTTCACATAATCTGAACACGCATGTAAAATCTGATCTTTTTCTATTATGATTTTGCCATCTTTGGTTTTTAGGCAACCGGTTGATGTGTGTGTTCTTTTGTTAGTGATGCCATTAATTCCTTTGTGCATTAATTTGGTATTATTTTTTGTTCGTGGAGGGATCTTGAAATAGCAATACTGGTGAAACAAATTCAAAATCTCATGCCATTATCACGTAAGTAGGTAATGATCTTGTTAAGGGTGTCAAGAGATGGCATCAAAGTGTACACGAACCATAAGCTTTTACAGTAAGCGTAGACACACGGCTAGTGGCAAAATATTTAAGACCTACACTTCACTACTTCCATGATGTACACGGCCAAAGCAATCTTTGCCTTTTTACAGCCTTAAGCATTAAAAAAAAAAAATCTCTTTACTTTTCTATCATTCTTTCTCACTAAATATAGACTGTTTATCTCTCTGTCGCTCGGTTGGTAGGTCGGTCGGTCGGTTAGTTGGAATGTCTTTTTGTCTGTCTGCTTTCCATAGCTATCTACATATCTACCAGCCTATGTGTCGGTCTGTCTATATCTATATGTCAGCCTGTCTGCCCGTCTGCCCGCCCAAACATCCTCACTTATTCACCCCAAACTGCGAATCAATCAATCTATCCATCCACCTACCAACTTACCAGCCTGCCTATATACCTCCTTACCTATCATTCTTTCTACCTAAATACCTAGCCACCCTTTGCCTATATATCTGTCTACCGAACTATATACATATCTAAACTCCGCATTTACGGAAGCTGAAATTCAGCAATTTATACCTGAATGCTCTCGCCCTTACGATGTGATTATCTGTACCAATGGCTCTGTGTTAAGAGACAAAATAAGTGCCTGTGGATTCATAGCAAAAGAAAATGGCCAGTGTTTGGTGAGGGAGAGCTTGGCATATGACACCACAACCTCACGTCTGAGAATGGATGTGGAGGCGGCGACTGCAGCTTTAGTTAGTGAAGCACAAACTGTATACGCATGTTGTGATTGTAAATGATTCACAAAGCATGTTGGCAAAGGTGACGACTGGCATGTTTCGTACAGAACGGCATGCCATGATTCCGAGATCTGGGGTTGTGAGCATTCGCTGGATCTTTTCTTCAGGACACGCTGGTGTGGTTGGAAATGAACAGGCAGACAGTTTGGCTGGTGCGGCAGCATTAAGGAGTGATATGATGCATAATGCGGCAGATGTTGTGAAGGCCCTCTGGGAGAATGTGATTAATGCAGAAGAACAGATAGATCAGTGGTTCTCAACCGGTGGGGAATCCCCCCCCCCTCAGGGGAAAATTTTAGGGTTTTCAGGGCAGGGAGGGGGGGATGGAGGAATTAAGATTATTTCAAGATCGCATTAATACAAGAACCAGTTACTTGATATTGTTTTTCCCTCTAAATGTTACGGTTCAGTACTTCTCGTCCTAATGAAATTCGTTTTATAACGTAAGTAGACCCGAAATCACGTTTTATGTGGATGTCTAGACTTGTTATAGTATGTGTTATTAAATTTAGCTTCCATTTTCATGTATACTGTGTAAGGGTGGGGGGGGGGGGGAGATTTATAGGGAGGAAATTCGAAAGGGGGGGGGGGTGACGTTCTGACTATATGGTAAAGGGGGGCATGGGCCAAAAAAGGTTGAGAACCACTGAGATAGATTGTCATGGTATAGAGAGAATACATCAGCAAGGATTGGTCAGAAGATCTCGTCGACTGTCGTCCTTCAGAGGTAAAGCAGGCGGATATATAATCAAATTGCATCGGACACCATTAGTATTGGAGCTCTTCTCTGGTTGTTGAAGATGATGACAGCGCTTATGGGAATGCCTCGAGCGCTGTGATATCGGTTCTGGTCTCAACTCAACTCATCTCAACTCTGCATTTCTGCATGCCTACCTACCTACCTGCCTACCAACCTACCTACCTAACAACTTTGGTACCTTTCTTCTGTCTACCTGTCTGTTTACGTGTCTGTTAGCCTGTGCTCATGCCTGCTTGCATATTAACATGCCATCAATAGTTAAGAGAAACAGTGAACAGATGACATAATAAACTGACTGTCTCAGCACTTGAATATAATACAATCACAGGATTGAACTCGCCACGAACTAAAGGTGAGGACGGATCGCCACTACCCAGTCCTCGTGTGGTCAGCAGCAGTATCCACCCGTCCGAGTCTAACGGGGAAGATTTCACTCACATGCTCATGCAGTGGGGCCAATGGGTGGACCACGATATGACAGCCATTATTACTGCTTCAAGTAAGTGATCCATTTCCGGCTGGCCAGACATTGGTGGGTATAGAGTAGATTGTGTGACCGGTGTGACATGTTAGATCAATGTGTGCCTGGCATGGGTTAGAATGTTTCTGGACATGATTGCAGAACAAGGTTAATGTGTGTGGGGCATGGGTTAGAATGTTTCTTGACAATATTATAGGACTAGGTTAATTAATGTGTGTTGATCAAAAACTAGAATGTTTCTGGCAGGCAATGTTTATAGAACTAGGTTAATATGTGTGGAGCAAACACGAGAATGTTTTTGGCCATTTTACTAGTACTAGGTTAATGTGTGTGGGGAAAAGTGAAACATACACGGGGATATTTGAATAACGAAGACACTAACCAAAGATTGTACGATTTATTGCCTGGCATATTTCGTTGCATCTCGTCAGGTACATACTGCAGAAGTCACACAGGGATATTTAGTGAACTATGCAGTATCTTCGTTGTCTTCCTTGTGTGCACCCAAGTCACTCAAAACCTCATTAACTCGTGTGCATTCAATTAACTCAGAATCACGTGAACTCGTTTGCACTCAAAGTAAAGTTGGTTCTCCGTTCGTTCGTTCGTTCGTTTGTTCAAACCTTCTCGTCTAATAAAGTATTGACTAAGTATGAGGTTCAAGTTTTTGCTGGTGGTCAGTTGTTTGATGTCAAATAGTTTAGCGTCAACATTGGTAACTTGGAAAGGGCTGTAGACGGACATGTCTGGCCGTCATGTGGCTATTTTTACACACACACACACACACACACACACACACACACACACACACACACACACACACACACACACACACACACACACACTAACACACACACACACTCACACGAACACACACACACGAACAAACACACATATGCACGCACGCACGCAAACACTAACACGCACACTCTCTCTCACACACACACAGATACATACACACACACATACACACATATACCAATCCACCCATCCATCCATCCATCCATCCAATCCATCCATCCATCCATCCATCCATGCATGCATCCATGCATCCATGCATCCATCCATCCATCATACATACATACATACATACTTACATACATACATACATACATACATACATACATACATACATACATACATACATACATACATACATACTTACATACATACATACATACATACATACATACATACATACATACATACATACATACTTACATACATACATACATACATACATACATACATACATACATACATACATACATACATACATACATACATACATACATACCTACCTACCTACCTACCTACCTACAGACAGACAGACAGACAGACAGACAGACAGACAGACAGACAGACAGACATACATACATACATACATACATACCTACCCACCTACTCACCCACCTACCCACCCACCAACCCAAACCCATCCAAACCCACTCAATCACCCAACCACCCTCCTCCCTACCTACCTACGTAGACACACAAACACACATATACACATACACACACATACACACACATACACACACACATTACATACATACACACATACATACATACATACATACATACATACATACATACATACATACATACATACATACATACATACATACATACATACATACATGCATACATGCATGCATACATACATACATACATACATACATACATACATACATACATACATACATACATACATACACACATACACACATACATACATACACACATACATACATACATACATACATACATACATACATACATACATACATACATACATACATACGACTTCCGGTCGCCAGCATGGCGGTTAGGCATTGAACCGTTGGGGCCTGTGGTGTGTTTATGCTTGTGGCTACGGTTTACAATCACATTTTCCTCATGTTGGACTGGTAGTACATGGTTCCGTCGCTCTGCTACTGAGTGAGTGCATGGGCGACACCGTGAGCTGTGAAATTCGCGTGGAATGCTTTTACATCTGTCCTGTACAGTGAACTGCATGTTCAGAACAATGGCTACCGGCGGTTGCTGAATTGACTGTTTTGCCCTTTCGGTTCACGAGTGCATTTTTCGGGAGACTCCTGGGAGTCGGCGCTGAAGCTGCGGAGTTCTTGCTTTGTGCGACACTTTCGGCGGGTCGCCCTGCGGTAAGAGACCGAGCCATGTGAGAAAACCCGGGTCAATGAGGTCTTTCTTGTGACTGCCGAGTCCTTAGTCCATCAACGATGAACTGTGGCGAGTTGGGATGAATTTGGCATTCTGACGGCGGCATTATGCACAGTGTACCTGTGCGGGCTTGTTGGATTGCCGAGACTCCTGTCTATTCCACTTTTCACATTGAACAGTGGCGAACATTTTGTGTGATATTCGCTGGCACGGGAATGGAGCATAATGGGGACGACCCGTTGCCGTGAAGTTGGAACATCGACTAACTAACTAACTATACCTACCCACCCACCTACCTACCTACCTACCTACCCACCCACCTACCTACCTACCTACCTACCTACCTAACTAACTACCTACCTACCTACCTACACACACACACACACACACACGCACACACGCACGCACACACACGCACACACACATCGTTGAAACCTATCATTTACTTATGATATAAATATATATGTAATATTTCAGTCTGTTCTCTTTACAATGATAACATGCTGACCCGATCTTGCCTTGAAAGTTGAAGCAATGTCTTTATTCGTAATTTGGTCCCTCAAGAAGTTTTATATACATTCTTTATTTGGCTGGTTCAAAAGTTGAGCTCGTATGCTTTTATTGTAGTGATCCATCCCGATTTGCAAGTCCTGATCTGCCTCCAAGTTGCACGTTCTTTTGCTGTGGGCAATTTGATCTTGGATTTGTTGTTTTAATCTTTTTCAAGGACGAGAATCATATCGTTAGTCGCCCGGCTCTCTGGTTTGTAGTGCACCTATTACTGAGAACACATCAGTAAAATTATTTCTCTTAGAATTGTTTTGTGCTCTGAATACGTGTTTTTACTGCTCGTTTCAAAGCTCTTATTCTGCATTACAGTTACTACAAAATTTGCCTGCGGTTATTTATGTTAAATACAAGAAAATATAATTCGGTATGCTTCATTTGCCAGCTTCTTGGAATCAGTGTAGATTTATGTCCAGTAAAATGTAAGGCTATGATTGATTCACATATTTAATGTATATGCGCCCCTGCTGTAATTTTGACTGGGTGATGTGTTGCTAACATTTTGTACATGTCTTCTTTAAGTGTTTTTTATTTGCAATTACATTCGCGAGTTTAGAACTAAAAAACAAGTTCTCGAGGCACGAATCTGCTATTCCTATGTGAAGTGGTATGTCATAACACTGTAATAGTCGTGAGTGTCCGGAGGATTGGGTGGCGGGTCTTTCCCTCCAGTAGCGAGAGCTTTCATCGAACCGCGCTCACCCCATTGTTAGCGGAAAGCTCTAATCGAAACATAACGCGTAAGGAGGGCGAGAATATACTTCTGTTTTTCTTCTCTGCTTGTATGATACATTTTGCTCAGTTAAGCCTGCCTACTCTGAGGTTGTTTAATCATAAGCTTATAAAGTAGTTGATTAGTTTTCTTTACTGTTCAGCTGTTCGCAAGATTCATATCTTGCACCTGCCCTAAATTTATTCCAGATCTGTACAATTTTACATGTGACTAATTGTAACTGATCTCAGAACCACTGATATAATTCATGTTCCTAGATATTTCAGTGTTCGTTAGCTCTCAAACTCTTCCGTTTTTGACCAAGAAATGAAGGTCCAGATCCTACGATGATCGCTAATGCAGTTTGTAACAAGTGTCACAGACCTGAATATGATATGATTGCCATGTAGCGTCGGTGGCAAGGGATAGTGATTTAGAATAAGATACGGAAATTGTGGCAAACAGAACAAGAAGAGTAAACCAAGAAGCGGCATAATACGCAAGTTGCTAGATGACGTCACGGCGTACTACGTGAATAAAGTTAGTGAGGTTTTGGGATGATCATGGAGCCGGTCGGATAAATAACAACACTGAAATATGAACGCAAATATCCAGCAGAAAGACATAGCGAACATGCCATCTAGTACTCTAGGAAGATAAGGAAAAGCGGCATAGTCTGCATTACGGAGAACGATCAGAAGATGACGATTTAACACAGAGAAAGAGAGGAAAGCATACTGCATCAGAACTTACCGGTCGTTTGTCAAATAGAGGTCATGGCGTCAACACACTCATAGCTCGGCGTAAGTAATACTGTTAGAATCATGAGCGTAATGTAGTTTGCAGAACGATGGACCGTATGAAATTTACTCGTCATTGATGAAAGTAGAAGGATGGAATCGGACTCTACAGTTAACATTAAATATTTACAAATGATTATTCGTTATCTTTCACCGGCCCTCCCATTAACATGGGAACGGTGACGTTGTTATATTGTACGGACGATTGCCACCAATAAAGATATATTTGACGAGGAACGCCAGCGTTGATGAACTCTTTTCGTTAATATTTATTCTGGCTCCTGTTGAACGGCAATGTTGTTTTACTAGACGACGAGCATAATATTAGAGGGAAACAGCATAGCAATGATATACGCGAGTGAAGAATGAAGATATAAATAATCATTGTTACATGTGATGTGAAAACTGGTATGAAAAAAAGAGGAGAGGGTGAAATGATAAATAAATGAGAACACTTATTCATCTAACTCATTTCCTAACCTACAGTGGTGTAAAACTGTATAGATGCGCAAAGTTGACTGCTTGTGGGCTAGAGAAGAAAAGAATAACAAGAAGAAAGAGATTACCACTATAATGTAGGCCGGCTTCTTTTAAAAGGACAATTTTAGATATCAGCAGAAAACTCAGGTTCTTGGACAGGGAATAAGAGAGTATTGTATCTGCTTCCTTTTAATAGAGTGCCGTTTAGGGCTGCACCAGACTTAATGAAGAAAAACAATGGACTAACGCAATTTGAACAACAAAGACCAAACTAAGCGGACTAAACATAACACATAAATAATAAAAATGAAACTTTACTGACCAATTCTCGCGACTCAGAAGTAGTACATATCCAAGTAAAATATACAGCAGCAAAGACACCTGCAACATGGCACCAGGTCAATAATAATGGGTTATGTCTTACCTACAGCTGGATAATTATACTTCGAGCTAACAAGTACATGGCCACAAAAGAAAAACATAAACAATGAAAACGTAAACCTAACCACAGGCATGAGTTATACGGTTCAGAAACGCCGTACGCAGCATCGAAGCACATGACACAACAGTAAAAATTACCACGGTTCACATCTGGGATCACTAACGGGATGTACAACTATTTATCCGAAACCCTTGTGACCAGACCAATTGCACTGATACACCTGACACCACGAGCAGACACCACATCCCTAACCCAAACAAGACATGAACATAGGCACGGGTTGGTAGAACATGTGCATATAACAGAAATACGACCCCAACAATGGGAGTATAAACTGAGGAATGATCGACCCTAATCGACATTGACCAGAGTTGAGGCCCAAGTTTGCTCTAAAAACAATAACCGTGGGCAAGGGTCACTACCCAAGGCAGACTCATATATACAAGTCAGCGATTCTCTGAATACACTAGAACCATTCACAAGCATCTTTGCATTCTTGACAACAATCTCGCATCAAAGGGGTCAGTTTCGGCCTCTCGGTGATGGTACGACAGGCATAGGCGCTCATGTTTTGGACATGGCTGAGGAGAAACTGTTCAAGCACTATCCGTCCTGGAATCAGGCCTGAGTGCCCCGGTTATGAGGAACCTGAAGAGACGGGAAACTAGCGTGCAGGGGTTTTTATAGGTACGCAAACACAACATTCCAAGATCCAGTTCGCGTTTTACCAGGGGATCATGGGCTATATTACACTATAATCCTTAAGAGCCGCGTTAGGCGGCTTCACACACAAGCAAGATGAGCTATTCCATTGGTTACATGACTATGCAGGAGTTTTCTCCTTATATCTCTCTGTACCATGAAACTTGTCATACATTTATTAGTAACTCCATAGTTGATATAGATGACACACCTCAATCTCTCCTGGATATTATTTAATTGCGTTTATTAATTGATTGATGAATTCTCTCGAAGACAGAGAGTTGTAGCCCAATTGTCTGATGTATTTGACGATCAGATCTTTTGAGCCATGAAAAGCACTTGTATTTAGATGAGGGAGCCTGATGCAGTAAGTTTCATATCGATGCGATATTAAAGTACCATTTCAGAAGCACCAACTGTTTCAGAATTCTTCGTATCCTCTTCAGGGGGGATGTACAAAACAGGTATTGTAATTTCACATCTGCACACGACCATAAAGTCTGTAACAAAGCCATTATTTAGCCCAGCATATAGGGACTGACTGGTGTTGGGTCTGGGTTGTTCAAACTATCTCTACAGTTTAATCTGTTTGACCAGATGTCCCAGAACAAAATAGCTTGGCAACATCAAAGCCATTGTACATTCACAGACGGAATGAGATCCATTGCCACCTTCGGGTGCTGGAACAACAATGATTCATCCCCAAGGCGCTTGGTAGCAAAAGTGAATAATGATGATGATGAATCATTTACAGTAGTGCATCGTATATTATTACTTTACTGAATTAAACGGTTATACCGGGAATGTCGTCCAATTCACGGCTTCATCTTTCCCAAATTATCATTGTTTTCATAATTATTATTCACAGTTGTTAGTGTGATATGTAAGCGATGATATAAATCGTGCTTTGAGACAATTTATTATGGAACGCCTTGAAACTAACTCTCCATGTCATTATGCAGATAGAAGTAATCCCACGAGATGCTGTGGGCCTGATGGAGCTCTTCCAGGTGTCAACACAAATAAGTAAGTTTGTGTGGAGTGCTTTTAGAAGTGAATAATAGGTACAGCTTGTTCCTTGGCAGAAATTAGCTCGATCCGTCTTTTCAGACGTATTCCAAAAAAGTTTCAGAATTATGCGTGCCGATATTACGACACAAAGTCTATCCTAGAGCCGTGCTCGTCGTTAACAAAACTCTGCAACCGCCAAGGATTGGACCCTGACCAGTATGTTGTGTGTGTGTAGTATATATATATATATATATATATATATATATATATATATATATATATATATATATATATATATATATATATATATATATATATATATATATATATATATATGTATATTTTTTTTTCCCCTTTCTGTTTTTCTTTTGCATGTCCTTTACAAGACATTGCAGTCAACACCAGCATTTTTCAGCTGCTATCGATGTCTTGGCAAGATTACGCTCAATATTTTGCCATTGCTTTTTGAGCGACGGGCTCACATACCCCCGTAAGTAACCAACGCGACGCGATCCGGTACCGAATTTCACGCAGCTGCGTCACCCACGTGAATATACGGGATTACGGAGAAAATAATTAAACCCTAGGCTAGGGAGACCGGCATATATATATATATATATATATATATATATATATATATATATATATATATATATATATATATATATATATATATATATATATATATGCCGGTCTCCCTGGTCGAGGAGTTAGCAGCTTTCTCCGTAACCCCGAATACTCTCGTGGTTGACGTGAGCGCACGAGAATTGGAAGCGGTTCGTGTCGCGCCAGTGACTTATGAGAGTATGGAGCCGTTCGCTCAGAAAGTCGTGGCGTGCTGATGAGCATAATCTAGCCTAGGAATCAACATACAGCTGAAAGATGCTGATGTTGACCGCAATATCCTGAAACAGGATGGAAAAGCAGGAAAAAAAAAATATATATATGTGTGTGGTGTGTGTGTATGTGTGCGTGTGTGTGCGTGTGTGTATATATGTGTGTGTGCGTGTGTGTGTGTGTGTGCGTGTGTGTATGTGTGTGTGTGTGTATGTGTTTCTCTGATATTCGCCCGTTCCGTGGCGAAGATGTTACAGACGCGGTTCGTGATCCCTCATACCCGCTTTCGAAACACTGCAGCTATGGGTGCCCGTCGTTCAGAAAGCAATGGCAAATTACTGAACATAAACTTTGCCAAGACATCACAACAACAAAAAAATGCTGGTGTTGACTGCAACGTCCTGTAAAGGATATTTGTGTTTCAACAATATATTAGTTTATTTCTGATACATACCGGTATCTACTATAAATGTGTGTATCTCTGATATATTTGTGTATCTCTGATATATATGTGTATTTATGATATATTTGTTTATCTACAATAGTTGTCCATACATCCTACATATTTGTGTATTTCTGATATATTTGTGTATTTACAATGGATTTATGTATCTTGTATAGATTTGTGCGTCTGCTTTGATAAATGTGCGCAATTTGTAGATTTTTGTATGTTTTGTAGACTTGTTTATCGATGACATAATTGTGTATTTTGTGATATATTTGTGTATCGATAATAGATGTGTTTAGCTTTGCGACTTATTATTTGTGTATTCAATAGACCTGTGTATCTCGAATAGCTTTGTGTATCGGTAGTTTATTTGTGTGTCACCGATAGATTTGTGTATTTTTTATAGCTTTATGAATAGCTTACAGCTTTATTTAAATGTGATAAACTTGTATATCTCTTATAGATTATGTTTATCATTGAATACTGAAATTTAAAAACGACATCACTGAACTCGGGACATCCCCACAGATGCCCGTCCCCCTCTTCAAAAGCCACCAAAGTATTCCCAAGCTGATTATTCCACTACCAATTTGATTTAAAATCTTTCTGGCGTTTCCTCTAAGCTCAGAATATTGTCCAGATCATCTAATCACTCTCATTACAGCCAGTCTGTACAGACAAGGATACTCCGTCCGCCCCACTTCACTTTCTATCCTATCCCAGAGGAGAGACATCATCACATCAGCTTTATTGTAACGTAACTTTCCGTTCAACAGCAGAGCTAATCTATCAGCCACTTTATTGCCCCTCTCACCCGATTGCCCTGGTAGAAAATCATGAAATGCTCACAATCTCCGACCTGTCGAGCGATGTTTGCTACTTCAACCGGAAAAAGCCAGTTTCACTTTCCGAACTATTCTCCGAGAGTCCTCTACGAACACAACGTGCCAGGCTGTGCTACCCTCTAACCAACGGAAGGTTGTGGTCACAGCCTCAACTATTGTTTCATGAATTTCGTGTATTGCATTGCCATTCTCTGCATGTGATCTGAGGGTGGAGGTTGCAGCACTATAGTATGTCCCACAAAGAATGCCTCCATTCACGATCAATTATTTTGAAAACTGTCTGTTGCATCGTTATGAAATTTTTCCAGCCGTCTTATATTTACCCCCTCCCAAGGAATATGTATCTGTGCGGGCTGTTGTTTGTCAAGACTCCTGTCTTTTCCACTTTTAACATTCGGCAGTGGGGAGCATTTTGTGTGATATTCACTGGCACAGGAACGGAGCATAATGGGGACGACCCGTTGCTGTGAAGTTGGAACTGCGACTAACAAACTAACTAATGTCTTTTATAGGTCCAAAAGCAACTTAAATCATTGAAAGCGGCAACATTTCTTTGATGTTTTGGGGGAAATGTCGTGAATTCACGCTAACAAACTAGTCTTTCAGTAAACCACGTTATTTCTGGTAAGGACACAAGTACAAGGCGTAGCCAGATTCGTATGGGAGTGGGTGCAATAAAAAAGTAGCATTGCACCGGGTTTTATCCCATATGACTCAGTCTCTTTCCGCAGGGCGGAAATCGTGGCACAAAGCACGAACTCCGTATCTACAACGACGACCCTCTGGAATCTCCGAAAAAATGCACTCGTGAAATGAAGGAATCGAACATACAACCCTCGGAGCTCGAGTCAGACGGTTTGACCACTTCACCACGGAGACTCCCGAGAGGGGTGCAATGTGTAATATTAGTAAAGACAGAGAATGTACAAAGGTATGAGGTAAATAATGTGTAAATTGACAGGAAAGTAGAAGGAATGTATTTCTTACCTAATTTTTCATTTCCTTCTTGTTTCTTCAGCTGCTGGTTAATAATTATACACAAATATTTATGTTACTAGGATGCATTTAGCTTTTTATATTGAGTTCGTGAAAGCTTTCAAATAGCTGTTCGTTAATGTGCGTATGGAGTGACCAGAAATGATACCGCAATTTAGTCATCATGTTTCCATTTTTAAGGATCTGTTCAGCTGTCTGTGTAGTTTGTTCACACGTACACATGGGTGACAGACCCGCTTTGAGTCTTCGTGAAAGACTGTCTACTCTGCTGTTCAGAGACGGAACATGATTACCTGTTTTGCACTATGAAAATAGTTGTCAGTGTCTATGTAGTGGGCTTTCTTCTTAACGACCAAGATGTTGGTCCTCTTTTCATTGAAGTTTATAGATTGATTCGTATGTACGTGTGTTGTCCCCTAATTTAACAACATGTTTGTCAGTTTCCACCGCAATATTACTCTTCTGTTGGTATTCAATGCGTTTAGTGTGTGTGTGTGTGTTTTATTTTTCTTCAATACAGTTGTTTGTCACCGCTGAGGGCTTGCGGAATTGAAAATTCATCATTGTGGAATACAAACTGTTGCCATTGACATTATGCTGATGCTGTAATGTTTAGGGCCTGCAATTCGTCTGAATAGTTGGAGCAAAATATCCCAGTAAGTGTGTACGTAGATTAAGGTCTGCGATCTGCTCAGACCTTAATCTGTGTCGGACGATTCCAGTAGGTTGATGATTGCTCTCGGTTGCATAAAATTCAATCCATCCTTTCTCCAATAGTCCTCTTCCTCTTTCAACACATGGTCCTCACATTTTTTCCAGTAACTTTTATCAATATTTAATAGCGCGGACTGGGTTAGTATCTTGACGTCAGACAATTTGAATGTAGTATTCGCAGCTGCCACTTGTCCTTTAATTTTAGCCCACACAAGTTCTATAGGGTTTAAATGAGAATGATACGGCGGAAGTCTCAAGCACCTATGGCCATGCTCTTCTATCAACTTGTCGATTTGAAATTTCTTGCTTTTTTTGCGCCTGTTTTACAAGGGACAACAACTGTAGCTTGAAATATGTTTCTGGAAATTGGTATATTTTCCCTTCGGAGCCATATCTTTATTGCTTCCCTTGTGCCCGATGCCGTAGGTATTTTGTCTTCTTGGGCAACAACATTGTGATATGATGAATTGTCCATGATTAGACAAGACGGTCTATCAAGGGATGGAAGTACTGTATTCTCGAGCCAATCTCTAAATACATTACCATTCATCTCATTATGATAATCCCTATTGTCTGTATGCTTTGATACGAACACGAGCCCAGCATTCTGTAGTAAGCCATTATGAGTACTACCAGCATAGGCTATGACCAAACGCTGTCCTTTACTACTGGGCACATAATGCTTTATCTTTCCATCCATTGATTGCCATTCCTTTTCACTTGTGTGGTGTGCATTGATCCACGTCTCATCCAAATACACTATGTCATAATTTTCTTTGCGCATTTCCCTTATTTCACGTAGGTATCTGCTTCTCAAGGCTCCTAAATGCGGTTGCTCGCAAAGAATATTTCTACCGCCCTTGTACTTTCAAAAAGTGAAGATAATGTCCTTATAATTTTCCACAAAGTTGTTTTGGATAGCTCTATGTTATTGTTCTTTCTCAATCAAACCCAAAGTTTTCTTACAGTCATTGTTTCTTTGGAATGCTGGACATAAAATCCTAAATTTTTATAATTTTAGGAGTCTCTGTGGCGAAGTGGTCAAGCCTTTTGACTCGGGCTCCAAAGATCGTGGCGTGGGTTCGATTCCGGACCGCATCCTTCGGTTCACGAGTTAAATTTTTCGGAGATTTCTGTGGGTCGTCGCTAGAGCTGCGGAGTTCATGCTTTGTCCGATGCTTTCCGCGCTTCAGAAAAAGACCGAGCCATATGGGATAGAACACGGTGCAATGAAGTCGACCCTGTCGACTTTTAAAAGCATTTTTATAATAGCTCGCCTTATGACATCTTTGTCAAAGCTGTCTACAATAATCTTTCTACCTACCGTTTTGTTATTGCGTGGTGGTTTAATTTAAGATTCTTGTACCCATCGACTCAAACCCAATGCATGCACTGTTATTTTTTCGGAATTTGTAATAGTATAAAACAGTTTCCTGCGATCAGCTCCTTGACAAATATATGTGTAAAACTTCATAGCGATTCTTGAAGTGTACAATGTCGCATTAAATCCCATTGAAAAATATTCACACATTTCAATGTTAGCGATAAGTGGTAAGATTTAAAAACAAAACAACAACATATTAATCAGGTTTCATGAAATAACCCACATTTTGAGACTGAACAGTCCTTGTTTGAACAACGCGGGTAGCTGGCATAAGACCAATCCCTTCAAAACATGTACAATATTCAACATTGAGCGCTAATTGTCTGGCTAAGCTGTAATACATTTAAAATTATGAATTTCATCTCAGACCTGTAAATTATATACCGCATATAAACAAACTTTGAAATCTGCTGTAAAATCTCCAGAACAAATTTTTTGTTGTTGGGTGGACATAATGATAAAGTTATATATTAAATCTCATAATTTTCCCTCAGTTGGTTACTGAGATATGGATCTTTATATTGCGGCAAACAAATGTGGACATACTATAGTGGAAACATGTATATGCAATAAAAGTGATTTGTACATTGGTTGTCTGATTTTACAACTCAGCCCAGGCAGCAGCCTGTTCGACCTGCTCTTTCGAATTCACTGGGTGCCGTAGACCTCTGTGTCTCGGTTTACTATCAACCGATCAGTTCATATCCTTTTGGTTTCTATACCTTTCCCACCACCCTTCACACTAGGATTATATTCTTTGCGCTAAACTGCTGCACCTCAGGCGATAACATCAGGACGATGTTCATTCTCACCATAAAGGCCCCTAAGCTTTGGACTGATTGGTATATCGTGACTATCCTGAATAAATTCCATCAATATTCCGCTGCTTTCTTGCCTCTCACTTCCACAGCGAAACAGGGAACATCACACCTATACTTTATCCTACGTATCATCCCCACAAAATCATCGTTACAAATCTGTTTATTAACACGTTTCCATCGTGTTTGTTGACCATAACACCTGCACTGCTTGCTCAGAGCACCCTTGCCACCACTCACCGCACCCTCCCCCTACACACACACACACACACACACAGACACACACACACACACACACAGACACACACACACACACAGACACACACACACACACACACACACACACACACGCACACAAGTACTACTCCTTCGCTCACGCTCCCGTCACTAAATCAATTCCTGTAAACTGACCTGCAGGGCCCGTGGCAGAGATTATGTTTTCCGTGTCCTGTGATTAATGCGTCTCCAGGATCCACGCTTTAAAAATAACTGAATTAATTGTAGATTGTTTTTAATGTAACCACGTTATTGTATTTTGTTTGTGTCTGCTGAAGAAGGCAGGCTAATAGTAATACCCATCCCGTCACTTGCTATTGCATTCTTGTAAAACTGACCAATTTATTGTTATTCATCATCATCATCATCATCAAGTGCCGTGCCAGCTGGCGTAGGCGTTCATGGCTCTCCACAGATCTCGGTCTTTGGTTTTTTGGATCAACTCTGCTGCTGATATTCCTCCATGCCACCGTCTCAATCCATCCAGCATCATTTCTCTTGGTCTGCCCCTGCCTCTCTTCCCCTCTATCTTTCCAGTTGTTATGATGTTCTTCAATGCCTCTCTTCTCATCACGTGACCGAAGAAAGACGTTTGTCTCTGTCTTATTGTTGTATATAATGTTCTAGTTACATTAGCCTGTTTCAGGCAGTCGTCGTTAGTTCACTCTGGCAGTCCAAGGAATTCGCAACATTCGTCTCAGGAACCACATCTCTGTTGCTTCTAATTTCTTCTTAATTTGTTCATTTACATTCCAAGATTCACTGGCATACAGCAAAACTGGTTCTACATAGCATTTCAGCACTCTCTTTCTTACACTCAGTGATAGTGACTTATTGCATAAGATACTCTTCATTTTCTGAAATGCGGCATTTGCCTGCCCTATTCTGCTCCTAATCTCTGTTGTACATCTTCCATCTGATGTTATAGATGCCCCTAGGTATCTAAAATTATCCACTTGGTTAAGGATTTTTCCTTCTATTTCTATGTCACATTTTGGTGTCACCAATTCCTTTGATATTACCATTGTTACTGTTTTCTTGATATTCAAGGAGAGTCCTTTCCTTGCACTCTCTGTTACTACAACGTCTAATAATTGTTGTAGGTCTGTTGAATTATCCGCCACCAATACTGTGTCATCTGCATAGCGTATATTATTTATATTATAACCTCCAACTAGTATTCCTGGCATCTCTTTGATTTCTCTCATTATTACTTCGCTATACAGGGAGAAAAGATCTGGTGATAAGACACTTCTCTGTCGTACTCCTAGCTTTATCTGTTCGTAACTACCCTCTTTATTTTCCCATTTTAATTGCTGCTACTTGGTTCCAGTAAACATTCTTTATTATTCTTAAATCTTTTCCATCAATGTTGATATCTTCCAACATTTTAATCAGTTTTACTTTATCAAATGCCTTAGTATAATCTATGAAGCACAAATATATGTCTCTCTGTTTCTCTATCAAATGCCTTAGTATAATCTATGAAGCACAAATATATGTCTCTCTGTTTCTCTATTGACCTTTCTATTAGTGTCCGTGATGTATAAATTGCATTGTTTGTGCCCTTTCCTTCCACAAATCCATACTGTTCTTCACTAATTTCAATTTTTATTGTCTTTTTGGTTCTTCTAATTATGATTCTGAGTAGAAGCTTAGTGATATGGTTTATAAGGTTAATTGTACGACAATCTTCACAATCAATTGCTCCTGGTCTTTTTGGTATAGCTATAAATACAGATTTCAGCATATCATTGGGTAAATATTCACTGCTGTAAATATCATTCAACATTTTGCTTAATATATTTACTCCAAATTCTCCCAATACTTCTAATTCTTCTATTGTGATTTCATTTGGCCTAGCTGTTTTTCCTTTCTTCATACGTTTCATAGCGTCAGCGACTTCTTCTTTCAGAATAGGTGGACCTTCTAAGTTACTATCTTCTTTTAATTCTTCCCTTTCTCCGTCATATAATTCTCTTATATACTCATTCCACCTCTTCATTATAGCACCTTCCTCTAATAATATATGTCCTGTTTTTGATTTCAAACACCCTATATTTATTCTTATTTTTCTTCCTGTAAGCTCACTGATTTGTCTGTGCACTTGTTATTAGTAAGTGATTTACTTGTGGTCATTTCTAATATAGCCACCAAGTAGATCTCTCTTTACCCTAGGAATAAATGTTTGCTTACCACTCTATACCTATTCCTTATTTTTATATTGACTTGTCTTTCCTGTTATAAACTTTCTAGTCAATGCTAGTTTGCCTATTCTCTGTCAATTGTTTTTAAACGTCTACATTTACACACTTACGAGTAAATGGGCATATTCTTAAACAAGTGAATCTGTACACTTATCCAGCCACAGTCATACCATCTGATGGGAGATGCCTTGAAGAGATTAGAACAAGAATTGCCATTGCGAAGGTAGCCTTTTGCAAGATAAAAACTACTGACCAATAAAAAGATATCAATTGAAACGAGAAAAAGAGTGTTGAAGCGCTACATAAAACCTATAAGAGTGGACAATAAGCAGTCAAGCTGAAAAACAGCTGATGCCTGTGGAAATGTGGTTTCTGAGGAAAATGCAAAGAATACCACGGACAGAGGGAAAAAAAAAACAATGAACAAGTAATTCAGGAAACAAATGAAGATCGTATACTGATTAGAGTCATTAGACGTAGATAGTCAACATTTTTTGGGCATGTTATGAGAAGATATGACATGGAGAACTTGGTGACAACTGGCAAGATCGAAGGGGAAGACCGAGAAGTGAGTAGCTGGTTGGCTTAGCCACGTGGCATGGTCAAGACAGGAACATGGAGCTGATCCACGACTCTGGTGATTGAGTGAGATGGCAGAAAATGAGTAACTTATCTCTCTTTGTTTAGAGATTGTGTGCTCATTAACACAGGTCACATAAGTACATTTGTACATATTACACACGTCATTCACAGTGACACGAGTCATTGTCATGTAACTGATCTATGTTTAGAGATTGTTTGCTCGTTGACACAGGTGACATTTGTACACTTATACATATTACACACGTCAGTTACATTGGCATGGGTGATTTTAATTTGATTGATCTTTGTTTGTTTAGAGACTGTTTCCCCATTGAGCTACCGGAAACAGAAAAGAATTTTAGAGGCAGATGCATGGAGTTTGTGAGATCATTAGCGGCAACCAACGCTAAAGGACAACCATTGCGTAGGTAGCTGAGTGCAAGAATGAATGAATCAAATATAATGTTTGGTTTAGTCAATTAGGATGTTGGTTGCGATTTATGCAACTGTCTGGAAGACGCCATAGTGTAGTGGCTGGACGCTCGCCTGCCGGCCCGGCGGCCATGGGTTCAACCCTATCAGTGCCGATTAAAATGTGAAAACATGATCTCAGTCGATCCAGCCTAAAATAGGTGCCAGGAAATGTCGTCGGAAGTAAATGCGGTCGGCGTGATGCTGAATATATTACGCAACGAATGGGGATTGGTAGATTAAAATAGGCTCCATATAGGATACAATAGTACAATATGACCAATGCGGGTCAAAAGGGTTGTTTACATTTGAATAACTGTCTACAGCGTTTTCCCTTGGAGGTCAGGAATATTGTTGTTTCCATCACGACTTCATTTGACATTTTAATGCAACTGACTAGTATATCAATATGTGTCTCTGTCAGCTTGTGTTACTGACTAGTATATCAATATGTGTCTCTGTCAGCTTGTGTTACTGACTAGTATATCAATATTTGTCTCTGTCAGCTTGTGTTACTGACTAGTGTATCAATATGTGTCTCTGTCAGCTTGTGTTACAGAGAGAAAAGTTAAAGGCAGGTGAACAAGGGAGAGTCAACAACACATATGAAAGATAATACTCGTACTAAGTTATGGACGAGCTGCAGCCTGTCAGAATGTGACACGCAATTGAGAGACAGTGTTAAATATTCACCTCCGGCAAACTTTATTGGAGAGACGACACTTCATAATTAATTGACCGTTTATTTAATAGCTTAAGCATACTATAACTATTGGAGCACCCAGAATGTTGAGAGATGGAAAAGTCTACAACTGACACTAGATAACAAATATCAATAGCTAAATGCATCTGGTCAGATAAGATCTAATAAAGATATAAACAGACATTCCACATTCATCACTGAAAATGTTCTTACCTTCATTACTGATTAACATGTCCGTTGTACAATGATATAACTATCCCAAAACCAGGAATGGTTATATACCGCTTAGAGGAAACAAGTAGCGATCTTCCTAACTGTAGATACGTCATATAATAGATACCAGGTAAATCATATCGTAGATAAATCATATCACTGAATTATTATATCACAGCAAACATCTGGCCCGGAACAATGTACGCGTCTAAAAGAGGGCTGGCAGCAAAACAAATATGAAGACACATGGAACAATCATGAATTGTTGCGTTATCGTGAGATGGCATTGTGAAACAAATCAACGCTCAGTGGTCTGTTTCAAAACGCCTCTGGCTGACTTAGAATACGGTATCACAGACACACACAGACACACACACACATACACACACACAGAAACACACACACACACGCACGCACGCACTCACACACACACACACACGCACGCATGCACGCGCGCGCACACACACACACACATTCACACACACAGACACACACACAGACACACACACACACGCACGCACACATGCATGCGCGCGATCACACACACACACTCACACACACATATATATGGCCTCAGACGCCAAAAATAAAATACATGCGAGAAGAGTTGCGTGTCATGTGAAGTCAGATGCTTGTGAACAGAAGAGTTGCGTGTCATGTGAAGTCAGATGCTTGTGAACAGAAGAGTTGCGTGTCATGTGAAGTCAGATGCTTGTGAAAAGAAGAGTTGCGTGTCATGTGAAGTCAGATGCTTGTGAAAAGAAGAGTTGCGTTTCATGTGAAGTCAGATGCTTGTGAACAGAAGAGTTGCGTGTCATGTAAAGTCAGATGCTTGTGAACAGAAGAGTTGCGTGTCATGTGAAGTCAGATGCTTGTGAACAGAAGAGTTGCGTGTCATGTGAAGTCAGATGCTTGTGAAAAGAAGAGTTGCGTGTCATGTGAAGTCAGATGCTTGTGAAAAGAAGAGTTGCGTGTCATGTGAAGTAAGAAGCTTGTGAAAAGAAGAGTTGCGTGTCATGTGAAGTCAGATGCTTGTGAAAAGCTTTTGGCGTTACCAAAAGTAAAAGAATGAGAACCAATGACATTAAAAATACCGCGTGAACATTATTATGTAATGACTATACAGACAGTATCATAGAAAATGCAAAGAATACCATGGACAGACAGAAAAACCAATGACCAAATACTACAGAAGACAATCGTAAATTGATTAGAGAAATTAGACATAGACAGTCAAATTTTTTTGGACATGTTATGAGAAGAAATGGATTGGAGAACTTAGTGATAACTGGCAAGATCGAAGGGAACAGACCAAGGTGAAGACCGAGAAGTAAATACCTGGATGGCTTGGCCACATGGCATGGTCGAGACAGGAACACTGAGCTGATCCACGACTCTGGTGATCAAGTGAAATGGCGAGTCATAACTGCCCACTCTTTCCGGCATGGCTCATGATTGATTGATTGATTGATTGATCATGGTTCAATGATCTGATAGGAACGACGCTTTACCAAGATCTAAGGCGTGCAAAGAATAATAACATATATGCCTATGAAACTTGAAGACAATGTAGATGGAAACGGAATGACGATACTAGATGTATTGTACAACTGCCAGAGATTTCAAATGCTAGGACTGTACATGTGAAAAATGAAAGTTTTCCGCAAACAATAAGAATATGACCTACCTAAATGCGTTTTCTGTGTGAATAGTTTGACAAGAGAAAACACCATACACACAAACCAGACACAGTTTGTCAAGATAGGTCAGGGTCAGCTGACATTTTGTCTAAAACAAGTAATTTCTAATCAGATTTTAATGTTAAAGTAATTTGGTGTGGCTTACATTGGCAGTTTATTATTGTTCACAGAGCCCAGAGAACAGGTGAATTCTCTTAATGCGTTCATCGATGGCTCTCAAATTTATGGCGCAACATCGGAAAGAGCAGCTCTTCTAAGAGAAAAAGACGGTAATACGAATGCATTATCTTCTGTTCTGTTCAGTGTTGGTTGTCATCAGTGCACTCCGCACATATTGGACATGTCAGTCAGTTCTTGTGCCCATATCGATTAGTTTAAATAACTCCGCTTAATTACGTACTTAAGAGGGCTTGACTATTTCATTGACATATTTATCACATTATATAGTAGTGTGACTCTTCGCTGGCTGTTGAACGAAGGGACGGAGAGCGTATGGGAATGTCTTGAGTGCGATGATGTCAGTTCTTAGTTCAACTCAACTCATATTATAATAGTCTGTAATTATTATTATTATTATTATTATTATTATTATTATTATTATTATTATTATTATTATTATTATTATTATTATGTAAGTTAAATATTACTTGTTTATTCATCAATGTAAGTGTTTTTTTTTTTCCAATGATAATGATGTTAAGGAAGTCATAGTAGCCATAGATGTTGTTGTTGCTGTTTTTGTTGTAGCAGTAGAATTTTTGTCAACGTAAAGCCAAACTCAAGGCACTACGTAAGGAAGTAAAATGATAGTTGCTTATATATACTTGATAACGTGTTTATACAAGGCCAGCATCAGCCAGATCTATGCTGGTATGAACATCTATTGGGAAATGAACACAGGAAGTAGTTCTGGTAAGCTATATATAACTTTAATATAAGCTATAACACTATAAGCTATAACACTTTAAGCTATAACACTTTAAGCTATAACACGTTAATAATACTGCTTCTAACAGTACACATATTAAGATCATAGAAGGACTTAAAATGACGTAACATGCTTGAAAAGCAGTATGTTTATGACAGCAGTGCTTGATTGTTAACTTAAATAATATGTTGGGGAAATTAAAAACAAGTAAAATACAATATTGCTGTCTACAATCATAGATTACATGTTGCGGACGAAAGGAGACTTCCCGCCAGAATCACCTGACGGGGGATGTATCTTGAGGCCTGGTTCAAAGGACTACTGTTTTATAACAGGTAAGCATCAAAGGACTACTGTTTTATAACAGGTAAGCATCTAGGAAGACACAGAAACCGCTGTTAAGAAAGATGGTCCTCTTCTACAACCTAACAATTTAAAGATTAAATCTAAGTAAGAAGACGTAGTCAGCTACTTTAGTTACAAAATGTAAGACTTCATGTATGCTGTTGGAGAGACAGAAGGTTTTATCTAATACATGTTGAATCAATATTAAAGGTCCACATGGTAGGAGTGTTAGATAGAACCTACACTGCTTTATTCATGTGAAGCGTGGGCAATAAGCAAGCAAGCTGAGAAACATCTAATGGCAGTGGAAATGTGGTTTCTGAGAAAATGTAGAAAACAACCACGGGCAACTAAACAAACGAATAAGCAAGTTCAACAAGAAACAAATGGATATCGTAAACTGATTAGAGAAATATGATGCACATTTGCAAAGGACAAGACGTATAAACCAGGAGGATATCACGCTGCACGCAATCTAGAAGGAAACAACTATTGCTTGGCGAGGGACAGCTGCTGTAGAAATGAACCTCCTTAGAGACGCATTTATGAGAACAATCCAGGATTTAAAAAAAAATATATAATATCCAAGAGATCTTGGAAATACGAAATCTCGTACATCATAACACATTGTAAGCTCATTATAGAGGTTCAAAATTGTGCACATGTGAATTGCTGAGATCGAGGAACAATGATGCGACTTGATCATACGCCTTTATAGTCAGTGTTAGAAATGATTGGCTTGATGATGATAAGGTTTTCAGAAACTTCATATCCATTGCAATATGTATATATACACACACTTTTTTCTAGGCGACTTCTGGGGGTCGTCGCTGGAGCTACGGAGTTCGTGCTTTATGCGACACTTTCGGAAGGCCACCTTGCGGAAAGAAACCGAGCCATCTGGGATAAAACCCGATGCAAAGAAGTTGATCCTCACGTCTTTTAAGACCTTAATATATATATATATATATATATATATATATATATATATATATATATATATATATATATATATATATATATATATATATATATATATATATATATATATAAAGGTCTTAAAAGACGTGAGGATCAACTTCAGCCAGGTTCCATATTCCATATTATAGCTTTAATATATATATAGATACTTTTCGTTTCCTGAAATGCAACTTGTGTATGGCCTATTTTGTTCTTAATCTCTGTTTGGTATCTTTCATCTGATGTTATAAATGCCCCTAAGTATTTAAAATTATCCACTTGGTTCTGTGGCTAAGGCCTTGCGAACGCGGTTTGTGAGCCCGTATACCCGGGTTCGAAACTCAGAGGTGCTGGTTTTTTTTCGAAAAAGGTATAGGAGCCGGTCGTTCAGAAAGCAATGGTAAACTACTGAACGTAAAATTTGCCTGGGAATGGCGATTTTCATTTTCGATAGCATGGTGGCGTCAGAGCTAGGCATGCCCATTTGGGACAGTGACGACATACAAATACGGGCGGTTAGAGATCAATCCGGTCTACCATTCGTGTTGGTTAATGTTTATACCAGTAACGCGAGTGTGGATTCCCAAAGTGGCAGTGCTTAAGTGACATATTAAGTCACGAGAGATATTTCCTGTTTAAGCTATGCAACAAAGCCACGCCGGTAGCTATGTGCCATCACATTGTTGCTTTCCCATCAATTATGCCAATTTCCTCTAATATTCCAAGTTTAATTCTTCCCATAATATGCACAAACAATCCTAACTGTCAACGTCAAGTTTCTGTAATCAATTTACAGGTTTCATGGTTTCTTTTAGGGCTTGCGTGTTGGTTTTTCTTTCCGTCGTGTTATTATGTGTATTTTCTAGAAACACATTTCAACTGCCTGTCAGAAGTCGGGGTGGCCACAGCCTAGATGAAAGTATTATTCACTGGCGAGCAACCCCAAATAGTCATAAATTGACTAGGGACAAAATCTATATGGCTGAACTACAGATTAAGCCCATGAATATCCAACGTACAGATCCAAGTGGCTCGTAACAGAATGAAATGAACTGTGCTGAATATTCGCCAAGGAGTGGGAAGGAGATGGTTAGCTGAGGTAGATTTTTAAGTGTAGATTTAAGAGTACTTGACACCTATCCCATTGCAGGTTTTCTCCCTAGACTGTTCCCTTCCTTGGTTTAAGTGAACCCCCACCAATGTACACACACAACACGTATGCACAATTGGAATTAAAAAGTATAACGACTGAACTATGAGTTAAAATAAACTACAGCATTTATTTGCTATCATTATTATTAGACATCTGATGTTTTTCAAGATGATGATGATGATGAAATAATATAAGCTTATGCACTACAGTAATCATGAAAGTGAAATGATTAATATAAAATACATTACTCTAGATCCTATCTGGATCAGTGTCCGGGCTCCCAGTTGAGATAAGCCAGAAGTATGTTTCTGCTTAGTTCAGTAACCACCCACTCTCCAGTAGAAAACAGCTTGCCGGTTTTCTGACATCTGCCAGTCCTGGCACTACCTGGTTGTCACTCGTTCTTGAGATCTATACCTAGGTGCTCTTATTGAGAGCTTGGAAGAAATAGTCAAGAAGTGGTATATCTAGTTCTACATCAGTACAATCCTAAGTAATACCTACATCCTAGTAAACCCATATACAATGACCAGTCTAGCCAAGTTATTCTTCCAGCTCTACTGCGTTCACTATCTTCCTCTCCCTCTATATCTCTGTCCTACTGTCTTAGTCTGGGACGGGCTTTTCAATCGTCTCACACGCCTGTAATTATTACATTTCTGTCGTCCAATGTCCATGTCTCTAATACAGACATTCTGGGTCGTACAGCCGCTCTGTCCAAAGTTGGTTTAGCCGCTCACAGGGTCGGTAATGGTATTATAATAGTACCTGATCATCCGGGCTTACAAGCCGTGACCAGTATCTGTGCCATGCTTCCGTGAATTACGGTGAACGCTCGTCCACCATACACTGAAAGGGTTAAGCACCATATACCTTATACCAATTGTGGGTAATGTCTGTACCATTACACCTCTGCTTCCCACGTAATCGATGGCCAATGTGCCAATGCGCACACAATAGCATAACACCAAATTCTTCTTAGTGAGTTACCATATAACAAATTAACATCAACTAAATCTAAGGTATGCGAATTCAAAATGGCACATAAGGTTATTCTTACATGTGTAGTATGAATGCAAAAAGGAAGTAATATCCTTATCTACAACAAACTGGGAAACATAGTTTCCATGTACGTTACAGACCAAATAAAAGTCTACCGAGTGCATGTCCAAAGTATAACAAAAATTACGCATATGACAATTCAAATATATCAAATATCCAATACACATACATTATATTACTTCAAAGTGGACATATAATGATACTTTAACATAATAGCATTATACAAAGTTAGTAACAATATTGTTTACATAAATATGAGACATATAAACAAGTCTCCTTGAAGTAACCACCCAGGACAGCTGCATTGCTGGTCTGCCTGTTTTAGTCACCTCTTAGCCACTGTCGTGGTAAGAATTAAAGAAATAGTCAGTTGACTATATTCTGTACAAGAAATGCACACACCAAAAGGCGACTAGGCTAGTTTACAAAGAAGTTACAAGAATCTGCTAAGACACATGACAATCAAAAGTCTCTAGAACATAGCCACGATCTGCTTAACATAAGGTTCCTACTTCTCAGAAGAAGGACACATAAAGCACTATGACATTGTACACTAAACTGAGAAAGAATAGTGCACACTCAAGTAACTTTAGACAATGATAGTTCTTGAAATATCCTAGGTCAGATATAGACTGAAAATCAGTACATACATCTAAAATACTTGAATAGTTACTGAGAACTAACATTACTAGTGAAGTCTAGCAGACATATGACTACAGACATTGAAATGGTTGCCTACCTGTTTCGACTGATTTTCGTATCTAACGTGAAACAGGACTAGGGAGCCTTATTTAAGTGGAGTCCAGCAGACACTATTATCCTCTTGGCACCTTTCTGTCCGGGTTGAAGTACACATGCCTGACCTACAGGTAATTAATTCTATCCAATTGTTGGGCCGGTTTTACAAGGTGTGTTTCACAATCTACTGAGTCGGCCAGTCTGTGCAATTTTAATTCACACCCTTCCATGGGGTTCATTGCCCCTAGGCCACTCTGTGTGGTCAGCTGTCCTTGGCATGTTTACGCCCTATGGCTATTGTCTCCACCTGGGTCAATATGTGTTTCACGCCTGGGTGGTTGTATTTCATTATCTCTGACATTCTTCACCTCTCTACAGGTAATCGCCTTTATTCAAACACTGGCCCAGTTCATTGTTGATTTAGCCAGGGTGTACCTGGGTGAGAAGGTATCAGTGTATCTGTGCAGTGTCATACCCTATCTGGGTCACAATCCATTTCCCCCATAGCCAGTAGACTGATGAATAATACATTTACTGCCGGCTTTGCAAGCTAGATAGCCTTGAATATAGAGAAAACAGTTTGTTCTTTTGTTGATTTCTCTGAGTGGTCCATCATATATGTGTACCAGAGAGTATTCTGGGATGACAACGCGGCGTCTCGCGACACTGCCATTGACTGTTTGTAAGTTTTTCTGATTTCTGACCATGTTCTAAATGCACATAACATTACATGTTGTATTTATCACGTTATCACTCTATTTAGTACTGCCATTCCAAATTATTTTTATTTATCAGTATGTTTCCTATCTTACAAAATTCACCATTGACAGTTTTTTTTTTTTAAAGATCTCTACAAATCACCTTCTATAAGATGTGACTGTTCTGACATAGTTGTACCGATTCGATTGTTTCAGAAAAGTCCTATTTAATTGGATGTTCCATTGTCATTTTCATTTCGTCCATATCTCCTTGGAGACGGCATAATCTCTGCAGTACTGAATGAACATATATATCAAGTATAAATTTCATCACACATTGTTTTAGAAATATGTAAACACAGGACACCACAACAACATCTCTCATTATCAAGTGGAGATCATGTGAGGATCTACAATTTTAGAACCGTCTAGACGCAATGATCTATCTCAGAAAATTCACATTTGGACAAGTGGGGAAGGTAAAAGACCTTCACAAGTGAACTTCGAGAATGACCGCATCACGATAACTCAGATGTAAGAAGAAGAAGAAGAAGAAGAAGAAGAAGAAGAAGAAGAAGAACAAGAAGAAGAAGAAGAAGAAGAGGAAGAGGAAGAAGAAGAAGAAGAAGAAGAAGAAGAAGAAGAAGAAGAAGAAGAAGAAGAAGAAGAAGAAGAAGAAGAAGACGGTGGAGGAGGAGGAGGAGAAGGAGGAGGAGGGGGAGAAGAAGAAGAAAAGGAAAAAGAAGAAGAAGAAGAAGAAGAAGAAGAAGAAGAAGAAGAAGAAGAAGAAGAAGAAGAAGAAGAAGAAGAAGAAGCGGAAGGAGAAGTGGAAGGTAAAGGAGAAGGAGAAGCGGAAGGAAAAGTGGTAGGAGAAGCGGAAGGAGAAGCGGAAGGAGAAGCAAAAAGAGAAGGGGAAGGAATTGGCAGGTGAAGCGGAAGGGGAAGGAGAAGAAGTAGAAGAAGAGAACATATTAATAAATTAATAGTCAAAATAAACGTTTAATCAGAAATGAGAATGTCAGAAAGTAATGTGTTAAAATGTTATATTACTCACTATATATGTACAATCAGGTGACCTGCGTACTCACGAGAATCCTGCCTTGACAGCGTTACACGTCATTTGGATGCGGGAGCACAATAGAATGGCTAGAGAATTACACGCTTTGAAGCCTCAAGCTGACAAGGAAGAGATATATCAAATAATCAGGAAAATCGTTGGTGGTTAGTGTTTCCATTGTATGTGTTCAATGCATTCACATAATCTGCCCACGCATGTAAAATCTGATATTCTTTCTATTATGATTTTGCTATTTTTGGTTTTTATGCAACCCGTTGGTGTGTGTGTTCTTTTGTTAGTGATGTCATTAATTCGTTTGGGCATTAATTTGGTATTCTGTGTGTTGTGTTACCCATTATAATATTTACTTCAAACTTCTTGCATTTCTTGAAGGCATTCTCTAAACCGTTATAAAACTCATCAATGCTGTCATCACGTCTATCTGCTGTTAGTGCATAAACTTGTGTGACGTTGACATCAAAAGGTCTTCCACTCATCTTCACCAGTAACACTCTGATACAGTTCAATATCCTTTGATCGATTTTGATCTTTCTGTATCCATTATAATTGCTACTCCTCGACGTTGTTTCTCTCCACCAGAATGGATTATTATATATCCCTCAGTTGTTATAATGCCTATTCCTGTCCATCTGGTCTCACATATACCTAACATCTTAACATGTATAGATCTACTAAGCATCTATCCAAATATTTGTTCTTTAAGGAGAAGAAAATAAAACGTGATCATTCCTTAGAGGTGTATTGTGAATTAATTCTTGATGTTCACATAACATCAAGTCTGAAGAAAGAGATACGACCAGGCAGTGACGACATTCTAACAGAACTAATTCATGTATGGGAAGAAGCCACCGTCTGTATCTACCATTCACTGTGTGTGAAGATACGGATTGGCGCTATTTGACCCAAACCATGGATGAGAACAATGTACACCCCTCTCTCAAAGAAAGGGGATTTAAAACTGTGCACCAATGATCCTAATATCACACTAAGTAGTGCTAGGAAAATATTTGTACGACTCATCATGAAGAGGATTGCATGTAAGTTAGAATAATAATTTAAAAAATGAGACAGGTTTTAGACAGTTGAAAGGCACCAGGAACGATATCTGAAACAAGAGAACAAGTAGTGAGTAATGCAAAGAGTACTGTAGATCTTCATAGTTGCTTCATAGACTACAGTAAGGCCTTTGACTGTCTTCATATCTATTAGAAACTGAAACAGTATGCGTGATATGGGGTCTTCGTATAACTGACCAATTCGCCTTGGAACATTACATCATGGACAACAAGCAGTTGGGGTGCAAGAGGGAGTAAAAGATGTTTGCACTCTGTCATAATTGGTCAACATCAGCACTGAGTAGACCAGAGACATTTTGGATCCATTCATATCTGGTGTAAATTCAATTCCGGAGCTAAGATATGCAGATGACACGATCTTCCTCTCAAACAGTGATATGGGCATAGAGAACAAGATCTGAACACTGAATAAAACTGGCGCATAAACGGCTTCATATATCGAAAATAATAATGCGTTTACCAAATTACATGCCACAGTGACTTGATAATACGTAGAAGGGAGGAAGGCGTTGTGACTGGATGAAGAAGCATGGGTTCACCAGCACGAAAATAAACAAAGGATATTGCAGACTCCTTAGGCATGAGGGTGCAGAAGACAGAAGAAACTAAATGCTAGAGAGAAACCTATCAACGTGCCGTGCTATGAGTGGCCTTCTTCAAGAAGATGATGATGCTGTTCCCATGTCGAGACAGTCTCTGGGAGATTGGTGGATAGGTTTCAACGAAATGATGAATGGAATATTAGTGATGCATGTAATGTAAACAAATGATAATTTACTTATTGTTATCTTTTTCTACAGTTATGTGTGCCTATGTTTGTATGTATCTATGTATGTGTATCTATGTGGATGTGCTTCGGTATGCGAGTGTTTGAATGTAAACACGTACGTTAACTAACTGCACGCGTTAATCTAGAATATGTTATTTCTCAGCCCTACAGCAAATCTTCACTCTCAACCACTATCTTCCCATTGTACTCGGAAAAGATGCTTATCGCTTGAGATTAGTATCCAAGGAAGGTCGTACTGTTTACAATCGGGACACCGATCCAAGAATATTTAATGCCTTCACTGCTGCTGCCTTTAGGTTTGGACACTCATCTATACCTTCAGCATACGCTGTTGGGGACAAACTGGTTCCAATGAGAGAAATGTTCAACAGGTAATCCATCTTTTCACTTCCTCGTTTGTATAATAATTAGGAGGTTAGCTGATAATGTCATGAATACAGCCGGAATAGGATTGTTGGTGTAATAGTTAGAAGGTTAGCTGATAATGTCATGAAGACAGTCGGAATGGGATTGTTGGTGTAATAGTTAGGAGGTTAGCTGATAATGTCATGAAGACGGTCGGAATGGGATTGTTGGTGTAATAATTATAAGGTTAGCTGATAATGTCATGAAGACAGCCGAAAATGAATACAAAGGCAAAGCACCTTCGTTACAAATGCCTGGCCAATAATATCTGATCACAACAATTCAACACATGACAGCATTTAAGAAGATGAAAAATATTCTCTGCCATATGTCTTGCCAATCGAGGATACAAAAGCGTTTGTAACAGCCTCAATCAAGTTACTGAAGCGAATCATTAACAATTAGCAGGCTGTTAAGGAAGTATGTCGAAAGCGCAGATTTATAGACGAATAATGAGAACACCCATGCGCGGATAAAACTAGCAAGTAATATATCTTGAAAAAAGTTACTGCACAAAGCATCAGAAGAGGACAGTCCACATTTTTGGGACATGTCATAACTGATAGAGTAATAATTTATTTATACAAATATGAGACCGTCACAATATGCCAAATGCGCCTCAATGCGTGGGAATTACTTAATGGCTAGTCTATTACAAAACGACATTGTTAACGGGAAATTCAACGGTATAGTTCAAGGATGTTCTTATATCTATTTCTATGTATTGCTTACATGTTTGATCACCTGTGAATCTCCTCTATGGCCGAAAGTGTTATTATTTCTCATTGGTGTTGGCTGAGCCTTTGTTCGTCCATCCAAAAGTTACAGCACTCGAGATATGCCCGTGTGCATACAGTCTCCCTCAGCATATGTCAAAGAGTATGGGTCTGCAGGATATTTCCTGATCGGGGGGTTTAAGAAAGGGAATAAGAAAGGGAAACTTCTTCTGTTCAAGATGTAATGAATGTTTCAAAAGTGCCCTTTTCCTTCACAGTTTCCCCACACTTAAAACACTTATGCCAAGCTGTCAATGTATATTAGTTGTTTTATTCATTCTTTATCTCAGCTTCAGTCTCATGCGTCGTATTTCACATTATCAGCTAATCTCTCGTTACCTCCTCTTTATCCAACCATGCCTTCTCCACCACATCCTTCCACCAAGATGGGCGTACGAAGAATCTTCTGATTATCTTACACTCGCTAGTCTGGAAAGCAATGCTTGTACAACGTTTTCCCGCTTTCATCAATTCCTCTTGATTAACGAAAAGCATGATTAGATTCCTGTTGTCTTGTGATATTTCTCTTATCTGCGAGGACAAGGCGTGACAAGTGATCATGTTCTTAAATCTCCAACACATTAAATCTTGGCGAGAGAGGAGCTGCACTGAATATAAAGAACAGATCTATATCACTGTCTAGATGCAAGCTTAGTCGGACAGCAGTCATTTAACACAGTGGGATCTCTGCTAAACAGTGCCTGGTTCAGGAAGAGACCTTGATGATTATCAATGATGTTTCCTCAGTCCTTAAGAGCATTACTTCACACACATATTGATAAGTGCACATTGTGGTTGAAATACTGATACCCGATCCAACTCATCTATATTTGTATGGCTGCATATTGTGGTTTGATAAATTGTTGTCATCCTCTGACTAGAAAAGTGCCGGGTCGAAGTGTGTTGGTGGTGTGTGGTTAGCTTTTGATATCAGAAGTATTGCCTTCTCCCACATCTTTGGCTTGTACGTTAGAAGTATCACCGTCTCCAGATCTTTGGCTGATAGTAGAACTAAATGGCATCTTCCTTAGTAAAATGCAACATTTACCCAAACCAGAATGTCAGTGTTTATATTGTATATAGTTCAGGTATCCACACTTAAATGGCTCTTCGCAACTCCTACAGACATACATTAAGATAAGGACCTCTAATACTCCCTGTGAAGACTAAGACAAAGACACGGTATATTTTGTTAAGATCGAAGACGCTATGGGTTTGTAGAAGGTTATCACGGGCAGAGAAGATAACATACGTTTGTTTGATCCTTCACTAAAACCATTAAATAAAAATCAAGAAAATTTCAAAATGAAATGAGTCATCTTTACAAGAACATTACCATAAGTGACAAGATGGAAGTTGCTGCTAGAAAACCTTTGTAATCACGAAAATACAAAAATACAGTGATACAACCACATTAACAACTAGATAAATAAAGTTAGCTGAGGTCCCGGTGACGTCTAATCTAGGGCAGCAAATTTAATTTGTCATAAAAGCTGTGAGACACAAACGACTTAACGTGATGGGACATACCAAAAGAAGAGGTTTGGTAGAGAAAGTAGCCTCAGGTGGGAAAATACTAGACAAGGCAGAGGCAGGCGGAAAATGATGCATTTTAACAGCTTAAATATCCGGGCAACAAATAATAATATGATTGATTGATTGATTGATTGATTGATCTAGGAACCGACATCACAGCATTCGGGACATTCCCATAAGCGCTCCGTCCCCATCCTCAGCAACCAGCGAAGAGTTCCAACACTAATAATATTCAGCACTTAAATGTAACATGACAAGAGAAATAGCGAATTATCATCACAAATGTTTGCGGCAAGCTAGGTAATTAAAGGGCAAGATGAAGAAAATGGTTGCTGCATTAAATAAATAAACGGAGAAAAATCTCCATCGCTACGGTCTAATCAACCTAATCTCTTTCATGACAAGTGTTTCGTTGTAAATGCTGTCATCATCATCATCATCATCATCATCATCATCATCATCATCATCATCATCATCATCATCATCATCATCATCATCATCACATGCCATCACGCACATGAAAGTAATTTGTATTCAGTCTCCAACACCCTCCTGCTGATGAAGGCTCTAGCAGCAACGCCCAATTTGCCACTTGTGATTGTGTCCTAGTCAAGCTGGCCAATGCTACCCGTCATTCAATGTGTACAGCTTGACCACAGTTCCACCAATTCCGTGTCTCCAACACCCCGTGTCCTGCGTCTACACTCATTCCTACAGGCTTCTTCCAGTGTATGTCTTGATGTTCTATGCTACCCGTCATTCAATGTGTACAGCTTGACCACAGTTCCATCAATTCCATGTCTCCAACACCCCGTGTCCTGCGTCTACACTTATTCCTACAGACTTCTTCCAGTGTATTTCTTGATGTTCTATGCTACCCGTCATTCAATGTGTACAGCTTGACTACAGTTCCATCAATTCCGTGTCTCCAACACCCCGTTGGAAAGTAATTTGTATTCAGTCTCCAACACCCTTCTGCTGATGAAGGCTCTAGCAGCAACGCCCAATTTGCCACTTGTGATTGTGTCCTAGTAAAGCTGGCCAATGCTACCCGTCATTCAATGTGTACAGCTTGACCACAGTTCCATCAATTCCGTGTCTCCAACACCCCGTGTCCTGCGTCTACACTCATTCCTACAGGCTTCTTCCAGTGTATGTCTTGATGTTCTATGCTAGCCGTCATTCAATGTGTACAGCTTGACTACAGTTCCATCAATTCCGTGTCTCCAACACCCCGTGTCCTGCGTCTACACTTATTCGTACAGACTTCTTCCAGTGTATTTCTTGATGTTCTATGCTACCCGTCATTCAATGTGTACAGCTTGACTACAGTTCCATCAATTCCGTGTCTGCAACACCCCGTGTCCTGCGTCTACACTCATTCCTACAGGTTTCTTCCAGTGTATGTCTTGATGTTCTATGCTACCCGTCATTCAATGTGTACAGCTTGACTACAGTTCCATCAATTCCGTGTCTCCAACACCCCGTGTCCTGCGTCTACACTCATTCCTACAGGCTTCTTCCAGTGTATTTCTTGATGTCCTATGCTACCCGTCATTCTATCTGTACAGCTTGACTACAGTTCCATCAATTCCGTGTCTCCAACACCCCGTGTCCTGCGTCTACACTTATTCCTACAGGCTTCTTCCAGTGTATTTCTTGATGTTCTATGCTACCCGTCATTAAATATGTACAGCGTGACTACAGTTCCATCAATTCCGTGTCTCCAACACCCCGTGTCCTGCGTCTACACTCATTCCTAAAGGCTTCTTCCAGTGTATTTCTTGATGTTCTATGCAACCCGTCATTAAATGTGTACAGCTTGACTACAGTTCCATCAATTCCGTGTCTCCAACACCCCGTGTCCTGCGTCTACACTTATTCCTACAGACTTCTTCCAGTGTATTTCTTGATGTTCTATGCTACCCGTCATTAAATGTGTACAGCTTGACCACAGTTCCATCAATACCGTGTCTCCAACCCCCGGTGTCCTGCGTCTACACTTATTCCTACAGACTTCTTCCAGTGTATTTCTTGATGTTCTATGCTAGCCGTCATTAAATGTGTACAGCTTGACTACAGTTCCATCAATTCCGTGTCTCCAACACCCCGTGTCCTGCGTCTACACTTATTCCTACAGGCTTCTTCCAGTGTATTTCTTGATGTTCTATGCTACCCGTCATTCAATGTGTACAGCTTGACTACAGTTCCATCAATTCCATGTCTCCAACACCCCGTGTCCTGCGTCTACACTTATTCCTACAGGCTTCTTCCAGTGTATTTCTTGATGTTCTATGCTACCCGTCATTCAATGTGTACAGCTTGACTACAGTTCCATCAATTCCGTGTCTCCAACACCCCGTATCCTGCGTCTACACTCATTCCTACAGGCTTCTTCCTGTGTATTTCTTGATTTTCTATGCTACCCGTCATTCAATGTGTACAGCTTGACTACAGTTCCATCAATTCCGTGTCTCCAACACCCCGTGTCCTGCGTCTACACTTATTCCTACAGGCTTCTTCCAGTGTATTTCTTGATGTTCTATGCTACCCGTCATTCAATGTGTACAGCTTGACTACAGTTCCATCAATTCCGTGTCTCCAACACCCCGTATCCTGCGTCTACACTCATTCCTACAGGCTTCTTCCAGTGTATTTCTTGATGTTCTATGCTAACCGTCATTCAATGTGTACAGCTTGACTACAGTTCCATCGATTCCGTGTCTCCAACACCCCGTGTCCTGCGTCCTACACTTATTCCTACAGGCTTCTTCCAGTGTATTTCTTGATGTTCTATGCTACCCGTCATTCAATGTGTACAGCTTGACTACAGTACCATCAATTCCGTGTCTCCAACACCCCGTGTCCTGCGTCTACACTTATTCCTACAGGCTTCTTCCAGTGTATTTCTTGATGTTCTATGCTACCCGTCATTCAATGTGTACAGCTTGACTAAACAGTTCCATCAATTCCGTGTCTCCAACACCCCGTGTCCTGCGTCTACACTTATTCCTACAGGCTTCTTCCAGTGTATTTCTTGATGTTCTATGTTAACCGTCATTCAATGTGTACAGCTTGACTACAGTTCCATCAATTCCGTGTCTCCAACACCCCGTGTCCTGCGTCTACACTTATTCCTACAGACTTCGTCCAGTGTATTTCTTGATGTTCTATGCTACCCGTCATTCAATGTGTACATCTTGACTACAATTCCATCAATTCCGTGTCTCCAACACCCCGTGTTCTGCGTCTACACTTATTCCTACAGACTTCTTCCAGTGTATTTCTTGATGTTCTATGCTACCCGTCATTCAATGTGTACAGCTTGACTACAGTTCCATCAATTCCGTGTCCCCAACACCCCGTGTCCTGCGTCTACACTCATTCCTAAAGGCTTCTTCCAGTGTATTTCTTGATGTCATATGCTAGCCGTCATTAAATGTGTACAGCTTGACTACAGTTCCATCAATTTCCGTGTCTCCCAACACCCCGTGTCCTGCGTCTACACTCATTCCTACAGGCTTTTTCCAGTATATTTCTTGATGTCCTATGCTAGCCGTCATTCAATGTGTACAGCTTGACCACAGTTCCATCAATTCCATGTCTCCAACACCCCGTGTCCTGCGTCTACACTTATTCCTACAGACTTCTTCCAGTGTATTTCTTGATGTTCTATGTACCCGTCATTCAATGTGTACAGCTTGACTACAGTTCCATCAATTCCATGTCTCCAACACCCCGTTGTCCTGCGTCTACACTTATTCCTACAGACTTCTTCCAGTGTATTTCTTGATGTTCTATGCTACCCGTCATTCAATGTGTACAGCTTGACTACAGTTCCATCAATTCCGTGTCTCCAACACCCCGTTGGAAAGTAATTTGTATTCAGTCTCCAACACCCTTCTGCTGATGAAGGCTCTAGCAGCAACGCCCAATTTGCCACTTGTGATTGTGTCCTAGTAAAGCTGGCCAATGCTACCCGTCATTCAATGTGTACAGCTTGACCACAGTTCCATCAATTCCGTGTCTCCAACACCCCGTGTCCTGCGTCTACACTCATTCCTACAGGCTTCTTCCAGTGTATGTCTTGATGTTCTATGCTACCCGTCATTCAATGTGTACAGCTTGACCACAGTTCCATCAATTCCATGTCTCCAACACCCCGTGTCCTGCGTCTACACTTATTCCTACAGACTTCTTCCAGTGTATTTCTTGATGTTCTATGCTAGCCGTCATTCAATGTGTACAGCTTGACTACAGTTCCATCAATTCCGTGTCTCCAACACCCCGTGTCCTGCGTCTACACTCATTCCTACAGGTTTCTTCCAGTGTATGTCTTGATGTTCTATGCTACCCGTCATTCAATGTGTACAGCTTGACTACAGTTTCATCAATTCCGTGTCTGCAACACCCCGTGTCCTGCGTCTACACTCATTCCTACAGGTTTTCTTCCAGTGTATGTCTTGATGTTCTATGCTACCCGTCATTCAATGTGTACAGCTTGACTACAGTTCCATCAATTCCGTGTCTCCAACACCCCGTGTCCTGCGTCTACACTCATTCCTACAGGCTTCTTCCAGTGTATTTCTTGATGTCCTATGCTACCCGTCATTCTATCTGTACAGCTTGACTACAGTTCCATCAATTCCGTGTCTCCAACACCCCGTGTCCTGCGTCTACACTTATTCCTACAGGCTTCTTCCAGTGTATTTCTTGATGTTCTATGCTACCCGTCATTAAATATGTACAGCGTGACTACAGTTCCATCAATTCCGTGTCTCCAACACCCCGTGTCCTGCGTCTACACTCATTCCTAAAGGCTTCTTCCAGTGTATTTCTTGATGTTCTATGCAACCCGTCATTCAATGTGTACAGCTTGACTACAGTTCCATCAATTCCGTGTCTCCAACACCCCGTATCCTGCGTCTACACTCATTCCTACAGGCTTCTTCCTGTGTATTTCTTGATTTTCTATGCTACCCGTCATTCAATGTGTACAGCTTGACTACAGTTCCATCAATTCCGTGTCTCCAACACCCCGTGTCCTGCGTCTACACTTATTCCTACAGGCTTCTTCCAGTGTATTTCTTGATGTTCTATGCTACCCGTCATTCAATGTGTACAGCTTGACTACAGTTCCATCAATTCCGTGTCTCCAACACCCCGTATCCTGCGTCTACACTCATTCCTACAGGCTTCTTTCAGTGTATTTCTTGATGTTCTATGCTACCCCTCATTCAATGTGTACAGCTTGACTACAGTTCCATCGATTCCGTGTCTCCAACACCCCGTGTCCTGCGTCTACACTTATTCCTACAGGCTTCTTCCAGTGTATTTCTTGATGTTCTATGCTACCCGTCATTCTATATGTACAGCTTGACTACAGTTTCATCAATTCCGTGTCTCCAACACCCCGTGTCCTGCGTCTACACTCATTCCTACAGGCTTCTTTCAGTGTATTTCTTGATGTCCTATGCTAGCCGTCATTCAATGTGTACAGCTTGACTTCAGTTTCATCAATTCCGTGTCTCCAACACCCCGTGTCCTGCGTCTACACTCATTCCTACAGGCTTCTTCCAGTGTATTTCTTGATGTTCTATGCTACCCGTCATTCTATGTGTACAGCTTGACTACAGTTCCATCAATTCCGTGTCTCCAACACCCCGTGTCCTGCGTCTACACTCATTCCTACAGGCTTCTTCCAGTGTATTTCTTGATGTTCTATGCTACCCGTCATTCAATGTGTAGAGTTTGACCACAGTTCCATCAATTCCGTGTCTCCAACACCCCGTGTCCTGCGTCTACACTTATTCCTACAGGCTTCTTCCAGTGTATTTCTTGATGTTCTATGTTAACCGTCATTCAATGTGTACAGCTTGACTACAATTCCATCAATTCCGTGTCTCCAACACCCCGTGTTCTGCGTCTACACTTATTCCTACAGACTTCTTCCAGTGTATTTCTTGATGTTCTATGCTACCCGTCATTCAATGTGTAGAGTTTGACCACAGTTCCATCAATTCCGTGTCTCCAACACCCCGTGTCCTGCGTCTACACTTATTCCTACAGACTTCGTCCAGTGTATTTATTGATGTTCTATGCTACCCGTCATTCAATGTGTACATCTTGACTACAATTCCATCAATTCCGTGTCTCCAACACCCCGTGTTCTGCGTCTACACTTATTCCTACAGACTTCTTCCAGTGTATTTCTTGATGTTCTATGCTACCTGTCATTCAATGTGTACAGCTTGACTACAGTTCCATCAATTCCGTGTCCCCAACACCCCGTGTCCTGCGTCTACACTCATTCCTAAAGGGTTCTTCCAGTGTATTTCTTGATGTCATATGCTAGCCGTCATTAAATGTGTACAGCTTGACTACAGTTCCATCAATTCCGTGTCTCCAACACCCCGTGTCCTGCGTCTACACTCATTCCTACAGGCTTTTTCCAGTATATTTCTTGATGTCCTATGCTAGCCGTCATTCAATGTGTACAGCTTGACCACAGTTCCATCAATTCCATGTCTCCAACACCCCGTGTCCTGCGTCTACACTTATTCCTACAGACTTCTTCCAGTGTATTTCTTGATGTTCTATGTACCCGTCATTCAATGTGTACAGCTTGACTACAGTTCCATCAATTCCATGTCTCCAACACCCCGTGTCCTGCGTCTACACTTATTCCTACAGACTTCTTCCAGTGTATTTCTTGATGTTCTATGCTACCCGTCATTCAATGTGTACAGCTTGACTACAGTTCCATCAATTCCGTGTCTCCAACACCCCGTTGGAAAGTAATTTGTATTCAGTCTCCAACACCCTTCTGCTGATGAAGGCTCTAGCAGCAACGCCCAATTTGCCACTTGTGATTGTGTCCTAGTAAAGCTGGCCAATGCTACCCGTCATTCAATGTGTACAGCTTGACCACAGTTCCATCAATTCCGTGTCTCCAACACCCCGTGTCCTGCGTCTACACTCATTCCTACAGGCTTCTTCCAGTGTATGTCTTGATGTTCTATGCTACCCGTCATTCAATGTGTACAGCTTGACCACAGTTCCATCAATTCCGTGTCTCCAACACCCCGTGTCCTGCGTCTACACTTATTCCTACAGGCTTCTTCCAGTGTATTTCTTGATGTTCTATGTTAACCGTCATTCAATGTGTACAGCTTGACTACAATTCCATCAATTCCGTGTCTCCAACACCCCGTGTTCTGCGTCTACACTTATTCCTACAGACTTCTTCCAGTGTATTTCTTGATGTTCTATGCTACCCGTCATTCAATGTGTAGAGTTTGACCACAGTTCCATCAATTCCGTGTCTCCAACACCCCGTGTCCTGCGTCTACACTTATTCCTACAGACTTCGTCCAGTGTATTTATTGATGTTCTATGCTACCCGTCATTCAATGTGTACATCTTGACTACAATTCCATCAATTCCGTGTCTCCAACACCCCGTGTCCTGCGTCTACACTCATTCCTAAAGGGTTCTTCCAGTGTATTTCTTGATGTCATATGCTAGCCGTCATTAAATGTGTACAGCTTGACTACAGTTCCATCAATTCCGTGTCTCCAACACCCCGTGTCCTGCGTCTACACTCATTCCTACAGGCTTTTTCCAGTATATTTCTTGATGTCCTATGTTAGCCGTCATTCAATGTGTACAGCTTGACCACAGTTCCATCAATTCCATGTCTCCAACACCCCGTGTCCTGCGTCTACACTTATTCCTACAGACTTCTTCCAGTGTATTTCTTGATGTCTATGTACCCGTCATTCAATGTGTACAGCTTGACTACAGTTCCATCAATTCCATGTCTCCAACACCCCGTGTCCTGCGTCTACACTTATTCCTACAGACTTCTTCCAGTGTATTTCTTGATGTTCTATGCTACCCGTCATTCAATGTGTACAGCTTGACTACAGTTCCATCAATTCCGTGTCTCCAACACCCCGTTGGAAAGTAATTTGTATTCAGTCTCCAACACCCTTCTGCTGATGAAGGCTCTAGCAGCAACGCCCAATTTGCCACTTGTGATTGTGTCCTAGTAAAGCTGGCCAATGCTACCCGTCATTCAATGTGTACAGCTTGACCACAGTTCCATCAATTCCGTGTCTCCAACACCCCGTGTCCTGCGTCTACACTCATTCCTACAGGCTTCTTCCAGTGTATGTCTTGATGTTCTATGCTACCCGTCATTCAATGTGTACAGCTTGACCACAGTTCCATCAATTCCATGTCTCCAACACCCTGTGTCCTGCGTCTACACTTATTCCTACAGACTTCTTCCAGTGTATTTCTTGATGTTCTATGCTAGCCGTCATTCAATGTGTACAGCTTGACTACAGTTCCATCAATTCCGTGTCTCCAACACCCCGTGTCCTGCGTCTACACTCATTCCTACAGGTTTCTTCCAGTGTATGTCTTGATGTTCTATGCTACCCGTCATTCAATGTGTACAGCTTGACTACAGTTTCATCAATTCCGTGTCTGCAACACCCCGTGTCCTGCGTCTACACTCATTCCTACAGGTTTCTTCCAGTGTATGTCTTGATGTTCTATGCTACCCGTCATTCAATGTGTACAGCTTGACTACAGTTCCATCAATTCCGTGTCTCCAACACCCCGTGTCCTGCGTCTACACTCATTCCTACAGGCTTCTTCCAGTGTATTTCTTGATGTCCTATGCTACCCGTCATTCTATCTGTACAGCTTGACTACAGTTCCATCAATTCCGTGTCTCCAACACCCCGTGTCCTGCGTCTACACTTATTCCTACAGGCTTCTTCCAGTGTATTTCTTGATGTTCTATGCTACCCGTCATTAAATATGTACAGCGTGACTACAGTTCCATCAATTCCGTGTCTCCAACACCCCGTGTCCTGCGTCTACACTCATTCCTAAAGGCTTCTTCCAGTGTATTTCTTGATGTTCTATGCAACCCGTCATTCAATGTGTACAGCTTGACTACAGTTCCATCAATTCCGTGTCTCCAACACCCCGTATCCTGCGTCTACACTCATTCCTACAGGCTTCTTCCTGTGTATTTCTTGATTTTCTATGCTACCCGTCATTCAATGTGTACAGCTTGACTACAGTTCCATCAATTCCGTGTCTCCAACACCCCGTGTCCTGCGTCTACACTTATTCCTACAGGCTTCTTCCAGTGTATTTCTTGATGTTCTATGCTACCCGTCATTCAATGTGTACAGCTTGACTACAGTTCCATCAATTCCGTGTCTCCAACACCCCGTATCCTGCGTCTACACTCATTCCTACAGGCTTCTTCCAGTGTATTTCTTGATGTTCTATGCTACCCCTCATTCAATGTGTACAGCTTGACTACAGTTCCATCGATTCCGTGTCTCCAACACCCCGTGTCCTGCGTCTACACTTATTCCTACAGGCTTCTTCCAGTGTATTTCTTGATGTTCTATGCTACCCGTCATTCAATGTGTACAGCTTGACTACAGTACCATCAATTCCGTGTCTCCAACACCCCGTGTCCTGCGTCTACACTTATTCCTATAGGCTTCTTCCAGTGTATTTCTTGATGTTCTATGCTACCCGTCATTCAATGTGTACAGCTTGACTACAGTTCCATCAATTCCGTGTCTCCAACACCCCGTGTCCTGCGTCTACACTTATTCCTACAGGCTTCTTCCAGTGTATTTCTTGATGTTCTATGTTAACCGTCATTCAATGTGTACAGCTTGACTACAGTTCCATCAATTCCGTGTCTCCAACACCCCGTGTCCTGCGTCTACACTTATTCCTACAGACTTCGTCCAGTGTATTTCTTGATGTTCTATGCTACCCGTCATTCAATGTGTACATCTTGACTACAATTCCATCAATTCCGTGTCTCCAACACCCCGTGTTCTGCGTCTACACTTATTCCTACAGACTTCTTCCAGTGTATTTCTTGATGTTCTATGCTACCCGTCATTCAATGTGTACAGCTTGACTACAGTTCCATCAATTCCGTGTCCCCAACACCCCGTGTCCTGCGTCTACACTCATTCCTAAAGGCTTCTTCCAGTGTATTTCTTGATGTCCTATGCTAGCCGTCATTAAATGTGTACAGCTTGACTACAGTTCCATCAATTCCGTGTCTCCAACACCCCGTGTCCTGCGTCTACACTCATTCCTACAGGCTTTTTCCAGTGTATTTCTTGATGTCCTATGCTAGCCGTCATTCAATGTGTACAGCTTGACTACAGTTCCATCAATTCCGTGTCTCCAACACCCCGTGTCCTGCGTCTACACTCATTCCTACAGGTTTCTTCCAGTGTATGTCTTGATGTTCTATGCTACCCGTCATTCAATGTGTACAGCTTGACTACAGTTCCATCAATTCCGTGTCTCCAACACCCCGTGTCCTGCGTCTACACTCATTCCTACAGGCTTCTTCCAGTGTATTTCTTGATGTTCTATGCTACCCGTCATTCTATATGTACAGCTTGACTACAGTTTCATCAATTCCGTGTCTCCAACACCCCGTGTCCTGCGTCTACACTCATTCCTACAGGCTTCTTTCAGTGTATTTCTTGATGTCCTATGCTAGCCGTCATTCAATGTGTACAGCTTGACTTCAGTTTCATCAATTCCGTGTCTCCAACACCCCGTGTCCTGCGTCTACACTCATTCCTACAGGCTTCTTCCAGTGTATTTCTTGATGTTCTATGCTACCCGTCATTCTATGTGTACAGCTTGACCTACAGTTCCATCAATTCCGTGTCTCCAACACCCCGTGTCCTGCGTCTACACTCATTCCTACAGGCTTCTTCCAGTGTATTTCTTGATGTTCTATGCTACCCGTCATTCAATGTGTAGAGTTTGACCACAGTTCCATCAATTCCGTGTCTCCAACACCCCGTGTCTTGCGTCTACACTCATTCCTACAGGCTTCTTCCTGTGTATTTCTTGATGTTCTATGCTAGCCGTTATTCAATGTGTACAGCTTGACTACAGTTCCATCAATTCCGTGTCTCCAACACCCCGTTCCCTGCGTCTACACTAATTCCTACAGGCTTCTTCCAGTGTATTTCTTGATGTCCTATGCTACCCGTCATTCAATGTGTACAGCTTGACTACAGTTCTATCAATTCCGTGTCTCCAACACCCCGTTCCTACAGGCTTCTTCCAGTGTATTTCTTGACTGTTGACTAGTAAAGAAAGTAATTGTCTTTCTCACGCGCCTTGGTGTGTGTTGGTTGTATGGTGCTAGCACTACAGGTTTATAGACCAATAATCACGTGATAAGTGAAGGGTTCAATATCACGCCGACCGCCTTCACTTCTCTGAACATGCCCTGGTTCCCATATTAGACTGGGACGATATGGAAGCCCGGGTCAGTGTCAACACCCGTCTCGATGTCAACATCCGTCTCGGTGCGAATTCGAACACATGACCACACATGAAATGCGCTATCTTGGCTCCCGCTTGATGTTGTCTACCCTTCTCCTTTGTGCACGTTTCCCTGCCACTGTTAACTAGACCACATCCTTCACTGTTACATGCCATATGAAATAATGATACACTTCTCATGAAGGCCAGCTTTAGTGCTCGATGACATGGACAGTCTTCTCCGTGGGCTGGTAGGAATGACTAAATACAAAGAAAAGGCTTCTCAGAAAGTGGACAGAAACTTTGGTAAGTTTATTCTACATGTTTCAATGTGTCCACAGTATGCTTATCCTCAGCCATAAGTCGGATTTAACGCGTTCAAACTCATTAAAGCTTACGATGATTTGAAATACATTTGGGAGGCAAAAATATGCCACTGATATTAGTGATTTACACATTTGTTCTAATCATAAACAATGGAATTTAAATTGATTTTGTCAATATCACGTCATTCTCCTTTACTTCCATGAACATTTCTCAGTAAACATTTTATGCCAAGTCGACCTGAGAGTGAAAAATAATAAAAACAATAATAGTCCACCTCGATTTGAACTCGGGCAAATAACACAGAGCCGGTAGGCAAGTGAGCTTGCCGATGTGCCACCGGGGATCCCACAACGTAGTCCAGATGCAGAATACAAAAAAAATTAAAATATTAATTAAAATACTTAAAGGTGTCCTTGAAATTCCGATCCCAGCCACTAATTCAGGTCCTGTCATCTTGATCCACAATATACTTGGACACTTTATTTAATTTGTTGGTAAGATCTGACAGATCACAAAGAGCTATGGAATATGAACTATGTGTTGAGGTGTGTAGGAAAGAAGCTCATTGTCACCCTAATGTACATAGAATAGAGGCTTATAGTGTACGTTTGTTCTCTAAGCTTAATCGAGACTTGTAATCATGTTCACAGCGTAAAAAGAATAGAGACATATAAACAGCGCCACTATGATGTATGTAGAATCCAGACTGACTTGCAGACTCCTCATAAGATTGTTTGTAAAATCCAGACTTTACAAGCACTCACACATTATATTATGTATAATCCAGACATGCAGACACTCACACTATACTGTTTATAGAATCCAAACTTGCAGACACTCACACAATATTGTTTTTAAGATCCAAACTTGCAGACACTCACACAATATTGTTTTTAGAATCCAAACTTGCAGACACTCACACAATATTGTTTTTAGAATCCAAACTTGCAGACACTCACACAATATTGTTTTTAAGATCCAAACTTGCAGACACTCACACAATATTGTTTTTAGAATCCAAACTTGCAGACACTCACACAATACTGTTTGTAGGATCCAGACTTGCAGACACTCACACAATACTGTTTGTAGGATCCAAACTTGCAGACACTCACACAATATTGTTTTTAGAATCCAAACTTGCAGACACTCACACAATATTGTTTTTAGAATCCAAACTTGCAGACACTCACACAATACTGTTTGTAGGATCCAGACTTGCAGACACTCACACAATACTTTTGTAGACTCCAGACTCGCAGACACTCTCCCAATACAATTTGGAGCTACCAGACATGCAACGCGTTTAACATCACTGCTGGTATTTCTACTTACGTTGTTGCTTATCCTGAAATATAAGCACATACAGATATAGTATTTAAGTACCCTATGGATTAAGTTGTTTACTGGGCTATATAAATATATGTATATATATAGCATTTTGCTCACAGTAATCGCCCACCAGTTTAAATGTAATCGAAGTTTCGATCTTTGAACATGCTGTTTACGTCATCATTTTAAACATATCATGCAACACATTGAAACCATAATGCGTTCTACAAATGGTGTAATATGACAAGACAGGAAAGGACATCAGACTTATTAGTAACTTGTACTGGGAACTAAGTGGCGTCTATTAGATGCGGTAATAACTATTCGTCACCTATAGAGATAACAAGAGGAGTACGGCAGGGATGTGTACTGTCCCCAAGCCTCTTCAACCTATACACAGAAAGAATTTTTAAACAAGATGAAATGGCTGGACTCAACATCAATGGAAGAATCATAAACAATCTTAGATATGCTGACTATACCGTGTTACTATATATATATATAGTGGCACCTTGTCGTCTTGACAGACGATAGTTTGTGCTTTAAAAAGGCATAATAACTTTTACCTATGGCGGTAGCGAATGTACTCTGTGTGTGTGTGTGTGTGTGTGTGTGTGTGCGTGCGTGTGTGCGTGTGTGCGTGCGTGCGTGCGTGTTGCAAATGTACAGAATAAGCAGCTTTAGGCCAAGACAGATGGTGGTCATTCAGGGGAGGCGAATTAGCTGGTCGGGCAGATAGCCCTATAAAACAATTCAGGATTTATCCTTTCCTGTAAAGACTATTGGAAACAAACCACAAACAACATAACAAGGTCAAGAGGAATGCAACATAAACTCATTCATCCCTTGTTAAACATGCTTCTCAAAACATGTGTGCCATACGTCAGAATAAGGCAGTCGTCATGTTTAGTCATGTTAAGGGAAGAAAACATGTTGTGAAAACTGGAAAGATTGATGTAAGAGAGCTAAGAGTTAGACAATAAGAGAAGATTCTTGACAGCGGTTTGTCATAGGGTGGAAAGATATCAGCACACGGAATAGCAGATGCTCTTGAAGATCGCAGGATGTTGAGATGCATGATTCCCTTCACCGGTCGGCAAGGCATCTGATGATGATGATGACAATGCTGAAAGTAGGTTTTGCCTTGCTGATTTATTCACGAATTCGCAAACTAATTTTATATGTTGCTGCAAGATAGAAACAGTAACAGGGAAGTGCAATAAAAGGTATGTGAACTATCCCATGATAATACAATGCTAAACAAATACAAGCAAAGAGCGGTATTTCCACATCACATTGGCCTCGGGCTGACAAGACACAGAATGTTTTAAACTGATGCAAATGGATGTGAAATAAGTGGGTGGAGACAATATTGTACAATGACCTGCATGATGTTTGTTTTAAAGTTGCATATCTCTTACAGGACGTTGCAGTCAATACCAACATGTTTCTTCTGGTGTTGATATTCTTGGCAAGATTACGCTCAGTAGTTTGCCATTGCTTTCTGAGCGACCGGGTCACATAGCCCCGTAAGTAACCAAAGCGACGCGAACCGCTGCCGAATCTCACGCAGCTGTGTTTCTCACGTGGATATACGGGATTACGGAGAAAGTCGTTAACTCCTTCGCCATGTAGACCGGCACCTGCATGATACTACATGAATACAGTTTAGAATACACTGAATGGTACAACATGAATAATGGTTAGAATACACTGAATGATACACCATGAATAATGGTTAGAATACACTGAATGATACAACATGAATAATGGTTAGAATACATAACGAAAGAGAATCATTAACATCGAGATGAGGAAGTGAACTGGACATATTCCATGCAATCAAGAAATCAGGGGTAGCGTGGCCGCTGGCTAGGACACACTGAGAACACCTGATGGTATCACTGGAAAGTCCTTTCTCTGCAATCTGAGAAGCCAACGAAACAGAGGAAGACGTAACAACACACAGGAGATGAGAATTAGAGACAGACTGAACAATATGTGGAGATGCAGGAGACAGCTTAGAACTAGTTGGTTGACAGACTCTGCTCCACTGGGAATAAAGGACAGAAGAAGATGAAACGACAGACCTAGGAGAAGAAATGACAATGTGAAATAGTTAAGGTGGTTGAGAAAGGGGTTAACTGAGGGAGCACAAGTTCAATGGCTTGACAAAGTGGCAGGGAGCTGGATTAGTTGTAAGAACGTATCAAGAATACAGAAGAGACATGTTTATGAAAGAATGTGATCTATATCGGCCTGGCACCTTCTGGGGATGATGATGTTCGTCATTCAGCAGTTTGTGTACAGGCCGATATTGAACGATTATGTGCACTGTTTACTCTTCTCTTACCCCCTCTGTCACGTGGCTATCTGAATACATTAGCAGTATTACTTGTGTGTTCTTAATTGTTGTTATCTAAGTCTTTGTGCATCACTTCATTCCTGATAATTCAACCTGAACAGATATCTATTTTATCACAATTGAGATGCCTCTGGAATTTAGATATTCAGCCGGCATGAAGATCTTCTCCACTGTATCTGGTTTACTAAATACTTAGAGTAGTTGGTAGTGAATCTGTTACATGTTAGTAGTCACTCGTTTGGTATTTACTGTAATGTTTGTAGACATTGCAGTAGTCGCCCGCTTGGCGTTTACTGTAATGTTTGTTCCATCCATCCATCATGTGCCATGCCGATAAGCGTGGGCGGTCATGTTCTGCCATCTCACTCGATCACCAGAGTCGTGGATCAGCTCTGTGTTCCTGTCTCGACCATGCCACGTGGCCAAGCCATCCAGGTATTTACTTCTAGGTCTTTCCTTTGGTCTCTTCCCTTCGATCTTGCCAGTCGTCACCAAGTTCTTCAATTCATTGCTTCTCATAACATGCCCAAAACTGTTGACTGTCTACGTCTAATTTCTCTAATCAGTTTGCGATCTTCATTTGTTTCTTGAAGGACTTGTTCATTGGTTTTTCTGTCTGTCCATGGTATTCTTTGCATTTTCCTCAGAAACCACATTTCCACAGCCATCAGCTGTTTTTCAGCTTGACTGCTTATTGTCCACGCTTCACATCCATACAAAAGTATATGTTCTATGTAGCACTTCAACACTCTTTTTCTCGTTTCAATTGATATCTTTTTATTGGTCAGTATGTTTTTCATCTTGTAAAAGGCTACCTTCGCAATGGCAATTCTTGTTCTAATCTCTTCAAGGCATCTACCATAAGATGTTATGACTGTGCCGAGATAACTGTATCAATTCACTTGCTTAAGAATATGCCCATTTACTCGTATATCACATTGTGGTATTTCCTTCTTCCCAGTGACGACCATAATCTGTGTCTTCTTAATATTCAGTTCTAACCCTAGTTGTTCACTGTGTGCAACAACCGCATTTACTAAATTTTGCAGGTCCTGTTCATTGTCTGCAATCAAGACTGTATCATCTGCATATCTAATGTTGTTGATGCATCGTCCCCCAATGTTGATTCCTTCAATATCTTCTATATTTCTGAAAATATTTTCACTGTACAGGGAAAAAGGATCTGGAGACATTACACATCCCTGTCTCACACCATTTGTAATAGGCTGATATTGACCTACATTGTTATCAATTCTAATGGCAGCTTGTTGTTTCCAATATATGTTTTTTACAAGTCTAAGGTCTTTTCCATCAATTTGTAGATCTTCAAGCATCCATTGTCATGTCGATATGTCTCACTTTATCGAAAGACTTTGTGTAGTCAATAAAGCAAAGATATAGATCTTTGTTTACTTCTATAGAACGTTCAATTACTGTTCTCAGTATATACACAACATTTACTGTGCCCTTGCCTTCAACAAACCCACATTGTTCTTCTCCTATTTCGGGTTGTATTTTCTTCCTGACTCTTTGCATGATAATTCTCAGCAGAATCTTCGTGATGTGGCTCATTATACTAATTGTCCGATGTTGATCGCATTCCAAAGCTCCTGATTTATTTGGGATTGCAATAAATATAGAATTACATAATTTAGGAGGTATCGTATATTGCGTTCAGCAGTTTGGTGACGTGGTCTATTCCATATTCTTCAAAGGCATTGATCATTTCTATTGTGATGTTATCTGCACCCGGGGTCTTGCCAGTTTTCGTTTGGTTAAGAGCATTCTGAACTTACCATCTTCAAACTTGATGCTCCTTCATTATTATTCCGATGATCATATTGTTCTTCTCTGGTATCATCACAACGGTCTTTCACATAATTCTGACCACGCATGTAACATCTAATCTTTTACTATTATGATTTTGCCATCTTTGGGTTTTAGGCAACCCATTGATGTGTGTGTTCTTTTGTTAGTGATGTCATTAATTATTTTGTGCATTAATTTGGTATTCCGGGTGTTGTGTTGGTTTTCAATGTCCTTGCAATTTTCCTCAAGCCATGTTTCTTTTGCCTCTTTGCATAGCTTAATAATTTTTCTGTGAATCTCTTCATATTTTTCCTTGCTATTTTTGTTATTTCGTTTTACTTCCATGAGTTTTAAGATGTCTTCCGTCATCCATTTCTTGCGTCCTATTATCTTTATTTTTGGGATGGTTGTTTTTGCAGCTTGGTTGACTGATTTCTGTAATATTTCCATGTTGTATTGACATTGCAGAAGTAGTACCCTTGGTATTTATTGTACTGTTTGTAGACAAAGTAAATGCCATTCCCTTGGTATTTACTGTAATGTTTGTAAACATTGTAATAGTCGCTCCCATGGTACTTACTGTAATGGTTGTTGACATTTTAGTAATCGCCCGTTTGGTACTTACTATTTATTGTAAGGTATTGTAAGGTAAGAGACATTGTAGAAGTTGTTCCCTTGGTTTTTATTGTAAGGTTTGTCGACACGTTCATTTGGTATTTAGAATGGTGTCGGTGATTTCATGCGTGTGAAATATCCATCTATAAATAAAAGACACTTCGCTGTAATTTATGATCTGTAAGATCACGCTGTCGCCTGCATACCGGCGCTAGTCTATGCAAACGTGCTATCTGATTGTAACACTTACAATCCTGGCCGTGTTTTGGATTGAGAAGTGTTGTCAGATTGAGATTTGCATTTTATGATGTTCAGAAAAGAAATCAAGTTAATCGTGCTACATTATTCATGTAGGAAGAGGGATACTGGAGTCGGGACTGCCGCTACTTGCAATCATGTTGTAATGTAAAGGACCCGTTTGAACACCGTGGCTATAGATAGTTAACCTCATGTTTTAGACCAGTGGTTCTCAACCTTTTTTGGCCCATGCCCCCCTTCACCATATATTGAGAATGTCATTCCTCCCCTTTCGTATTTCCTCCCTATAAATTCCACCCTCCCCCCACCCTACATAGCATATATAAAAATGGAAGCTAACTTTAATAACACATACTAGAACAAGTTTTGACGTCTACATAAAATGTGATTTGTGGGTCTACTTACTTTATAAGACGAATATCAGAAAGATGAGGAGTACAGAACTGTAAAGTATGGAGGGAAAAACAGTATAAAGTAACCGGTTCTTGTATTAACGCGATCTTGAAATAATATTCATTCATCCCTTGGAAACCCTAAGATTCCCCCCTAGGGGGGACTTCCCCACCGATTGAGAACCATTGTTTTAGACTGATCGGCACTTGAGGGATGATGTTGTCAATTGTAACATCGTGGGTATATTTTGTTAACTACAATATTTTAGGCTATTCGGCACTTGAGGGATGATGTTGTCAATTGTAACATCGTGGCTATATTTTGTTAACTACAATGGTTTAGACTGATGGGCACTTGAGGGATGATGTTGTCAATTGTAACATCGTGGCTATATTTTGTTAGCTACCATGTTTTAGACTGATGGGCACTTGAGGGATGATGTTGTCAATTGTAACATCGTGGCTATATTTTGTTAGCTACCATGTTTTAGACTGATGGGCACTTGAGGGATGATGTTGTCAATTGTAACATCGTGGCTCTATTTTGTTAACCACCATGTTTTAGGCTGATCCGCACTAGAGGGATAATGTTTTCAATTGTAACATCGTGGGTATATTTTGTTAACCACCATGTTTTAGGCTGATCGGTACTTGAGGGATGATATTGTCAATTGTGAAAATTTCCCAATACTCGATTTAGGCAGGGTGTCCTATAAAATTCAGGGGAGAGAAAGGTAATCTCCACCTCGATAGGGATTCGAACACACAACAACAACAACAACAACAACAACAACAACAAAACTTTATTTTGAAAGGGTTAAGAATTGGGCACGCAGGCCCGTCTAACATTCTGCCCTTTTATCACTCTCTTTCATACATTATACCATTCACACGTCATTCAAGGCTAACTGAAAACAGCAACAATATAAAATATATGCATTATAAAGGCATGTTGAAAAAATTAAAAATAAATACTACACGACTCAGTAATAGTAATAACTGGTGTGGTATTTATTAGCTACGTGGAATATACTGGACTACCAAAAGGGGACTGGCTGTTATACTAGGGGTTTATTATATTATTACTTCTATTATTAAGGGGGAAGGTAATCCGTACTGAGATAGTGTTCAAATAATTTGCGATTATATGTATAGGGATTGATGATGTCTTTTATTTCATCTGGAAGATTGTTCCACAGCTGAGCTGCAGAGTACGTTAAGCTTGTTTTGTATAAGTCTATCCTAGGCTTCGGAAGGTGTAATAAATTTAATCGTTTACTGTGTCTAGCATTATATTCAAACAATGGCCAAAGGTAGTTTGGGGCATTCCGATGTAGGATTTTGTGAATTAGTTTGGCCTTATTGAAAAGCAGACGTTTGCGGAGTGGTAGTAACTGAAGGCGTTTATGCAGGCTAGGATTTTCAGTTAAATGTTTGCTATAAATTAATCTCATGGCCCGTTTCTGGAGTGAGTAAAGTCGCTTGGTGCTTGAATTGGAACAACCGTCCCAGATTGTAGAGCAGTAGTCAAAATGTGTCTGTATGTGTGACGTATAGAATATTTTCCTTGTGTCCTCATCAAGGAAATTTTTAATTTTGGAGAGTTGGTAGACTTTTTTCGCTGTTTGTTTAGTGAGCGCTTGAACGTGAGGATTAAAGGTTAGGTTTCTATCAATGATGAGGCCTAATGTTTTGTGCTCAGTTACACTTTCTACTGGCATGTTATCGATGTGAAGTTGAAGTGATCTGTGTGAATTTAGAGTCTGAAGTCTTTGTCTTGTTGTTAATAACATAGATTTTGTTTTAGTGATGTTAATTTGCATACAATTTGCACACGAGAAGACAAGCATGTTGGCGACTGTGCTATCGCGGCTGCGGCCTCTGCTGTCTTCGCATGTTAAATATGAGGTTCACCATTCACCGTTCTCAAATATTATTTCCAGTTATTACCATTTAACTGTTGATCCCCATAACGGATTGAACTTCCATTTGTGACAGTGGATAAACGGGGCGATACGGCAGCGTGTTAAATGTTTGCATTTGCAGGGGACGTAATACCATGAACGCAGGGAGACGAGGTAGCGCGATCGATGGAACGCTTGCCTGTCGGCCCGGTGATCATGTGTTCAGATCCCCATCAAATCGGATTGTGTAAGACCCGACTTGAGCTGTCAGGTTCACCCAGCCTAAGATGAATACCGGGAAATCTTCATGCAATTAAAGGCTCCATTGTAGCATATACCTCACCTTCAATCGAGAGTCGGTTGGTCTTGACTACGTGGTAACACCGTATACCCCATAATGTCTTAAGGCTTGTAAAGGGTCTTTTGTTAATGCCATGGACGGGTTTGCATGGGTGTACCCGTATATGTATATGGAGACCTGAGAATGGGCCAGGCGCAGGCGACGTCTGTAAATGTGTGAGAATCAACCAGAAACGTGTGCGTGTAAAACCTTGTACTGCACCTCGCGTGGACATCTGTTTGTAGAACAGTGTACAGTCTAGTGTTGTACCTAGCTAGAAACATAACTTCTAACTGTATAGCAGTGTGCTATCTCGTGTATGTATGTATGTATGTATGTATGTATGTATGTATGTATGTATGTATGTATGTATGTATGTATGTATGTATGTATGTATGTGCGCGCGCGCACATACACACACACACACACGAGCGCGCGCGCGATAATGGTATTCCAGTGTGACATTCGGTATCAAGCAAGCAATTACCAAGTGACAAAATTCTGCTATAAAATGATCAGACAGCGCAACTAAGTACATTTAGCCAATAGGGATGGGCGGTGTTATGGAGCCCAGCACTCAATACCCCGAGCGTCATACACATTTTCGCGGTGGTAAAGTTGAACAATGGACTATAAATACACTTTCATAAAACATAAGTTAATATATTCTTGCCTGATCTAAAAAAAAAACCCAAAAAAAACAACCTTATAGTGACACACAACGAAGATAATATTTAATTACAACTGACGTTTATACCTTAAGTGACGCGTCCATAAAATATCAAAAATTTAAACTTCCTTTTGTGGCTGCCCCCAGATGATCCTAGGATTCCCCCCCCCCCCTCCACCACTTCTTACGAGGAAATAAACGACGTCAGATACAATCTGCATCACTCTGAATCATGTTGCCCTGATGATTATGTGGCGTTTCTAATAACTTAATGTCTACCATAGATAATATCAGGTTAGTTATTAATGTTCTACTCCTTGAACACATTTGTTTCCATCCGATTATGCAGTCTGGATTTGTGCATGTGTAGTTCTGTTTTGATTTAGCACACGTAAGTAGTAATAGCTGAGTAACACATTATGTCATTACAGAACGCACGATGCCATTACTGAACAAATGCCCACTTTTATCAGCAAGGACTAGCCAGGGCATTGTTGACAATGAAGTACTGAACCTGAAGAGTTAAGATTACCAATCTCGGCCTTATTTATGTAACATTACCAACCTCGGCCTAATGTTTGTAACATTGTCGACCCCGCCTTAATGTATGTAACATTGTCGACCTCAGCCTCATATATGTAACATTATGGACCTCGGCTTAATGTATGTGCATTGTTGATCTCGGCGTAATGTGTGTAACATTGCCAGCCTCGGGCTTATGTATGTAACATTGCTGACCTTGGCCTAATGTATGTAACATTGTCAACCTCGGCCTACTGTATGTAACATTGTCAACCTCGCCTTAATGTATGTAACATTGTCAACCTCGGCCTCATATATGTAACATTGTCGACCTCGGCTTAATGTATGTGCATTGTTGACCTCGGCGTAATGTATGTAACATTGTCGACCTCGGCTTAATGTATGTGCATTGTTGACCTCGGCTTAATGTATGTAACATTGTCGACCTCGGCCTAATGTATGTAACATTGTCGACCTCGGCTTAATGTATATAACATTGTCGACCTCGGCTTAATGTATGTAACATTGTCGACCTCGGCTTAATGTATGTAACATTGTCGACCTCGGCTTACTGTATGTGCATTGTTGACCTCGGCGTAATGTATGTAGCATTGCCAGCCTCGGGATTATGTATGTAACATTGTCGACCTCGGCCCAATGTGCTAGGTCAGTCCGTATGTGAAGTGAAGAATTATGACCCGGTGTTTTCTTAGTAGTATTTCCCGCAGATAAAGTTCAGATTCCGATCGTGAACGGCTTGCTGGTTTCTGAGCTTTGAGAGGGAAATGAGAGATCTGCAGCTCCATGGGAAATGATCCATTGTTACAGGCAGAAGAACAGTTCCATTGTTACAGGCAGAAGAACAGTTTCATTGTTACAGGCAGAAGAACAGTTTCATTGTTACAGGCAGAAGAACAGTTTCATTGTTACAGGCAGAAGAACAGTTTCATTGTTACAGGCAGAAGAACAGTTTCATTGTTACAGGCAGAAGAACAGTTTCATTGTTACAGGCAGAAGAACAGTTTCATTGTTACAGGCAGAAGAACAGTTTCATTGTTACAGGCAGAAGAACAGTTTCATTGTTACAGGCAGAAGAACAGTTTCATTGTTACAGGCCGAAGAACAGTTTCATTGTTACAGGCAGAAGAACAGTTTCTACTCCCCTTCCCCCGACAGACTCCATTCCTTTTCGAGGCTCCGATTGACTGGACGCCAAAGCTTCGGTTTTACGATTTAAAACTTATAGTCTGCCAAAAGATTAAAAATAAATTATGCAACCTCATGAAAAAAATAACATATAGTCTTACCCGTAAGGCGCATTTGACATATGGAGCTAGTCCAATATTTCTATAGACCAATCAGCAGTCGGTGGTTGAAGTGGTCAGAATGAAGCTGACCGCCTTTATTTCCCAAGATATTTCCTACTACTTATTTTAATCTATGCTGACCTGTGAGCTCGGGCCAATTTTAAAATCCCAGTCCGTGTGTTGATCTTTAAAATCCATTTAGTTAATAAAAACTGACCACCACAAGGTAATACTTTATGCCAGGAAGTGTAATCAGTGGTTGTTGACTAAAGGAGTAGGAGTTCTTTCAATCACATGAGTGTCATTTCTATGGAGGTGCAGGTCATCAGCAGGTTTCTGTGCTGAACTAATAACAGATGTTTGTATGGGGATTTCTTTATGTCATTAAAACAGACGAAGAGAGGCAATATTATTAACTACTTCCCCCACCCACCCTAACCCTCCCACTTTCCCCGTTGATGAGCATGGATCGTTTTACGATCACTTTGTGAACTGTTATAAAAACATTAAACCTGAAGACTTAATGTCCGTCCGATCCTGGGGTATTCTTCTCAGAAAAAGGGTTATAAATGTGGAAGTCTCGTGTGTAAGTGGCTTACTTGCCAATGTAACAGAGTAGCTTAGGAGTAAAGAGTTAAGGAATGCTGCGCATTCCTTGACTAGTGGGAAAACCATAGCTAGTGAACGTGTGTGCACGAATGAAGAAGTGTATCTAGGCTGGGACACACGTCACTTGGGGGTCAGCTAGCAGGAAAGAAGGTAAACATCGGATTTTGAGTAGACTATCATTATGCTGTAGTGGAACGATTCGACAAATAAAGAATGTTATAACACAACGGAGACTTATGTCCTATACGTCACGTGCCTTCTAACCTGTGTGTAACACCTCTACACTGTAATACCAACGCTGCAAATCCGTCAGCAGTTGACAATCGAAAAGAGTAGGCGGTTGGGCGATACGCTAGCAAACAATTTGAAAAGTAGACGTTTATGTACAGAACGAATAATTATGTTATGTGTGTTTATGGATACTACACAATGGGCTTCACGCCCATGCTACGGTGTACATGTACTGTGCTTAAAAGCTCCTAGTGTGGTCTGTTGGAGTTGACTGGATCACCTATGGAGGTATCTGTGTGAAATACAGATGATCACTCAAACCAAACAGTATCAACGGCCATAATCTGTTCAGAATACAACAATGTGATACTAGTTCGTGCGAAAGTCATTAATATTGTATTTTCGGTTTGATTGGGGCATTTCGGTAACACGTATTACGTCAACTACCCCTGTTATAGCATCGTTGTAATTTCAAAAATATGTTTTCTGTGCTCGAGTGGAATCTGTATAGTAGCGGTGTGTGTACTTTGTCCTCGAATAGTAACTGTTTATTTAAAAATATTTGTTCTCAGTTTTCGTGTGGTATCTGTATCTGTCACTGTCATTTACTGCCAATATAATACCTTGCGGTGTATGCAGAGGGGTCTTTGAGTCTGAGGAATTAAGGCCGCCTGACTAGTGCAGTCGCCGCGAACTTTGCAGGTTAGGGTTTTCTTTTTGCCCCGGATAGAAAAAAAACCCACAACTTACCGAGGGATCGAACACGAGTCTCCCGAAGGAGAGATCAGTCGCTTCTCTGTATCTGTATAATAGTAGATATTTGTCATCCGTGCTCGAGAGGTATATGTTTATTTCGAGATATTAGTTCTATGTCCGCGAGTGGTATCTGTATATTTCCGTATAATTATTCTCTGTCCTCGAGTGATATGTCTATTCCAGATATTTGTTCTCTGTCCTCGAGTGGTATCTGTGTATTTCCAGATATTTTTACTCTGTCCTAGAGTCGTATCTATCTATTTCTAGATATTTGTTCATCTGTCCTCGAGTGATATCTGTCTATTCCAGATATCTGTCCTCTTGCTCAAATGGTATCTGTCCTATTTCCAGACATGTGTGTTATGTACTCGAGTGATATCTGTATACCTCCAAATATTAGTTCTCTGTGCTTGCCTGGTTTCTGTGTACTTGAAGATATGTTTCACTCTGTATTACTTGTGTTTTGTCGAAGCTATTAAACTACTCTACTTGAATAGATTAATGTCATAGTGATACACAGTAGTCACGTAAACGACCCATGCTCACGCAATATTAGGTATATTGTTGGTGTCCCGTATTGTTAGGCTAACAGGCGCTCGACCAGTTGATGTGGTCAGTATGACATCAGACCGCCTGTTGCTGGTATCCGTCTTAGACAGGGATGACCTGAGAAAAGACTCCCTGCCTGGAAGGAGATTCATACGCATGGCCACGGGGCTTCAGCTGTATTTGGTCCCAACTTATTAATTATGATGTAACAGTGTATATTTCCCTAATGTCTTTGTTTTAAGTAATACTAAATCTAATTTAATGTTCTACTGGGCCTTCTTTACAGTTTTAAGCTGTAATCTCACATGTCCTATAACTGCAACATGATCACTCTGTCAGTCTACGGCTGGTCTATTTTCCTTCTACTAAACGGCTACCGGATCTCTTTGGAATGAATATGTAGTCATTTGGTTGTGTAGATTATCACTGGGAAATGTCCACATCCATAATCGTCGATGATGATGTTTGAACTAGCAATGAATGCTAAGATCATATTGTGAGAACCTGCTGACGCTATTAATCTATAAGATGGCTCATTTCTTTCAACTGGGTACTGCCAATTATGACGCTCCTCCCATTTTCATGCTCTACTTGTGTAGTTAAGTATCTGAACATCACTGTTATTTTAAAAGTGTTACTCTGGTTGAAAGTCATGTCTAACTCCTTGAAACATAGATAAAAGTATCTGAACATCACTGTTATTTTAAAAGTGTTACTCTGGTTGAAAGTCTTGTCTAACTCCTTGAAACATAGATAAAAGTATCTGAACATCACTGTTATTTTAAAAGTGTTACTCTGGTTGAAAGTCTTGTCTAACTCCTTGAAACATAGATAAAAGTATCTGAACATCACTGTTATTTTAAAAGTGTTACTCTGGTTGAAAGTCTTGTCTAACTCCTTGAAACATAGATAAAAGTATCTGAACATCACTGTTATTTTAAAAGTGTTACTCTGGTTGAAAGTCATGTCTAACTCCTTGAAACATAGATAAAAGTATCTGAACATCACTGTTATTTTAAAAAGTGTTACTCTGGTTGAAAGTCATGTCTAACTCCTTGAAACATAGATAAAAGTATCTGAACATCACTGTTATTTTAAAAGTGTTACTCTGGTTGAAAGTCATGTCTAACTCCTTGAAACATAGATAAAAGTATCTGAACATCACTGTTATTTTAAAAGTCTTACTCTGGTTGAAAGTCTTGTCTAACTCCTTGAAACATAGATCTATATTTTCTTATGTGCTGTCAGTTGTAGGTGTATATGCACGTAATATACTGATATCCAGACATTTCCCTTTGAGTATCACTAACAGCACTCGCTCTGAACAGATCTAAAATCCGTTAACTGCAGTTCACTCATTTATCAATAATTTAGTCTCTTATGTATTCCATCCCCCCTGATCAAATAATTATATGACTGTTGTAAACATTATTACTAAGTAGTCGAGATTAGCCCAATGTATGTATTTGATTGTTGAAACACTGTAATATTTCAGTTGAAGAGATCACACAACACCTGTTTGAGCCAAACAGTACATTACCTGGCAGAGGACTTGACCTTGTCTCTCTGAACATACAACGTGCCCGTGATCACGGCCTGCCTCCTTACACAAAATGGCGTACTTTCTGTGGCCTCAGACCTGTGTATGGCTTTAATGACACAGAAGCTCTGGGACCGTACTCTAGCCAACTTGGCAAAGTATACAGGTATTGCCAAACCTCCGCATATATTGTATGTGTTGATTGCAGCTGTGACTACCTCAGCAATGTTCTTCCTTGTTCACGCTATTTTTAAAATTATTATATATTTTCGTTTTTCATAGTTTCCTCATCATTCCACTACTCACAGTCTGTTTTATGTACACATTGATTTAACGTAATCGTGTAGATCAGTGGTTCTCAACCGGTGGGGAATTCCCCCCAAGGGGGGAATTTTAGGGTTTCCAGGGGGGGGGGGGGAATTAAGACTACTTCAAGATCGCGTTAATACAAGAACCGATTACTTAATATTGTTTTTCCCTTCATACTGTACGGTTCTGTACGTCTCACCCTTCTAAAATTCAATTTATAAAGTAAGTAGACCCACAAATATTATTTTATGTGGATGTCTAGACTTGTTTTAGTATGTGCTATTAAATTTAGTTTCCATTATTACGTATACTGTGTAGGGGTGAGGGCGGTATTTTTAGGTAGGAAATACGAAAGGGGGGAATGACGTTCTGAAAATATGGTGAGGGAGGGGCACAGGCCAAATTTTTAGGTAGGAAATATGAAAGGAGGAGGGGGGGGGGGGGAATGATCTTCTGAAAATATGGTGAAGGGCGGCACGGGCCAAAAAAGGTTGAGAACCACTGGTGTAGATCGTATGTTTAAAGCAGTCTTTAACTCTGCAAACATGCTCGTAAAGTTGACATGTGAAGGTATGTAATAAACGGGTAATAATTACAAATTACTTACACGAATGTGTCTTCGCAAACGGAATGCCAGGAGAGCCACATATGAAGCGGATGTGAGGTGAGGTAAACATATCTATCTCTAATCTGGCCAGGATCTTGTAAGACTTTTCTTGAACAACATTACATGATTGCTTCACTCATATTGCGTGGTTTGATAGATACTTGTATCAGTAGTTATTTCAAACGTGCTAGCTAGGGACCAGGACTTAGTCGTCTGACCTTAACATTCCATTATTCTCATCTGAAATACCTTTAAGTCGTTTGCTAATAACCATCCACTGGGCGATGCATATTATTATAATTTTCATGGTCTGTTATTTCACATCCCACGTCAAAAATAAGGAGATCTCGCACCTTTAGGGGAAGATTGCCCTAGCGATAACAATGTCAGATAATATTTCAACACTAATCACATTACCCCATATCCTGCCGCATGCAGTTCTAATTATAGTGAATGATTTTTAATAAGTGCAGCACGCCATCAAATTTCTAGCTTCATTTTAAATACAAATATAGGGCCATTTTACGTGTATTGAGCACACTTGGGTGTATAGCGCACAGTGCATATTTGTGGAGACTAATCGGCACTCCAGGTCGGATGTGGTCAATATCACGCTGATCGCCTTGTCAAGAACTTTCTGGTACCCGATTTTAGGCTGGGTCGACAGGGGCCCAGAATCCACCTTGATGCCAGTTTGAACCCATGACCACCGGGTCGGCAGACGAGCAATTAGCCACAATACCACCACCATTATCTTAGGTTCATGTGTATTGACGCATATACTGTATTACAAGCTGCCTGAACATGTCAAGAATGTGGATGGTGTGCTTGTCTCGGAATACATGTGTGTCCAGGCTATTGTAACAAGATAAAAACAATGATAGCGCAGGTGCTAATCATCTTGTCTGGTCGACAGGTGGTCACGTGTTCAAATTCACATTGAGGGATTTTACAAAATGACCTTGACTCCAAGGTCGTCCCAACATCAGTCACGATCAATGGTGGAGATTTTAATCAGTTTTAGGAGTTATGGTGCGTGACATGATGATTGGGGTCGGAGTTCATAATGTCATGCAGTTTATTATTAGTATAATCTCTGGCTAAGATAAGGATAGCTATTCTGCCAACCCCGTGGTTGCTGGATCTATATGTGTTCACCCAATCCCCTCTAAATATTAACATATTTATTTTTAGTTCTACAGAAGACAAAGAACAACACACTTGTAAATTAAAAACGAACTCCACAGATATAACATAGTTCAGGTAATAGATACAGGAATGGAACACTTAGAGAGGAGGAGCAGTACTATATAGGTTTATGCCCAGAGGCAATCTGTCCAGCCAACTATGCAGGCTGAATGGAGGGAGTATTTCATCACTGCCATTGCGCACTTGATGTCGTTACGTCTGAAATCGGCTGTTAATTCACCTGATTGGAACTGGCTTCTTCCTCCGGGTTGCATCCTTGACCGTAGGCAATATTCTTCGGTAGGGCAAGGTTGTTAACTATAAAGTGTTGACGATTTCACACAATTTGTAGAATTTTCTTCATCAACAGTAGTCTCCGGTTGTAGCAATCAAAGTCTGTAGAAGAACCTTTCTTTCCTTCTCCACCACGACTAGAAGAATTAATATTATAAAGTCATGTCTTACAAAGTTCACTACTAGTGTTCACCAAGAACATAAGCGCTTGACAGTATGCAGTACAGCATATCCTCCTGGCAGAGGACGCAGAGAACAAAATCATACCTTTTGGAATACTCTTTCCACTTAAACAAAGTTTATGTCCAAGCAAACCCACACATTTTTTATGGATTACAGGATATTTCGCTAAGGCCGCCATGATGGTTTGATGATGGTTGTCGGTATTCACAAGAGGTCGGATAGGTAATGTCACCTCTACAAGTTGGATCGTTGAACCACTTGTAAAATATTACTTGGCAGGCATCAGTGGAGTTATTCGCATGTCTGGAAAACAATCCATTTTTTTTCCTCTGTCAACCACCAAAATGGAGACCCTGAAACAAACAACTTAGAGAAAGTGACCTGCTCTAATCACAGTTGCACATAACAGTGGAATGAACCGGCATACCATCCGAACAAAGTGTCATCAATATACACTGACTACCTGATCCCATTTGGCATGGCTGGCAGACTTGGGCAGGCTAGAAGCACATCCAACAGGAACCCAAGTGAAAAGAACCTCTTGAAAGAACATCGTCTCCGCTTGTATAGGCCCAGGTCGTCGATGCAGACTTTTGACATCCGGAAGCATTTCAAACAAAAAACCATTCGTTCCCACTCACTTCACTCACCCATGTCTTTCGTCCATACAGACTTATTGTTCAGGTTTCATGGCTGTTTGGACTCTAAACGTCCTCCCGACGTCTTGGTAGTCCTAGAACACTCATCTGTTCGGTGTTCTGCTGAAGAGGTGTAACCTTCCCACTAGACGATCCGTCTTCATTTTAATCACACGATTGCAACTCTCTACGGTTGATCATCACATGTAGAAGAGAGAGTGTCCTTGCCGATACATGTTTTTTGCCCCATGCAGAAGGTGGTGGGCTATTTATGATCCCGTTCATTAATCTCTCCCTTAAGAAGTTAATGTATATTGAACGGTTCCATGTGCAACCTAAGGAAGCGGTGTCAGAATAATAATAATAAAGTAAGGCACCAGATAATAGTAAAGTATAGACAATGCCTGTTCTCCTCCGGGAGCAATATTATTATAATTTTCTCAGTTAGGCAATAGATAAGAACAAAATTAAAGACGGTTCCGATGCCGTTCCGAGGGCTAGAGACTTATGATATATACATTACGTCACATGATACGAGTGAAGTGATGAAATCCTATGCTCCTTCTGAAGCCTACACAATTATAATAGGTATAGTGCCGCACCCGATACATTTGAGGTACAGAAAGTAGCCATGCTTCTTAAGGAACTTCCTCAATTATAATATGTAAAGTAGCGCCTTGGACAACAATGAAGTCTAGAGATTGACTATACGCCTCATGGAACGTCCTCTAGGTACGAGGGCGAGTCAATAAGTAAGTCACAAGTTATGTGGGATGGCAGGTAAATGTAGTTGGTGTTTTCTACATGTGTCATTAGGTGACAGCAACATCAAACTTTATATTCCCGTTCGTTAGGTGGCACTAGGTGTCTCGTGCGCATGCGCAGCACATAAACAAAATGGCGACTGTACTTATGAAGTGTACAACCATAGAGCAACGTACAGGTGTGTGTTTTTTGTGGGCAAAAGGACTGCCTGTAAAGGACATTCATAAGGAAATGCTTCCTGTTTATGCTGAAAAATGTTTGTCCCGTAAAGCGGTGCATAGCTGAGTAGAAAAATCCTTCTTCGCCTTGTGTCCAACAATTCAAGGTTACGCCATCAGCAAGAAAGTTTATGGTGACAGTGTTCTGGGATTGTCAAGGAGTGCTTTTAACCAATGTCAATAAGAAAGGTGCCAATATGAATTCTGAATCGTACTGTGAAGTTCTATCAATGCTTCATAGTGCAATTTGAAGAAAACGTCAGGACTGCTGACCAGAGGAGTGTTGCTTCTTCATGACAATGCCAGACCACATACGGTTCGATTAACTCAGGAGAAAATTAACCAACTAAGGTGGGAAGTTCTGGAACATCCACATTACAGCCCCGACTTAGACCCTAGCGATTTCCTCCTTTTTGGTCCACTTAAAGCCCACCTTGGCGGGAGATATTTCGCGAATGACCCCGACGTTGAATGTGAAGTGAAAACATGGTTTAGGAAACAGAGCACGCGGTTGTATACAGCCGGTTTGGGAGCACTGATAAAACGATAGGATAAGTGCATCAATGTTTGTGGAAATTATGTTGAGAAATAAAGGGACAATGTATGTATACAAATAAACTGGTTTCAAGTTGTTATCATATTTAGTTATTTTTCTGCAGCCATTTGTGACTTACTTATTGTCTTCTCCTCGTATTATTAAGGTAAGTGTTCACCTATAATGTGTATACTCTAATTAAAGCATAATTAGCAAAGACTGTAGCAAAGACCTAATAGTGTAGCCTCGGCGAGATTGGTTGAAGCTATAGACCGTTATAGCGTTTTAAATAATCAAGCTTGTAATCAGCGCAAACTTCCAAAACAACCGGTCATTTTACTTTCATTATTTATGAAAGGGATTGACCTTCTAAAGTCATGTTCAGTGCAATACTCAGCCTTTCTGGTTAGATCTACGATTTATCTTAACACAGTGTGTAAGAAACTAGATAGAACAAATACCTTATCTTACGAACACAACATCTTGATCCATGGAATCTTTCAACTATAGAATGGTCTTTAAAAAGCACATAAATACAGAAACACATGGAGATGTTGCTGCTACTCGGTCGAAACGTTAACTGACTTCTAGATCGTCATTGCCTAATTAGCATTTCCCGATCACGGATCAGAGACTAGTAATGATTCAAGCTTTTTGCGCTTAGATCGTAGACATATTTCTATTATTCTCAAGTTGGTGAGTTCTGCTAACTGCCTATTAGTCGATCCCTCGTATATTACAACACACACACACAAACACACAAAAACAGAGATGTGGACTTTCTAGAATTTAATCAACGAGAATATCCTGAAGGTTTCCCCGTCTAAATTTAGAAACAGGTTCCCAGATACAATAACCGGGTCAAAAGGAGAGAACCAATGGCGATTTCGCTACATGGTGACTACATTCTGTTCCACACTTTCTGTTCCCAATTTAGAGATTTTGTAAAAATAAATGTCCTAGTTTCTAGCTTGTAACAGTACTCGAGAAAGCAACACTTACTTTTTCGTTTCCGTCTTGTTACAGTAAATCCTAGACAGAAACTATCTCTTCCTTGTTTCTAGCTTGTCACAGGACACGAGACGGTAACTACACTTCATGGATTTCTCATTGTCACAGCACAGACAAACGCAATCCCCATTGCCTGTTTTCATCTCGTCACGGTATACAACAACGAAACCACCTGTTTACCATCTCATAATTGTACACAATAAACTAAATCTCACTTCCTGGTTCCCACCTCGTTTCAGCGCACAAGGAACTAATCCAAGCCCACTGGTTCCTTGTCATAGTGCACGAGAAGGTAAACCTCCTTGTCACAGTGCACGAGAAGATGGCCCTCACTTACTTGATTGCACCTCGTCACAGTGCACGAAAAAGTAACCCACACGCCTTGGTTCTCACATTGTTATAGTGCACAGGAACGAAACCCTGAGCACATGTGTACCAGCTCGTCACAGTACACAAGAAACTAACTCTCACTTCCTGATTCCCACTTCGTCACAGCGCACAATAAACTAATCCACACCCACTGGTTCCCTCATTGTCACAGTGCACGAGAAGATGACCCCTAGTTACTCGATCGCACCTCGTCACAGTGCACGAAAAGTAACTCGCACGTCCTCGTTCGCATAGTGCACAAGAGACATTGTGTGTGTGTGTGTGTGTGTGTGTGTGTGTGTGTGTGTGTGTGTGTGTTTGCGTGTGTGAGTATGCATGTTGTAGCGTCCCTGCATAAGTAACCACATATGTACAATGGAAGATAACATTAATGGCCACACTGTCGATGATGTCAATTATAGACGGAAATGCGGACAAACAAGTTTGGTTAGTAATACAAACAAAAATGAGGAAACTTAAATAGTGTGTACATGTAGAGAGATATGAAGGTCTTATCATCATCAAGTGCCATGCCGACTGGCGTAGGCGTTCATGATTCTCCACAGATCTCGGTCTTTGGTGTTTTGGATCAAATCTACCGTTGATATTTCTCTATGCCACCGACGCAATCCTTCCAGCATCATTTCTCTTGGTCTACCTCTGCCTCTCTTCCCCTCGATCTTTCCAGTTGTCACGATGTTCTCCAATACCTCTCTTCTCATCACATGACCAACACTTATTGTTTGCCACTTTCTTTTTGTTGTATATAATGTTCTAGTTTCATTAGCCTCTTTCAGGCATTCGTTGTTAGTTACTTTGGCAGTCCAAGGAATTCGCAACATTCGTCTAAGGAACCACATCTCTGTTGCTTCCAATCTCTTCCTAATGTGTTCATTTACATTCCAAGATTCACAGCCATACAGAAAAACAGGTTCTATATACCAATGAAGGTCTAGACAAGATAATTATAGAGGGGAGTGTACTGTGACACCTGGCAAGATCGAGTGGAAGAGAACAAAGGGAAGACAGAAAAGTAAATACTTGGATGGCTTGGCCACGTAGTATTGTCTAGACACGAACACCCAGCTGATCCAGGACTCTTGTGATCAAGTGAAATGACGAATCATGACCGCCCACGCTTTTCGGCATGGCAAATGATGGATGATACTGCTAAAGCAGAAGAAGAGAGACAACAATAACATACTTGGATTAAAGAGTATTAGAATGGTCACACATGCCCGCAACAACGGCGGTATATCTCGCTCGTGACGGAGATAGTTTTCTTATGATTCGAATTTCATCACTAGGCAGGTCACTGGGTGATGAGAACAGAGATAACATGAGAAGCCTAGTGGTGACAAACTATTATATATGTATAATATTTATTGTCATGTGAAAAAAACTAAGAGAGTGAATAGTTGCTACCCGTATTTCAGGTCAGTCAACGACATCGACCTCTTCACTGCCATTGTTCACGAACCTATAGATACAGGTCTACTTGGCCCCACCGGCCGCTGTCTGGTGGGAATACAGTTCGCTCGAGCAAAATTCGGAGACCGTTTCGTTTTCGACACTGACGACTATAGAATTGCTTTTACAGAAGGTACGTTTGTGGGACTTTTTGAGGTTAAGAAATGTGTCATTTTACAAGCCCTTCGTGTACTTGTAAAATATATCCCACCGTTACAATTTCACTGTCATGTGTGCAGAACAAATATATCATGGGCGCTTTCGGGCGACTTCTTGGGAAAGCAGTCATTATTTCTCTACCCGGAGGACTGAGGAGGAGGAGGTGGAAGGGAAGCTCTCCCAGCTTACACAAGCAACAGTTCATATGCCGCAATGAAAACTTACAAACACAAGCCAAACCGAAAAGATTTAACCCGGTCAAGAAACGCCCGAAGAAGTGGAATGTGTCGGCAGAATTGTGCAAATATTGCTGCTCTATTATGAATAGGTACAATGCAATTAAACAACTAACATTTCGGACGAAAGGCGAAGAGTATAAGGACACTCAAGCCAAATCACAGATAGACATTTCTATGAGATTCTTGTCATACTGTCATTAATTCTCAGTATAGTAATATAATGTCAACAGCTAACATTATGTGCAGGACACAGAATACAGGAGTAACTAAACCCCAGTATATATTCATATATATAGATGGGTAGGACACGGGGAGTGTGCCTTGCGGGGTGGAGAGGGGAATGTTTCGTGTGGAATGGCTCTCGTCGCTTCGGAGGTCACGGATCGTGAGAATTGTGTGGATTTTTTGCCCTGGCCGTGCGGGTGTGCGGGGGAATTGGTGGGCTGGCAGGGAATGCACCTCTTGATGGTATTTTGCCTTTGGACAAGTGGGGGGGGGGGGGGGGGGGGGGGGTGGGGTGGGGGGGGGGGTGGTCGTGCGCTTGTGGGACCAGGTGGAGAAGGCGGAGGAACAGATTGAGAACCCATATGTGGAAAGAATGAGATTGCGGGGGATCGGCAGGGGTTCTGGAAGAATCTCAGAACTGAGAGGGAAGACCAGGAGAACTTTTTATCAGATAGCGGTGTGTACGATTAGTAGTATGACTCTTCGCTGGCTGTTGAACGAGGGGATGGAGCACGTATGGGAATGTCCTGGGTGCAGTGATATCGGTTCTTGACTCAACTCAACTCAACTCAACTGATTTAACCTGAAGATATGACTGAAAATTCTCTTTTCTGGAACCAACAGGGCGAGCGAAGTATTGAGAGACCTAAAACACGCGGCAAAGATTATTACAGACTGAGAAGAAGAATATTGGAAGGAGATGGTGGGAGCTGCAATGGATGACAGAAACAGGAAGTATTTACTGGGTTGGTTGAAGGCCTATGCTTCGATGTCGGAGTCACAACAGAAGAAGAAGAAGAAGAAGAAGAAGAAGAAGAAGAAGAAGAAGAATATCAGTAATAGCTGAAGGTCTGTGACAGTTTCACAAAAACAAGAGCCCAATTATAATCACCACCATTGATTCAAAGTTTTGATTCAGTTGGGGGTGCACTGAAAACAACCGCAGTAATATACTTGACGTTCAGTGGTTGTGTAAATACGACAGAAGATACAGGATTATCATAAAGAGTGGATGTTTAGTGATGATATGTTGGAGACGCAAGTTACAGAGATATAACTTGCAGCTGGCTCTCAGTGATGGTCTTTTAGAGACAGACGCTACAGTACTTATAACTCGCTCTCAGTGGTATTATATAGATGACAGAAGCTACTGTAAAATCACTTCTAGCTAACACTCAGTGCAGCTTTATTGAAGACATGCGCTTCAGCTATATAACTTCCAGCAAACACTCATAGTGTCATGGTGTACTTAAGACATAAGATAGATTAATATTCATTAAAAAGTATTAACAGTCGAGAGGATCGACTTCATTGCTCCGGGTTTTATCCCATATGGCTCGGTCTTTTTCCGCAGGGCGGCCTGCCGAGAACGTCGCACAATGCACAAACTCCGCATCTCCGGCGACGATCCTCAGGAGTCTCTGAGAAAATGCACTCTTGAATGGAAAGACGTAGCACGGAATTACATCCACATCCTTCGGCGCTTGATGCAGACGGCTTGACCACTTCGCCACGAAGACTCCCTTGGTGCCTCAGATTAATATTCGTTCACAACTGAAAGTGGATGGTCGCGTGATGTGTACAGAAGCTACAGTAAACATCGCCAATAGCAGAAGTTTCGTGAGGTTTATTGGAAATGACAGTGGTTCGCTACAAACAGACAGTGTCTTGGAGACGGACGTCACGGTAATGCGACCACTAACATGTACAAGAAGATGGGTCTACCTCATGGATGGAAAGTTGTTCAATCTCAGAAGGCTGAAAGCTAAAACCAAAACTAACAGCGACACCGTCAGAGAGCTGCTGATTGCTGATGATTGCGCTCTATGTGCCAACTCAGAGGCACTAGGAAGGTGTATTGATATCACAGTCACGATCGATTGAATGGTCGCTGCCTGCGTTCATCGTCTGCTAAGAGAGGGAAAGATTAGCCGCCAACTCCTCCATGCATTCAAGCCTATACAATATGGTGGTCTAGGCTCATCAGGGCATGAGGACTTGTATTTTCTCATCAGCCGCGGAGTGTCAATTGGTTTGTAAATATATAGGTCTCTCGCCACATACCTATTGCGCCCTGAGGCACGTAAAATGGTCTTTTACTTGACGAAGACAAGTACCTCCCTCCACGTTACACTGGCTTCATGTTCTGTTAGTTATAACATTCATGACCGTATGTCTTTTTGGAGCTGTAGTTTTGAACGGACATTTAGCTTGCAAGATGCAAAGCGCAACGTTACTCTTGAAACAAATCATTATTTGTGTCTTCAGAACAACTGGCTGCTATGAGGAAGATGACTCTCTCCCATGTTATATGTCAGAACACTAAAATCGACTCACTTCCGGTGGATGTCTTCAGATTTTCTGATCCGTAAGTATTTCAGACTATTCACACATATGCATGCAATTGTAGAAGATTATGAGTACTATTTCAAACAGCTAAGTAAAAACATTCACAATCACAACACATATCCACCCCTACATGTGTGTGATTGTGAGTGTGTGATTGTGTGTGTGTGTGTGTGTGTGTATGTGTGTGTCTTTGTGTCTGAGGCTATTCTATAACATATGCATTATTGTCTCAAAACGTCAGTCACTCTGAAGACCTCAAGTGGATGGTGTCTGATCTCACCCCATAGTCTCCTACTTTCATTCTCTCCCTTCAACTCACAATTAGAATGCGGCACAACTTTGTTGGGTTCTTTGTATGATATCTGTAGCCGAGGGGAAAAGGCAAGGGAAAGACAATGTTTCCTTTACTACGGTGCTAAGAGGTAGAGAGTAACTCTGACTTCGTTATGGCCAAAGAAGAAAAGGAGTAAAAAGAGAGAGAACCTCACACCGCCCTCAACTGGAAAAAAAAAAAAAAATGATAGTAATTAGGTAAAAAGGGGCGATATCTTGGACAGGGGCCTCAACTCTGGACATTAACTGTCGTATTTGAGACCCAGACAGTGGATTAAGGTGTTAGATTGTGGTAGAAATAGTGGTTGTAAAAACTAAAAGAGACTAAACAAACAAATAAATCAAGAACAGTATAAAAAGCTCTTTATTTATCAACTACTACGACTTTGGTGACAATTTGTGTTCAAACACATTGAATAATACATTTAAATTCAATAAAAGACAACTGCAGACATCAAACATCAACAAAGGGTGGCCCCTATTCAGTCACCAGAACTTAAGACAACAGGGTACACCAAGCACCACAACACAGGTGTTCCAAACAGTAGCTGAATAGAATGAGACAATAAAGGACTTTGACACAGACAACAATAAGACACTACAAAAACATAAGGTACACAACATCAATCTTAAGAGGCGACATAAACAAAAGAGTTTTGACACACATTACTACCCCACCATAAACCCAGGCATGCTGACACTAACTAGTCAGCCACCCGGGTTCACGAAGACATTAGTTGACCACATATCAGCTCAGAGAATTGTTCCCACATCACAATACAACAGAACAGCATTTTTGTTCCAATCAACAAGCCTGGCCAACATCAGACAATGAATTCACAAGTTGCTTTGTTACAAATGGTGTTCCGGCACTGTCCAGATTGTTGTATTAAACAGGCCAAACCAAGACGCGTCGATTTGGCTCTGTTACATATCGTTTTTTTTAAATTTTTATTTCTTTCCCCGGATCTTGTCCTTCATTATTGCCAATAAAGGACACTCATGTTTTATTTTGTGACGAAGATATGTAATCAAGATAATCCTCTCTAATCTATACCATGTGGCAAAGCCATTTGGGCATTTATCGCTTTGCCTTTCCCTTACTCTTTCCCCATCAAGTTTGACAGATGTGAATGTGTTTTCAAGTTAAGTTATCATTATAATGTTCCCAGAAAGTATTGGACCTCTACGTCTAATTTCTGTAATCAATTTATGGCGCTTATTTGTTTTTGAAGGATTGTCTTATTTATTTTCAGTACCCGTCCATTTAATGTTCTGCTACTCCCCAGAAACAATATTTCCAAGATCAGTAGATGTTTTTCAGCGTATCTGTTGTTTGCCTATTTTTCACGTGTATACAACAATATAAGTTCTTTGTAGCATTAACAATCTTTCTATCACTGCAACTGATCTATATTTGTGAGTGAATATGTTTTCCATTTTTTGGAGCAATTCACATACAGTGTTATGTTTTCGTTTGTTTCTGGTCGATTTGTCTTCAAGCACATATTCACGTCAACTAATCAAACTAAAGCTTAGGCAAGGTGCAGAGGTGGTGTGGTGCATGTTTCCATGTTGATTCTGAGTAATACACGAGGGATATTAAAACATCTATCAGCTCGTCAGCTATTGAATGTAAACACATAAACATGGACACAGACAGAACCACGTATAACATGTTAGAGTATACATTGAGTATGCCAGTATAGACTCCGCCCTTGAACAAGCTCAATAGAAGGCGTCATATCGTCAGAAGCGTCTCCATCTTCAAATGCTTCAGATCTTTTATCGTCTTCATACTCCCTATAGCTGGCCCATATGGATCTCCTGGCTTGTAAAACCGCACCATGCAAGCCAGCTTGCAGACGTGGGGTTGGCATTGATAGAACTGACCCAACCATTTCGCCGCTAATTTTGCCTACTCAACCGCCACCCTGCACTTGGGAAAGCGAACATCATGCACTGGGTGCATCGTTTCCTGGTTCATTCTTACAGATGTTTTCAAATTGACGGAGAGAAAACAAAGCTGCTTTCTCTCGACTGTTCAGCCTCTGTGGCAGCCTCCTCAGCCGCTGTTGGCCACGCTACAGCGAATACATGTGCAGCAATGTTACCTTCTTTGTATCCCCTTGTTAGCTATACGTGGCATTTCTGCGTTGGGGTGGGGGGGGGGGGGGGGAGGGACCTTATGTCTCTTGCCCTGATTCTTCCGCTAAATATAGTTTTCCAGTGTTGCTCTTTGTGGCAGATAGTATCAGGGCATTATTGTAAGGTGTCCATACCATTTAATCTGTTGTTCTTTAATGAAATGCACGAATGGTTTCAGTCCTAGTCGTTATCTAATTTTCTCCTTCCTAATTCTGTCTCTCACGGTTACTCCCGCAGCTCTTCCAGGGCATCGCAGCTCTGTTGTTATGATTTTAATCTCATTAGTTACATTAAGCGTCCAAGTTTGGCACTGATACTATAATGTTAGCCCCAAAATAGTCCTTATGAGATTTGCTTTAGTACTTATATGTATCTTTCTATGCGACACAAATGAAGATAGTTGTCCTAGTACATATTTATGCCATTAATACGTGGTCGTCGGCAAATAATAATTTTGAAATGTTATCTTCTTCTTAGCTGTTTGCTTCTCGGCGTATATTGTCAATGCACGTTATAAAAATTAGTGCTGCAAGCACAACTCCTTGACGCACTCCTGAATTTACTTTACAAATTTTGACGTACCTGCCTTTTTTCTTACGCAACTTTTGCTTGACGTATATAAACTGTTGCAAACATTAATGCTAATTCCATATATTGCTAATTCCATATTTTTTAGACAATACCATAGCATATGCTGTCGAAAATCTTTTCTTGGTCCATAAATGCGACTGTACAGGTCTTATTGTGTTCAAACACGTTTTCTGTCAGTTGTCCTAGTGTGATTATTGCGTCTGTGCAGCTTCTGTTTGGTCTAAAACCCATCTGGTTTTCTTATAAATGTTCATCCAGAAATGAACTTAATCTTCATTCAAAGATTTTGGATTATATTTTCCCTGTGTGGTTAGGTAGTGACATTCCTCTATAATTATAACAATCTTTCTTATTGCCTTTATTTGGCTAAATTGGTGCATTATTGATGTTTGTCTATCAGCTGGTGATTCTTGGTCTGGCCTGGCTTTCTGGAAAATTCGTCTGCTCCATTTTACCCCTATTTCTCCAGCTGCTTTGATGACTTAAGCAGGTAAATCGTCAATGCTTGTCGCGTTGTACTTTGGTGCCAGTTTAATCACTTTTTCTACTTCCATCAGTGATATTTCTGGTTCCAGTTCAGCAATCTATGCTTGTGTAATATTTATAATTCATTCATTCAGTAGCATGTCCTTTGCAGAACCTCGCTCCATTACAACCTTCCGGAAAACCTCTCGATCATAAGCAAGATGTCCCGCGTCCGATACACCCATCTGGAGATCATCCGCCACATCCTGCACCTATCTTCTCTTTGGCCTTCCTCTTTCTCTCTTCCCAGGCATCTACCCCTCCATTATTGTTCTCTCCAAACTTTCGTAACGTTTAAAGTTACTAAAATATTTCAATTTTCTTTGTTTTATCGTCTGTAATAGCCAACCTTCTTCAACATTCAGCTCTTGAAGTATGGATGCATTTGTTCTTTTCTTTACCCAAGATATTCTTAGAACTCGTCTGTAACATTTATATTCATATGCATTTATGCACTGTTCAGCTTGTTTAGTAAGTGTCCAGGTCTCACAGGCGTATGTTGCAATGGGAAGGATGCATGCTCTTAAAAGTCTAATTTTTGTAGTTCTGTCTGTCCAAAATATTTATAATGGCATTTGCAATGTTTCTGTTTTATTGAAATTAAGCAGTTCTTTAAAATATTTTTCCATCTGTCTATGGTCATTTTGGTGCCCAGTATAGGTTGCTCATTTGAAATCATTTAGTATATCTGTGGGTTATATTTCAGATTGCGTTGTCAATTGCTGTGCAATGAAAGTTAATCTGTATTTTTCATTTATCATCTGTTCGTTTCCAGCCAGAAGCAATATGTCAATTGTTTAATGTTTAATAAACAGCTGCCCTGCCTGACGGGGAACAAGAATAACTATAATAGATAATCAGATCGCCATGTGGCAGCAGATCCCTTATGAGAAGCAGAAATAGTAAAAATGTGACCTACAATAACTGCCGTACCAGCCGGTTAAGGTGGATGGAGATGGGATCGGCTATAGAATCCCGTAGAAGATTACCTCACAATCCAATCAATCTGCACAGATCTTAGTGCGAGTTGATTGAGGATCTATGCTCCATTCGGCATGAAAGAAAACAGGAGAAAGAGAAGAAGGTTAAAGGTTATAAGCGTTTACGCGTGTGATGTAACTGCAGCCTAAGTATCATTTACCACGTTTCCCTATCTTTCAGCACAAACCCAGTGGTGACGTGTGCAGCGTTGAGAGCAGAGAGTCTGGACCTATCATTATTTAAGTAATCATTACAGTTGCTGCTAACTGACAATGCGTGCGCAATTACAATTACAGATATGACATTCTCCAAGTTGCATCTGTGTTGTGATTTCATCATGTGACAATACTTTTATTCTTTTGTGCACATGAGTAGTTTTGTGTTGTCTTTAGCGAGTGTGTCTTCGTGTATTACTGCAAACTAAAGTAAAATATGAACAAAATTTAGTGGGTCTGTGGTAAAGCTGTGGAAATGTGAGTGGTGAGTGGCATCTTGCAGTCTTGACAGACCAAAGTATGTGAGTTGGAATGTGGCCAAAATTCCATCACAATGCCTGGGCAGAGCTTAAGAGAAACATGTGGTGCCCAAACGACATGTTCCCTCTCTCGGCCTCGCCCTGTGTTGGTTAGTTAGTCGCAGTTCCAGAGGAATGGGTAACCAATACGTCTGGCACAAGGTAGGCTGCAGACGCTGGCGGCTCAGCGTCATTCCTCCGAGACCTCACCTCCACGAGCAGGAGGCGAGTGGTGGCCAGACCCTGGAACCCAAGAACCTGAATTAGAGGCGTTCAGCCAAGTCCCATAGGTGAGGTCCTCATACGCGCCTAAACCGTAGGGTCGCGTACATCTGTCAACCACAAGTGTCCGGACCTGTGTAAAGAGTGCACTATCGTCAGACTCCCCGCCTGACTTTTGCGGATCCCGCGACCACCGGGAATAGGAAATGTAAACAATATAAAATAACACACAGTAATGCAGCTTTACAGAACAGAATTACGACACATACAGGACGTTGCGGCGACTAGCCTTCATCAGCAAACAAATACATGCACGAAACACAACATATAGTAAAGGAGAAGATCCTCTGGTGACTACATTAAGACATAAGGATGGGATGAGAAGAATAAAAAGATGAAAACAATGATAGCAGTGAAGAGAAAATGAAAATGTGAAAAACAATTTTGCTACTTATCTCAGAGTCCGAGGCTGTACTGCTACGTATTATTACTGAAAACTGTACTGAAAACGGCTATCGCCCAAGGTTTCAACACTAGAATATTCAACATACATTTTGTAATCTGATATTCTATACAGGTATAAATATTGCTTGCTGTAGTGAAATATGAAATATTTGACACGACATGGCTCTTAACATGAAGACCGAGATTAACAGATTCAGAATGAATAACTGCATTCGAGAATGAGACATTAGGTTATTTAGCATATTGTTTGAGAGGAGTACAGAGAAAGTTAGTGCAAATAATACTTAACCTGTTTCTTCTCTTACTCCCCCTTCTATTTCTGCTTTTTCTTTTCCTTCGTTCATCTTTCGAGAGAAGAGCGGCATACCTATTTATTCACGCCACAGATCAGTGTATCCGCTATGATATGCAGTTGTGTAAGGCTGGCCTTTTCTAAACAGTCCATCCAAGGCCACGGACTCTATCCACCCGTGGGTAGACATTCTTTTCTAACAATGTTACCAGGACAGATGCCTTAATGCCAGCTCTCGAACTGCCATGGGATTTTAAACATATGCAACTTTCATGGGAGATGTGTAAAATCACAAATGGTTTAAAGATCTATGTAAAACATACATCCGGGATTGCAATGTTAGTTATTGATAGTTCACACAAACACCATCGTTTCCTTTGGAGAAAACCTATATGTGAATCTTTTTATACTGAGTAGATATCGAATGGTCGTCATCATCAGTTTGGTCAGTCTGAAGACCGGTGTTCTACCTATCTGAACATATCATTCTGAGAAAATCTCTGCACCTCTTTAAATGCGTCTAAACCCACTTGACATTGCACGCCATTGTGAGACATGTGTGCCTTGGACATAATGTTTCCATTTGTCTCCACTTGTATGTTTGTCCTGTTAAATTCCCGAGAGGAGACTGGAATCAACAAGCACATCTTTAAACTTAGTATCTGTTGGGATTATTGACTGACTTTGGTCTACACTCCTCTCTTCTGTCTTCCATTCCATATATCTATTTCTTTCTCTCTCTCTATTATTCCCTCAACACATACTCCGACAACAGTTCCTTTCAACGATAAGATAAAAGATTTATTAATAAAAACTATGTCTGGTGTATGTATGGATATTGTCTATGTAGTTGGTATGTTCTTCTAGTGTGGCTGCCAGATAAGATGTTGATAGATAGTCTCCGTGGTCTTCTCTCGTCTCTTCTCTCAGCTAGAGTACAGGACATGACATAGATATAACAGAACGGTCTCACCCTGACAGCTCCGTCTGCTTGAGTCTGTAGATATATCCGTTTTTTGTAATGAAAAAATGTTCACCACTGTATGAATGTATTTAACCCGATCACCATATGCTGTCAGCGTAAACTGAATGTTCTTTATTATCTTATAGCGTTCTTAATTCCATCCTGGAAAACACATCGAGTTTCTAGTATTCTCTATTTTTGTCCTGTAAAAGTTCTACACTGGATAGTTCTTAATTGATATAGGCACTTTGTATGCACCTTGCAACTCTTCGATACTGAGTAATTTGAGTCTTTTTTCTTTAGTTTGTATGATCTCTATTTTCCATTCTCTGTCCTCCTGACTTATTAAGATGCCACTTCTTTTCCTTCCTTTCTTATGCACAAGTGTCGTGCTTTATTACTTTAAAGTGCTTTCTTGTGGGTTATCAACACTGAGTGATCTTGACCACAGCCATCTGTGTTATCTCTTAGTTGATAAGTCCCGCACTGGTATGGAAACCTGTGTGATATACATTTAATAATGAGATCTGTGTCTGCTTCCTCTTCCCTCCTATGTGAGTGTCTTTTCCTCCAGCCGAAATGAAAAGGCTTCCGAAAAAACCCACTCTGACATAGGATAGAAGATTCACCTAATCGTCTATACTATTCCTACTAATAGAAAGCAATGTTAAATGCACTTCACGCACATCTATATTCATATGCTAAACTATACTCTAATATTATACCTTATTTAGGCATCTATGTTCCTGGAATCGAAAAACACTTAGCGAATAACACACTACTATCCCCTCTTTCCATCATTAGGGACGTGTATTTCTATTCCCACTCAAGAACATATCTCCTTCAGTTCAGTTTGGAACACACACTAAAGTTACACAAAGAGTTGCCACTCTTTATATCGGTCATTTTTGCCGCATAGTCCTTGACATTGCTGGACACCTCACATCCAGACTGCATTATCATCGTTAGTGGAAAATTACAGCTCTGAACCGTTTCACATCCATACCGCAATATGCTGTCCAATAATCTCTCTGCTTTAGTCGCAAACCAATTTTTCCACTCGACAGTTTACCTGTGCGGTTAGCCGGCCCCTTCTGTGTCTTGACCTATAAACACATGCGCCTGGTCACTCCTTTGTTTGTTACCATTACTGCTTCGCTTGTTAACCCTTCCTCCACCTGGTCAGTCGGTGTATACAGTCGTCCATCTGGGAATCATTAACTCTCAGTATTTCACGACATAGGCCCCCTCTTAAGAGATTAGACCGCGTCGAATCTTTCTCACTGTAGGTTTGATTCCCATGATCCACAATCCTAGTCTTCTTCCTCCGGAGCTGGATGTCTGGATAAGAAATCTGCTCCTACATTCTCCTTTCCAAGGATGTATTCCATTGTGAAGTCCAGTTGCAGCAACAACGTCCATCACATCCACCGTGCGTTGAGCTTCTGCGAAGTAGCTATTAACATCACGTGTTGATGATATGATTGGATCCTCACATGGCTCATCTCATTATCCAGTAGGCGCTCTAATTGACACCCTACTATACTACTCACGACTGAAACTAGTGTTGGCTCCTCGCTCCTGTACGTCAGGTCGACCTACTTTCGACTTGCGTCAGCGACGGCTCACAATACAGACGGATTGTCCCATCCTGATTGTAACACTGCTTCCATGTCCTCTTGGTTTCCCCCGGCTTTTCCTCTGGGGATGTTCCGCCTCGTCCTCGTCGGACCGAGTCGTCTTTCCCAAACCTCCTGGGCTTTTGCTTCCAGGACCATCTTGGGCGATATTGTATCTGGTCAGCCAATCTTCGGTTGGAGTCCTGGGTAATTCTCGCTTTTCCCGACGTTACCCACCCCTTCTGAACTTGGTTACCGGTGAAACTTTCACTCTTGTCCTTTCCCTGACTTGTGATTTCCCTCCTCCTGTCGTTGGGTAAATCTGACCTATCACGTACTGTCCCATAGGCCCTCCTATGTTGTACTGGCGATCTCTGGTCTTCGTCTGGACTGGTAACCTTTGTCCCAATGGCTGCCATCACCATAAAGTGCGAAGCTTTGCTCCCGGATCTCTCTTCATATTTCCTAATGAGATGTCTAGGGAGATTTTTCTTCTCTTCCCCGATCCGTAGTTTGTAGATGTTCTTGGACACCACCTTTTCCACAGGATAAGGTCCTTTCCATCCTACTTGGAGTATATTGGTCTCTGCTGGACTCCACACTTCCACTTTGTCTTCCACTTTAAGAGCTAGTTTCCTCTTAATTCGCTTGTTGGGTGGTGCTTTCTGGCACTCCGAACAAGACTTCACCCACCGGCGTACATCTCCGGTCATTCCTGGCCAGCAATAATGGCCGGATATTTGCTGCAAGGTCTCTCTGACACCCATATGTCGATTCTCGCCTATGATGTGTCCACTCTGAAGAATGTGAGGACGGTGGGTCTCTGGAACCACCCACTGCTCATGCAGGTTATCTCCCCTCCCAGCTCTCCGATAGAGTAGTTGATTCTTCAGAAAGTACTGTCCCCGTTCTGGTGGCTCAGCACTTCTTTGCAGCTTCCTGTAGCAAGGATGCAACGTAGTATCCTTCCTCTGGGCAGTATGCAATTCTCCTATCCCTGAGTTGTCGCATAGTGTCTCTGCCTCTTTTTCCTTCCCTTGATATCCACTGACTACTGTTCCCTTGTGGGCTGGCTGTTTGGGCATCCCCAAAAAGACATATTTCGTACCAATGATCATCAGAAATAAGGAGTCAGATAATACAGCAGCTGGAATAATGCCCGTGACGTACCTGGATTTAATCTCCACCTTGGCGATTGGCAGCGTCATGGTAACAGCACTCCTCATTGCCGGCTGTATTTCTATGGTCTCCCCTGTAAATTGGTCTGGGCTTACCAAGCTGGCGTCCACCACCGCTTCCCCATCCAAACCGGTATCGTAGAGACAAGCAACCTGTTGGCCATTTACTTCAATCAGTTCAACCACAGGTGGTCTCTCTTGGTCCTGAGTGTCTTTCATCTCCTTGACCGTTTCCTTGCCTTCCTCTTTTGATTCCTCGAGGTTGGTTATGCAATTGGCGTGTTTGGCCTTGCATCTGCAGTCCACAGTATTATGTGTTGTCGACTGGCAGTGTGTGCACTCTGTTCCCTTCCTAGGTTTCCGTGTGTCCTTTTTGTTCCTTTCTCCTTCGCCGACCTCAGCCTTGTCTGTGATCACCGATGTAGGAATCACCTTGCATGCTGCGAAGTAAGAACTTTTAGGTTTCGATCTGCAGTCTTTGGTGTTGTGAGAGGCCGCCTTGCAAAATGAACACCACTTCTCAGACCACTGTCGTTTCGCTTGAGAATTCGAGGTGCTCTGGTTTCCTACCTTCACCTTCTCTGAACTCTCCTCTGTGTGCTTTATATAAGGTTCCCCTTTTTCTCCTTCCCAGTTTTTAGGTTTCTTTTTCTCTGGTTTCTCCTGACCTTTGGTTTGTGTACTTAGTTCCTCAGTTTCACCATGTACTTCCACGAATCGTTCCGCCAGCTTATTCACAACATCAATCCGTTCCGCCCCTTGTTCTCCCTAAGAAGGTTCTGAGAGGTTTCGACATTTGCTTTCGCATTTGGTCTACCACCATCATCTCTTCGAGACTCTCATAATCCCTCTTGAATTCTGCCAAGTCCATCCATTTCTGGAGATAGGATTTCAGCCTCAGACTGTAGGCGGCGAATAGTTCTCCCGGCTCTCGTCTAGACGATCTAAACTTCTTCCTATACGTTTGTGCGGTGATGTCAAAATGCTTCATCAAAGCGGCTTTTAATTCCTGGTAATTATTTTCCTGTCCTGGTGGTAAGCGTGTGTACACTTCAAATCCCGAACCGATTAATCCCTGGGATAGTTTAAGAGCCCATCTGCTCCGATCCAGCCCCATAGCGACTGACATTGCTTCGAAACGAGATGCGTACTGGTCAAAGCGTTCCTTAGACTGATCGTAGACAGCTAAGGGAAACTTCATGGCATGGTAACCATGTCCACTCATATGGGTTGCACCAGGTGAAGAAGAATTTCCTTCCACTCCATCTATTTCTCCCTTAGTTTGTGTCTTGAGTTCTAGCTCTTTCATGCGGTATTCATGTTCTCTGATCTTTGTGGCTTCTTCTGCATCCAACTGGGCCTTACGCTCCTCCCTTTCTGCTTCCAACTGGGCCTTACGCTCCTCCCTTTCCGCTTGACGAAACTCTCGCTCTCTTTCTTGTATGTAATCCGTTAGCTCGGAACCAGCTAAACCAATTGCCTCCCCGTTGGCCCTCAGTTCGGCTGTAGTTACTTTAGGAGTTGCCATAGTTACCGCAGATAAGTCAGCACGTTGAGTAAAGACACCTCAAGGCAGTAAAGAATACTCACTATAAACCGATAATCTACCTAGAACCTATATCATTTATCTATGTCTATTAATATTATTAATCTACAACACCACACAGTACATCACAACCACTCTCTCATCCACAAGAGGAGATATAGGATAAAGACTTATGTAGACGTGTGACCGTGTGACTAGGTATGTAATGTGTCTTACCACCTATCCACATTCACTCTGTCTGGAACTTTCTCACTGTAAAGTCACCAGCATTAATGAAATGTTTCTACCATAAATGTAATGGCACCATATATCCAATGGACGTCCTTCCATTAAAAGTCATCAATGTATACTTCTTTTATTCCAATCAGTATGTCCCAACATGCATGTACTCCGCTATGCCTGTGCCAATATGCAGGTCATATGGGTATAATGTATGTACGTATCCCGCTCGCTCCACCAATTATGTCCTGTTAAATTCCCGAGAGGAGACTGGAATCAACAAGCACATCTTTAAACTTAGTATCTGTTGGGATTATTGACTGACTTTGGTCTACACTCCTCTCTTCTGTCTTCCATTCCATATATCTATTTCTTTCACTCTCTCTATTATTCCCTCAACACATACTCCGACAACAGTTCCTTTCAACGATAAGATAAAAGATTTATTAATAAAAACTATGTCTGGTGTATGTATGGATATTGTCTATGTAGTTGGTATGTTCTTCTAGTGTGGCTGCCAGATAAGATGTTGATAGATAGTCTCCGTGGTTTCTCTCGTCTCTTCTCTCAGCTAGAGTACAGGACATGACATAGATATAACAGAACGGTCTCACCCTGACAGCTCCGCCTGCTTGAGTCTGTAGATATATCCGTTTTTTGTAATGAAAAATGTTCACCACTGTATGAATGTATTTAACCCGATCACCATATGCTGTCAGCGTAAACTGAATGTTCTTTATTATCTTATAGCGTTCTTAATTCCATCCTGGAAAACACATCGAGTTTCTAGTGTTCTCTATTTTTGTCCTGTAAAAGTTCTACACTGGATAGTTCTTAATTGATATAGGCACTTTGTATGCACCTTGCAACTCTTCGATACTGAGTAATTTGAGTCTTTTTTCTTTAGTTTGTATGATCTCTATTTTCCATTCTCTGTCCTCCTGACTTATTAAGATGCCACTTCTTTTCCTTCCTTTCTTATGCACAAGTGTCGTGCTTTATTACTTTAAAGTGCTTTCTTGTGGGTTATCAACACTGAGTGATCTTGACCACAGCCATCTGTGTATCTCTTAGTTGATAAGTCCCGCACTGGTATGGAAACCTGTGTGATATACATTTAATAATGAGATCTGTGTCTGCTTCCTCTTCTCTCCTATGTGAGTGTCTTTTCCTCCAGCCGAAATGAAAAGGCTTCCGAAAAAACCCACTCTGACATAGGATAGAAGATTCACCTAATCGTCTATACTATTCCTACTAATAGAAAGCAATGTTAAATGCACTTCACGCACATCTATATTCATATGCCTAAACTATACTCTAATATCTTTATACCTTATTTAGGCATCTATGTTCCTGGAATCGAAATAACACTTAGCGAATAACACACTATTATCCCCTCTTTCCATCATTAGGGACGTGTATTTCTATTCCCACTCAAGAACATATCTCCTTCAGGTCAGTTTGGAACACACACTAAACTTACACAAAGAATTGCCACTCTTTATATCGGTCATTTTTGCCGCATAGTCCTTGACATTGCTGGACACCTCACATCCAGACTGCATTATCATCGTTAGTGGAAAATTACAGCTCTGAACCGTTTCACATCCATACCGCAATATGTTGTCCAATAATCTCTCTGCTTTAGTCGCAAACCAATTTTTCCACTCGACAGTTTACCTGTGCGGTTAGCCGGCCCTTCTGTGTCTTGACCTATAAACACATGCGCCTGGTCACTCCTTGTTGTTACCTTACTGCTTGTTAACCCTTCCTCCTACCTGGTCAGTCGGTGTATACAGTCGTCCATCTGGGAATCATTAACTCTCAGTATTTCACGACATAGGCCCCCTCTTAAGAGATTAGACCGCGTCGAATCTTTCTCACTGTAGGTTTGATTCCCATGATCCACAATCCTAGTCTTCTTCCTCCGGATCTGGATGTCTGGATAATAAATCTGCTCCTACATTCTCCCTACCAAGGATGTATTCCATTGTGAAGTCCAGTTGCAGCAACAACGTCCATCACATCCACCGTGCGTTGAGCTTCTGCGAAGTAGCTATTAACATCACGTGTTGATGATATGATTGGATCCTCACATGGCTCATCTCATTATCCAGTAGGCGCTCTAATTGACACCCTACTATACTACTCACGACTGAAACTAGTGTTGGCTCCTCGCTCCTGTACGTTCAGTCGACCTACTTTCGACTTGCGTCAGCGACGGCTCACAATACAGACGGATTGTCCCATCCTGATTGTAACACTGCTTCCATGTCCTCTTGGTTTCCCCCGGCTTTTCCTCTGGGGATGTTCCGCCTCGTCCTCGTCGGACCGAGTCGTCTTTCCCAAACCTCCTGGGCTTTTGCTTCCAGGACCATCTTGGGCGATATTGTATCTGGTCAGCCAATCTTCGGTTGGAGTCCTGGGTAATTCTCGCTTTTCCCGACGTTACCCACCCCTTCTGAACTTGGTTACCGGTGAAACTTTCACTCTTGTCCTTTCCCTGACTTGTGATTTCCCTCCTCCTGTCGTTGGGTAAATCTGACCTATCACGTACTGTCCCATAGGTCCTCCTATGTTGTACTGGCGATCTCTGGTCTTCGTCTGGACTGGTACCCTTTGTCCCAATGGCTGCCATCACCATAAAGTGCGAAGCTTTGCTCCCGGATCTCTCTTCATATTTCCTAATGAGATGTCTAGGGAGATTTTTCTTCTCTTCCCCGATCCGTAGTTTGTAGATGTTCTTGGACACCACCTTTTCCACAGGATAAGGTCCTTTCCATCCTACTTGGAGTATATTGGTCTCTGCTGGACTCCACACTTCCACTTTGTCTTCCACTTTAAGAGCTAGTTTCCTCTTAATTCGCTTGTTGGGTGGTGCTCTCTGGCACTCCGAACAAGACTTCACCCACCGGCGTACATCTCCGGTCATTCCTGGCCAGCAATAATGGCCTGATATTTGCTGCAAGGTCTCTCTGACACCCATATGTCGATTCTCGCCTATGATGTGTCCACTCTGAAGAATGTGAGGACGGTGGGTCTCTGGAACCACCCACTGCTCATGCAGGTTATCTCCCCTCCCAGCTCTCCGATAGAGTAGTTGATTCTTCAGAAAGTACTGTCCCCGTTCTGGTGGCTCAGCACTTCTTTGCAGCTTCCTGTAGCAAGGATGCAACGTAGTATCCTTCCTCTGGGCAGTATGCAATTCTCCTATCCCTGAGTTGTCGCATAGTGTCTCTGCCTCTTTTTCCTTCCCTTGAGATCCACTGACTACTGTTCCCTTGTGGGCTGGCTGTTTGGGCATCCCCAAAAAGACATATTTCGTGCCAATGATCATTGGAAATAAGGAGTCAGATAATACAGCAGCTGGAATAATGCCCGTGACGTACCTGGATTTAATCTCCACCTTGGCGATTGGCAGCGTCATGGTAACAGCACTCCTCATTGCCGGCTGTATTTCTATGGTCTCCCCTGTAAGTTGGTCTGGGCTTACCAAGCTGGCGTCCACCACCGCTTCCCCATCCAAACCGGTATCGTAGAGACAAGCAACCTGCTGGCCATTGACTTCAATAAGTTCAACCACAGGTGGTCTCTCTTGGTCCTGAGTGTCTTTCATCTCCTTGACCGTTTCCTTGCCTTCCTCTTTTGATTCCTCGAGGTTGGTTATGCAATTGGCGTGTTTGGCCTTGCATCTGCAGTCCACAGTATTATGTGTTGTCGACTGGCAGTGAGTGCACTCTGTTCCCTTCCTAGGTTTCCCTATTCCTTTTTGTTCCTTTCTCCTTCGCCGACCTCAGCCTTGTCTGTGATCACCGATGTAGGAATCACTTTGCATGCTGCGAAGTAAGAACTTTTAGGTTTCGATCTGCAGTCTTTGGTGTTGTGAGAGGCCGCCTTGCAAAATGAACACCACTTCTCAGACCACTGTCGTTTCGCTTGAGAATTCGAGGTGCTCTGGTTTCCTACCTTCACCTTCTCTGAACTCTCCTCTGTGTGCTTTATATAAGGTTCCCCTTTTTCTCCTTCCCAGTTTTTAGGTTTCTTTTTCTCTGGTTTCTCCTGACCTTTGGTTTGTGTACTTAGTTCCTCAGTTTCACCATGTACTTCCACGAATCTTTCCGCCAGCTTATTCACAACATCAATCCGTTCCGCCCCTTGTTCTCCCAAGAAGGTTCTGAGAGATTTCGACATTTGCTTTCGCATTTGGTCTACCACCATCATCTCTTCGAGACTCTCATAATCCCTCTTGAATTCTGCCAAGTCCATCCATTTCTGTAGATAGGATTTCAGCCTCAGACTGTAGGCGGCGAATAGTTCTCCCGGCTCTCGTCTAGACGATCTAAACTTCTTCCTATACGTTTTTGCGGTGATGTCAAAATGCTTCATCAAAGCGGCTTTTAATTCCTGGTAATTATTTTCCTGTCCTGGTGGTAAGCGTGTGTACACTTCAAATCCCGAACCGATTAATCCCTGGGATAGTTTAAGAGCCCATCTGCTCCGATCCAGCCCCATAGCGACTGACATTGCTTCGAAACGAGATGCGTACTGGTCAAAGCGTTCCTTAGACTGATCGTAGACAGCTAAGGGAAACTTCATGGCATGGTAACCATGTCCACTCATATGGGTTGCACCAGGTGAAGAAGAATTTCCTTCCACTCCATCTATTTCTCCCTTAGTTTGTGTCTTGAGTTCTAGCTCTTTCATGCGGTATTCATGTTCTCTGATCTTTGTGGCTTCTTCTGCATCCAACCTCTTTTTGGTCTGTTCCGCTTCAGCATCTAACCGCTTGTTGATTTGTTCCATTTCCATGCGTTTCAATTCCAACTCAGTCTTCCGATCTTCTCTTTCCGCTTGACGAATTTCTCTCTCTCGTTCTTGTATGTAATCAGTTAGCTCGGAACCAGCTAAACCAATTGCCTCCCCGTTGGCCCTCAGTTCGGCTGTAGTTACTTTAGGAGTTGCCATAGTTACAGCAGATAAGTCAGCACGTTGATTAAAGACACCTCAAGGCAGTAAAGAATACTCACTATAAACAGATAATCTACCTAGAACCTATATCATTTATCGATGTCTATCTAATATTATAAATCTCCAACACCACACAGTACATCACAACCACTCTCTCATCCACAAGAGGAGATATAGGATAAAGACTTATGTAGACGTGTGACCGTGTGACTAGGTATGTAATGTGTCTTACCACCTATCCACATTCACTCTGTCTGGAACTTTCTCACTGCAAAGTCACCAGCATTAATGAAATGTTTCTACCATAAATGTAATGGCACCATATATCCAATGGACGTCCTTCCATTAAAAGTCATCAATGTATACTTCTATTTATTCCAATCAGTATGTCCCAACATGTAGGTACTCCGCTATGCCTGTGCCAATATGCAAGTACCCCTTTATGCATATGCCATGTTATGCTTCCGGTCATATGGGTATTATGTACGTATCCCGCTCGCTCCACCAATTATGTCCTGTTAAATTCCAGAGAGGAGACTGGACTCAACAAGCACATCTTTAAACTTATTATCTGTTGGGATTATTGACTGACTTTGGTCTACACTCCTCTCTTCTGTCTTCCCTTCCATATATCTATTTCTTTCACTCTCTCTATTATTCCCTCAACACATACTCCGACAACAGTTCCTTTCAACGATAAGATAAAAGATTTATTAATAAAAAACTATGTCTGGTGTATGTATGGATATTGTCTATGTAGTTGGTATGTTCTTCTAGTGTGGCTGCCAGATAAGATGTTGATAGATAGTCTCCGTGGTTTCTCTCGTCTCTTCTCTCAGCTAGAGTACAGGACATGACATAGATATAACAGAACGGTCTCACCCTGACAGCTCCGCCTGCTTGAGTCTGTAGATATATCCGTTTTTTGTAATGAAAAATGTTCACCACTGTATGAATGTATTTAACCCGATCACCATATGCTGTCAGCGTAAACTGAATGTTCTTTATTATCTTATAGCGTTCTTAATTCCATCCTGGAAAACACATCGAGTTTCTAGTGTTCTCTATTTTTGTCCTGTAAAAGTTCTACACTGGATAGTTCTTAATTGATATAGGCACTTTGTATGCACCTTGCAACTCTTTGATACTGAGTAATTTGAGTCTTTTTTCTTTAGTTTGTATGATCTCTATTTTCCATTCTCTGTCCTCCTGACTTATTAAGATGCCACTTCTTTTCCTTCCTTTCTTATGCACAAGTGTCGTGCTTTATTACTTTAAAGTGCTTTCTTGTGGGTTATCAACACTGGGTGATCTTGACCACAGCCATCTGTGTTATCTCTTAGTTGATAAGTCCCGCACTGGTATGGAAACCTGTGTGATATACATTTAATAATGAGATCTGTGTCTGCTTCCTCTTCTCTCCTATGTGAGTGTCTTTTCCTCCAGCCGAAATGAAAAGGCTTCCGAAAAAACCCACTCTGACATAGGATAGAAGATTCACCTAATCGTCTATACTATTCCTACTAATAGAAAGCAATGTTAAATGCACTTCACGCACATCTATATTCATATGCTAAACTATACTCTAATATCTTTATACCTTATTTAGGCATCTATGTTCCTGGAATCGAAAAACACTTAGCGAATAACACACTACTATCCCCTCTTTCCATCATTAGGGACGTGTATTTCTATTCCCACTCAAGAACATATCTCCTTCAGTTCAGTTTGGAACACACACTAAACTTACACAAAGAGTTGCCACTCTTTATATCGGTCATTTTTGCCGCATAGTCCTTGACATTGCTGGACACCTCACATCCAGACTGCATTATCATCGTTAGTGGAAAATTACAGCTCTGAACCGTTTCACATCCATACCGCAATATGCTGTCCAATAATCTCTCTGCTTTAGTCGCAAACCAATTTTTCCACTCGACAGTTTACCTGTGCGGTTAGCCGGCCCCTTCTGTGTCTTGACCTATAAACACATGCGCCTGGTCACTCCTTTGTTTGTTACCATTACTGCTTCGCTTGTTAACCCTTCCTCCACCTGGTCAGTCGGTGTATACAGTCGTCCATCTGGGAATCATTAACTCTCAGTATTTCACGACAATGTTGTGCCTCAATATTCTCTGACACATGTCCAATAATGTGATCAAGCAAAGAAATTATTTTCATTGAAAACGTTTTGTAAACTCGTTGTCTATTATGCTTCATGTATTTTATAACATAGTATTTGATTTACCTTTTGTCTGATTCACTCTTGGCATGCTCAAGAACACTACACATCAAAATCTCAAAATTCCGTTCACCTGTTTTGGTTAGAATCTACGTTTCTGAGCCATTTAGCGCTGATCAACAGACTTAAGTCAGCAAAGTCAAGGACACGTTTACACGCCTGAAGAATCATTGGACACATGGCGCTAAACCACATATGTATTAACTCGAAATGTAGATTGTCTTTACATCCCACGAGAAGTGAAACGGGTACTCCACATTACTCAAGTGTGTCCAGTAGACTAGCGGTGTGAATGAAGCGCATTACTTCTCCTTTGATAGGGGATACCCCTACCCCGCGATCCGCATACAAGACAAGAGAAGCAAACAAGCAAATGTAAACAACATCAACACCAAAGCTGGTCTTTACCTTAAATTTGCCGAATGGATAAGAGCGCAACTTCTTAAACCCCGGTGTGCTGATGCCACGTGGATATACGAGATTACGAACAATGTCGCTAACTCCTTGGCCAAGGAGACTGGCCTTTAAAGCTTACATCACCAATAAACAAATAAAAAAGCAGATACAACGAGAAAATCAGCACATTAAATTCAATCACGTAGAGCGGCTATTGATAGACATTTACAGCATGACGACAGTTGCAGTAATAACGGTGGAAGCGCATGTCATGTCTCACACCATGCTAATAGACAAGAGACTGGAGTATTACACTCGAATGGTCTTGCAATGCTCACTATGCCAGAAATGCTGACTTATGAAGACCAGCTGCCCCATCTTAAAATGTGTTGATACTGTGCGAAAACGTCGTTTAAGAAGATCCCACTAGGCAAGACAGACAACGACTCCCTGAAGCCGATCGCAGTCAGGAAAAGCGCCAAGTGTTTCGGCACACAGGGAGCCCGATAACTGTCCTGCCCGAACCTATGAAAATGCAGAGACTTTGAAACTGATGTTGCCGGACGTAAACAATCGGAGGTCTCGGAATGCCGCGATATCGCGTTTTTGCAACATTTAGTAGTCACCGACGCTTTGGGACGTTTTGCCCGTTCCGGAGTAAAGACGCTCTCCGCCGCTCTGCTCTGTATGTGGTTAGATATTCTGGATTAGTGCATCTTAGAAGGGCTTTAGCTATAAGGGGAAATAACAAGAGGAGACAATGAAGCTCACGCTGTAGTCACCATTCCTAAGCCAAAGTCAAAACAGGGATCTAGGAATCCTAATTTACAAGTTGGGGAATATTATTGCTTTTAAACGTGGAATTCATTGGACTAGGTGTATAAATGTCTAACGCAGATACACTGCCTACTAAATAAGATACATCGCTATATTGGGGCAAATCTTTCCTGATTCCCTACTACGATGCAATACTCTACAAGTTCAACAAGGTGTATACTGCATCTAGCCCTGCAGCCAACAGGGTAAGGATCGGCTAGCCTCTCCCAGGAGGGGTGACAAGTGAAAATTAGTAGCCTGCCGATGACCCGCAGAATACACAAGTCAACTCCACCAGCTCGTGGTGTAGACCGGGTAACCATGACCGTGATGTCATTGGCCAACGGGGATCTGGCTCACCAGGGGTAACGGACTTCACTTGGTAAGATTTTGTCCTAAACATGCCACTGATCTATTAAGCCGGCGTGGGATTTTCATACTGCCCGTAGAAAAAAAAACTAAGAAGTATATTAGGATTGACTCAAGTGGATATAGACCTGGCAAAGTCAAAGGACTACGAGATAGATCAGCAATAAGAAAAATAGACACAATGAACATGTGTGGTGTTAATAGTAAAGTATTACTGTTTTTAGTATTTGTGTATTTGTTATTGACCTATGCTGGTGTAATATAAATTATGAGACCTGTGGTGCTATCTCAACGGTTTGATACGAATTATGTCCGTTTTCTATAGTTGTAGGTTCATGTGTATGGTAGACATGACCAATGAAGACACTTTTTTTTTTTTGGAGTGACTGTTTAGTCATGCGTCGAAGTACACCTGTTCCTGTAGCGAGGCGCTGTCACCATTTTGAGGTAACAGGTTCGAATCCCGGTCGGTAACTATAGCTTTCAAATGTTATGTTGTCTAGTGAGTCCTCTAGTCTCTACTTCCTTCTTCTCCTTCTGTGAGCGCCAAACAATACTATGTGTGTTTATTTATGTAACTGTCACAGTGGTCTCAACTGGTTCCCAAATTGATTTCCTGTGTAATACGTGTACAGAATTAGAACCGACCAATCATTTCTCTTCTTTAAATGTTTGTTAATATACTGGGCACAACATTACGGCCCGATGTGTTTGTGTGTTTGTTATTTGACCTATGCTGGTTTAATATAAATTATGAGACCTATGGTGCTATCTCAATGGTTTGATGCGAAATCTGTCCGTATTCCATAGTTGTAGGTTCATGTGTATGATAGACATGACCAATGAAGACACTTTTTTGGAGTGTCTGGTTGGTCATGCGTCGAAGTACACCTGTTCCTGCAGCGAGGCGCTGTCGCCATTTGGAGGTGTCAGGTTCAAGTTTTACGTTGTCTAGTGCGTCCTCTAGTCTCTACTTCCTTCTTCTCCTTCTGTGAACGCCAAACAATACCATGTGTGTTTATTTATGTAACTGTTTCAGTAGCCACAACTGGTTCCCAAATTGGTTTCCTGTATGTAATAGTAAAGAAAAAGAATTCATGGAAACAATGGAAAGGAGCAAAATTGGACTGATGGGAACAGCGGACGCCAGAATAAAAGGGTGGGATGTATGGCGATCCACCACAGTTATATGTTTGTCTTCTCCGGAGTGGAACAGCAAGAAAGGGCAAGACACGGTGTAGGAATAGTCATTGAACTAAGGCTAGCAAGAAGAATATCAGAAAGAAATATAACAGTGAGAATACAAGAACAAACAATTACTACATATGTACAAATATACGCACCATGTAATACAGACAAAAAATGAGCAGGAATGCTAGTTCTTCAAAGACATCCATGATGTACTACAAAAAAATAGAGAAGCAGGAAAATATCATAATTATGGGAGACTTCAATGCAAGACTAGGACGTAAAAGAACGGACGTAGATAAACATCTCAGAGTATTTGGAGACAAGTACAATGAAACAATTTATAACGAAAGTAGACTACTAGAGCTATGCAACCAACATGACCTCCATATAGCAAACACATGTTATACACCTGGTACGAATAGAACCATCTAGATACCAACAGCTAAATTGATATATTAACAAGAAATAACAACGATACATATATTACATGCAAGGACAGTGCCCAAATTTAGTATAAACACAGACCATAAAAGAAGTTATTGCTACAATAAGAACCAACAGAAGAAGAAAGCAAAGACCAGGTAAATACATGCCGTGCGATTCATTCATTCATCGGCATCTTGCCGCCTTGACAGATGGCAGTTTGTTACATTGTGCTTCAATAACGCATAATAATAACTACAATCCATGGCTGGAGCGAATGTGACTGATCAGACCAATTCGCGCTGTAAATATTCATTTACTGTGGATGCATGTGAATACCTGGTCATTTCCACCATCATGCACCATCTTACGTTAGTGTATGAGCTCGGAATTTTTCTTGCATTTGTCGCAATGAGAATATCATATCAATGGTAGACCGGGTCCGTCGAAATCCACACTGTGATTCGGGGTAGACTTGATCTCCCAGGACTTGAAGTCTGCGCAGAACAATGCTGGCAAATACTTTCCCAACAAAACACAGAAGTGAGATACCTCTATAGTTGTTACAGTCGCTCCGATTCCCCATTGTTCTTGTACGGTGTTATCATATTTGAATCTTTGAAATCCTGTGGGACTTGTCTTCTCGCCAGCATAGATCTATTAGCTTGTGGATTTGTAGAGTGAGTGCGTCGTGTCACTCCTGATAACCTCTGTTGGAATCTCACCTTCACCTGGAGCCTTGCCATCACACTTAACTTCTGTAATTGTGGAAAGTGTGTCCAGCTGGTCAAGAGTTCGCAGGGACCTCTATGGCGTTGAGGGCACCATTTGTTAGTTTGGTCTCGCTTGAGTAAAGCTCAAAATAGTGCTATACCCATCTATCCATCTGCTGTTTCTTATCAGTGATTATTTCTCCAATCAAGGTTTTCAGTGTAGCCCTTCTTTTGATTATTTGACAGCAGGCCTTCTTTATCCCTTCATGCATGCTTCTGATGTTTCCCTTATCACTTGCATTTTGAATGTACACGCATATCCCAATTTGAAGAGAAAAAAAAACAATAGCATTAAAGAGACTGCACACAATACTGACGCATATCCCTATTGAGTCATACTGGAAAATATTTTGCAGAATTCATGAGAAAAGATTACGAACTACAATAGAACACCATGTAAGCGAAACACAGCTTGGATTCACGAAAAACAAAGGATGCACAGATGTCATCTTTGCTCCTAGACAACTTATAGACAAATCAAACGAATTTAATGAAACTATTTAGCCTTTGTCGACCAAGAGAAGGACATTTGATAAAGTAGATAAAAACAAGATATGGGAAATCCATAAACGATATGGAGTGAGTACATATCTAACAAACTTATGTATAAGCTTATACACAATAGTGAGTGGATAGTGAGAACAAATATGGGACACTTGTGTCATGTCCCCTCTCTTGTACATAACCTATATAGACAGCATATGTAAAGAAACCAGCCAAACAAAGACCACAAGAACACCGTATGACGAACAGAACATAGACGAAGAACCGCCGGCAAATCACACCATTAACTCTTATTTGCGGACGATCAAGCAATAATAGCAAAATCAGAAGCAGAATTTCAAGACCACACGAATTGTCTGAACATAACAGTGAAAATTAGCACCAGTAAAACAGAGATAATGACTATAACGTAAAAAAGAAGAAAAAAAACACAACTAAGATTCATTTAAAAGAACACCCCCTGAAAAAAGTAAAAGAACTTCAAATACTCAGAAAGAATAATATCATCAAATGGCACATCTGAAAATGAGATCGAAAATAGATGCAATAAGGCAGACCAACTCACTAGCCACATGGCACCAATACAAAAGAACAAACACGTATTAATAGTTACCAAGAAAGCACTGAGAGAACCAGAGAAAAGAATAATCACAATAATGGAAATGAGATTCCTGATAAGAATAATTAATGTATCAAGAAGTGAGATAATCAGAAATGAAAGAAATCAGGAATAAAGTGTATAGCAGCAGCGTTAGATTTTATTAGAAGTCAGAAAGTAAAATGGTTTGGCCATGTAACTAGGTTACCAACTAATAGCATACCACAATAAGCAATGGTGTGCATATCAAATGGGAGCAGAAGAGGAGGAGACCCACCACGTACACGACGGACAGACGGAATAGCAGAGTCCATGGGAATCTCGATACATGAAGCCCATAAAAGGGACACTCCATCGCTCTTTAGACTTCACTTAGACACTGCAAGACACAAGAGGAACAAGATGAGATCAGATGAGATGAGATGAGATGCAATACTCCAAAATTATCCACTTATGACCGTAAAGAAGATGATGCAGACTTATCCAGACTAGTTGTTTAAATTTCTACTGGCGCAAACTAGCTGTATGTAGAATGGCATTATGTTGTTTGTGCAGTGCTCAGCTAGTTAGAAGGCTAGACATTCCACTTTTGAACAGTATCTCGAAACAACAAAGGGGCACTTCATGGCACTAAGGTGCAGTATTCACATTCTCAGCTTTGTTATGTTAACAAGCCAACAGTATCAAATGAGAACCCCAAAACACTGTAAGTGTAAACAATAGTATGATGGTTCGTCCACTACAAGTGATGAAGACCACTCCTACTTTCATCCGTCACGAAGTCGTTTCGTATTTTGTGGATCCTGTGATGACTTGCAGGTCTGATGTGGACCCGGAAATATCTTGTACACTGAGCCTACAGATTTATTTTCTGCTTATGAAGGATCTGTTACTCACGCCTTCTTAGCTTGGCTACGTTGTCTGTCCAGCCACTGTATTTATGGATGCCTCTGAGGTCACTAGATGGATGCACGACAGGTGATCCGGTCTTATGCGGCGGCCTCCCATCAGGGTTGCCTCTTTTATTTGACATAAAACATATAGAAACGGAACAAAGAACATCTAGATATTTCTAGATTTCATAGGTGGAACATCTAGAAAAACACGCAGATGGGAAAAGTAATAAATTGCATAGATATCAATGTGACTTACTCTATAGAATCATGTCCTCATCTTCACTGATGTCTGTCTCACTAGATCCTACAGAATAAACTTAGCTTGGATGATGAAGTTTAAGCTTCAGATTCAAAATGACTCTGGTATGTTTTTAGCTGTTTCAATTTCTTTTAATACACGAGCAGGGACCTGATAAGTTGAACAGCATTTTCCTACTCTCATCAGGCCAAATGTTATTGTCAAGATAGATATCATTTAAGAGGTCAAGTTTCATCCTATTTCTTAGCTTGGATTTTATATAATTCATAGCACTGAAAACTCTTTCTACATTAACATTTGAATGTGGTAGTATCATGGCAGACATCGCACATTCAAAGCGCTTATCAGAATGGACTGTTTCCTTAGGCATCTTTAAATTGTCTTACTTCACTCCAAAAAGCTTCAGTTTATGTTTTGCTTGTCCAGTCAACCAAATTTATTTTGATTAACTGATATTCTGCTTCTGTCACACTATTATTGGTAGCGTCTAAATATTTCATAACTTGACAATATTTATGTATGTCCTTTACTGGCTGAAGTATGAATGTTAACATAAAAGAGTTAAATATTTTTCAATACATCTAAATTTTCAGGAAGTGTCTGCCTCAATTGCTTGAATAATGAGACAAGAAAATCTTGACGGCGCTTTCTTAAGTTGTTCTCTTCATTTTCTGTTAATAGTCCTTTTGTTTTTAAACCATCAATTTTTTTATTCGATTTGGTATCCCAGGTGTGGCTTAGGAGCCAAATAGCTCCCCTATAGTGCAAGTGAACAAATCCGCTTTAGAAGTTGGCAATATAAGTCTTTTACGAACTGAGTGAAATAGCAAAGTGAGATCGTCAAGTAATTTAACTTTATCAACATTTTTGATATAAATTGTTTATCAAGGCTGTTGCTTATAATATTATAGTAATTTAACTTTATCAACATTTTTAGATTCAAACAGTTTATTAACTTTTTGCACTTCGCTTAGAATTGTAAAAAGTGAAGGAATGCCAAATTGTTTTCATCACTGTAAATTCCATATAGTATTTCAACTGTGTAGCACTTTTCACTTTCTCTTGTTATTTCAAGTGTGTCTTCAACTCCATCAATTGGTTCACAATTATTTCAACGGCTGGTTGAATTGGCAACCATCTAGTTTTGCAATATGACATCATTTTCAGTGGTGAGAAACAATCAACTATCTGACAGATGATGCGGAGAACCAGCTATGTGTTTCAGCAATAAGGAATTCCAAATTCCTTGATAAACATTCTGATATGGCATGCTAGCTGCAAGAAATGAAACACAACTTTTATTAGTATTAAAGATGGGTCATCGTCCTTCAATTTGGCATAAACGCCACCGTTGATACCAACCATTACCGAGGCATTATCGGTACCAATTGCAGCCAAATTCTTCAAGTCTAAATGTTTACATACCAAACCTTTCTTCAGTGCCTGAACTATACTTTCTGCATCACACTTTTCCAAGTGAACTAGTCCAAGAAATGTAGAAACTACTTTGTCTTTTCTGTTGCTATAATATATAACACATACACAAAGCACTTTCAGAACCGAAATGTCATTCGACTTCGTCTAATAATAAACTGTATTTATTTGTAGAAATATCACTGATAAAATCTTCTTCAAAGTGAGAAAAAAAAGTACTTCTTATAATATTTGTACACTTGCTGCGATGCATTTTACGTCTTTTAGAACTTTACTGTCAGAAATAGTGTTATTAAACACATCAATCAAATGGTCACAGTTCGCACTTGGACAATTGACAACTTAATAACATTGCGACAGATCTTTCAACTTGTGATGATTCATTAATCTGTGTAGTTCTGAAAACAGATGTCAACGGTGTAATATCCCTGAATGGCACTGAATGTTTTTTTTTTAAAGTCTCTGCATGATTCTTCAAGTCTTGTATTTTCGCTTTTATTTCGCACTTGCAGTACCCTTAGTGGCATCTCCATGAACTGCACTCACCCAGTCTTTAATTATGTAATCCTACAGCCACTTTTTACAAATTTTACAAATTACAAATTTTTGTTTATATTGTAATTCAATGTTGTTCATTTGCTTTTGTTCATATTGCCTCTAAAAGTACTGGAGAGTTTTGGTCATAGACCATAACTTTATGAAGGGAAAATCCCAACTGCACCACCCCGTGGTAGAGGATAGAAACACTCCACGGTGTGGCTAACACAGCTCTGGGGACCGAGTATCCACCGGAATAAGTGGACAACTCTGCAGCTGAGCACAGCAGGGCACTCACTTGTCCTGACAGTGGAAATGGCTGTCAAAGGCAGAGTTAAAAGACCACCATATGAATGTGGAAGGCAAGGGGAAACCACCACATTATCTTCACAAGATTTCATGGCGACACGCATTTCAGAAATAGTTAACGACGTTAATGGCTGTTTTAGGACATCCTAGTCCGGTAGGGACAGTCATGAGCCACAGGTGTCACCAGACCGTCATCCAGCTGCTGATGGCAAAACGAAAACTATAACTAAACTAAATAAAGTTAGAGTAGGAACATGGAATGTTAGGACATTAAATGAGCTAGGAAAGTTACACAATGTTCTAAGAGATATGGAAAACATGAAAATGAATTTATTAGGCATAAGTGAGATGAGATGGAAGGGATTTGGCAAAATTATAACCGACAAACACACAATAATTTATTCTGGAGGGGACACACGTGAAAAAGGTGTAGGAATAATTTTTGATGAAAAAACAGCCAAATCTATGAATAGATACTGGTGTATTTCAGATAGAGTTATAATGATCAAAATCAAAGGCAAACCGATAGATATAAATATTATACAAGTATATGCATTGTCACGATGTTCTTTATCATAACTGAGGGAGATGGTCGTTTTCTAGGTTTCAATGTTCCTTGTATGTCACTATGGAGTGTAAGTAGAGCTAACCAACTGTCTCACAATGCAACTCACCCCAGTAGTACACATCCATCAGTCAGTGAGCAAGATTGATTTGGCGCACATAATCCTTTAATACGGAAAGAACACGGACAAAGGGAACATAATTCTATATCCAGAAACCAATATAATCCACAGAATATATATATTTCTTCCTCACGACTTAACACGGACACATCACTGCTTTCTCAAGGCTTGCTTAATCTCAAATTCACAGGACAGTTATCCAGCTCCTATCCACGGCTGGACCTCACACAATACAACCCACATATTGGGTCTAGCCTCCACTACTATCCAACCCACTTTGGGTTCAAGCCTCCATTAACTATACAACTCACTTTGGGTTTAGGCCTCCATTAACTATACAACCCATTTTGGGTTCAGGTCTCCATTAACTATACAACCCCCACTGGGTTTTAGGCCTGCATTCAAAACTGGGAGAACAACACAGGACGGAGATCTGTATCTAACTCTGCTCCTCTCCTTAGACTCCTGCCCCGCTCGGAGTCTAAACATCAACTGTCCAAAGCGACCCGACTCTCAGTCGGTCCCAGCTTCAACTGCCCTCAAGTCTCATGACTTCACACAAAACTAAACTGTCTCTCACCCCATCCACCCTGGGGGGGGGGGGGGTCTGCACTCACCCTTACGATTATTTTTTCATGGCTGGTTGTTTTTCTCATAGTCTCGCTACAAAGGTCACTCACCTCAATGTCAATGACCCAGCATATGTCACTACCCCCTCCTCAAAAGAAAACATCGTTTTCAAATGTTGGGAGACTAATACTTATCTAATATGTGACCCAGACATACTGCCTGGGTAGCCCTTAGTGTGACTCCATCTTACTTTAGCTACCACACTAAATAATACATCAAGTAGTCATAGTAGACTACCATATTATCAACACATCACTACCACCAACTTTCTATCTTGTGTACTAATGCATGAGCTAATACATGGCACAATCATCCACATAACATAGAAAAGCATATGTATTGGCAGGTCTATTAATATCTTAAATAGCATACCAACCATTTAACTTTGCCACTAAAGGTCCATGAATAACTGTCGAGGCGCTGCATTACCTCTGTCTTTCCTCACCCAATATATTGTATTACTAACCCACCATAATAACCCATACAAGGTAGGATATAGAACCTCCTGTTACTTGTTTATGTGGCCTCATACCCTTGGTACTTCCTTGACAGCAGGTCTGCCATGGTGTTGTCTTCACCCCGTATGGGACTCGGAACAAACGCGTATTCCTGCAACAATATGCTTCAGCGATGAACCCTTGCATTCTTCATCGCTGCCGTATGGATGAATGTTAGTGGTCTGTGGTCAGTTTGTACTCACGTTCTAATGTTGAGTAATGTTCCTCCGGTTTCGAGAGTTTCCTGCTGACGTATAGTACTGGATGCATAAGGTGGTTCTTTTCTTGCATCAAACATCCTCCGATTCCTGTCGATGATGCGTCTACCCGTAGGGTAAATTGTTGATCCAGATTAGGGAGTATTACAATTGGATCCCTGGAAAATACCTGCTTAATCGTTCTAATTGCATCATCACACTGCTGCGTCCATACAACTTTGTTAGGTTTTCCCTTTTTTGTCAACTCGGTCAACACTGACGTGATGGCAGAAAAGTTTTTTATAAATTTATTATAGAAGTTTGCTAACCCGAGTAGGCCCCTAACTTGCTTCTTCGTTTTTGATATTTGGATATCCAGAATCTTTTTCACATGTGTATCTTCTGGTTTCAGTACCCCGCTGCCAATAACATGTCCAAGGAAACTTATTTCCTCATATCCAATTTGGACTTTAGACGGCTTCACAGTCATTTTATGTTGTCTCAAACTCTCAAACAAGGATTCTAATCCTGCCACGTGATATTCCATGTTTTTACTGAAAAGGCAAATGTCATCTATATAGTTGATAACATCCTTGCGTCCCTGTAACAGTGTCCTCAACATCCTCACGAACGTTGCTGGTGAGTTAACTAGCCCAAACGGCATGTAATTCCACTGGAATAGCCCCTGTGGGGTGGCAAACGCTGTTAACGGTTTGGCTGTTTCACACATGGGTATTTGCAGTACCCTTTTGCCAAAGCCAACTTACTAAAATACTTTGCAGAAGATATTTGCGTCAGTAAATCATCAGTACTTACCATGGGCTCCGGATCTACAATAGTGATGCTGTTCAGTCTCCTAAAATCTATACACAATCGTAAGTTGTTGTCCTTCTTCCTAATGACTACTATGGGAAATGAGTATGGGGAGTCTGATCTGGAAATTGTCCCCATTTTCTGTAACTCTGTTATCTCACTGTCTACCGCTGCTCTGTAATGATGTGGGATAGGGTATGGTTTCACTCTAATTGGTTGGTCCTCTGTTAGCTTGATGTCATGTGTCATTAAGTCTGTCTTTCCTGGTATGTCCGTCAGGACATCTGAGTATTTCTGTAATATCTTGACTAGCCTTGCTTTGTCACTAAGTTTCAAGCTGTCATTAATGGACACATCTTTCCATGTTTCTGTCTGTCTCATTGCCACGATTGGTAAGTGCATTTTCACGTCATTGTCGTTTGATGCTTCTTCATCAATGACAACAGAACACGCTGTCTGCTTTGCCTCCTCGTCAATAATTGCCTCTGTGACGGGCTGTAAGGCTTCTGATCGTGGAAGGAATTGTCTAAACTTTGTTCTGTATCCATGCTCAGTTAGTTGGAACTTTGTAAGCAAACGTTGACGCAAAATAGTGTAGTTGTTTCTTTCTTCCAAAGGTAAATTAAACATGGTATCTAGGGCCTTACCCGTCAGAAACGCGCCCAGTCTAATAGCATACTCGCCTTCTGGGATGCCTAACGCTTTCGCGGATGCCTCGAATCTCCCCCAGATAAGCTTCAAGACTATCACGGTCTGTAAAGTATGGCAGTTTTAGTCTCTGTGAGGGATGGGAAGTTCTTCTGCTTTCTTCACTTTGACCCTTAGATGCAAATTCTAACTTTTTTATAGCAACTTCCGCTTCCATCTTAATCTTCTCTTTCTTGATTTCCACCGCATTTGTTTGTTTTAACTTTTAAAGTTCCAGTTGTGTGTCTCTCTCAGCTAACTTTTCTTCCCGTAGGCGTTTGGCCTCGAGTTCTGCCTGTCTCTGTTCTCTTTCAGCTGGCCTTTGTTTTCTTTCAGCCTGTTTTTTTCTTTCGCTTCTGCATACTCCTGTAACTCTTTTCCCTTCAGGCCTAACCGTTCACCTGCTTCAATATATTCCATTAAAGTAGGCATCTTGTACTTGTGGACACATTGCTGTCTGTCAGCCAACTATAAATGTAAAGACCTTGCTTCTAGTTTTTGTGTACCTTCCCTAAGTACACCACCACTAAGAATGTACGTAAATTCGTAGTACTAATAATATCGCTCTTTACTCACCCAGCCACTCTACAAGCACTAGGTAGTGAGGGGGGGCATATTACTTATACTCCCTCATATATATATCGCAAATAGCTGTAGAAAATTTCTGGAAATATTGTTAAACACACACACACACACACACACACACACACATATATATATATATATATATATATATATATATATATATATATATATATATATATATATATATATATATATATATATATATATATATATCCATATACAAAGGAATGAATGATCCACACTAAGTGATGTCTATAAACGCTAGACGCACAAGCTGAATACACGGAGACGATGATCACAAAGAAATAAACTACAGTAACATCCACAAGCTTGTGTGGGACGACCACAGTGCGCTTAATATATATAACCTGACACAGACCTCTAGACAGTAGAAATGACGAAAGATCACAATAATAACTTATATCCGAAGAACCAAATGTCATATGTAAATATAACGAAAAGAGAAAAAAAATATAACATCAAAATATACACAGATCTGACGTTAGACGCAAAAGGGCACTGTATATTAATCCAAGACCAACTCTGCGTCACTGCAGAACAAAACAAACCGACTTTTCTATTTACTTCCCAGAAAATATATGGTGCATCTAAGACTCCTGTCATGCCTCACGAATCCCGTGAAACATCACAAAATCTCCTACTCCTTACGAATACGGGACCACATACAAATAATTACGTAACACCCGAAAACAATATACAAGTCAATGAGAGCAAATAAAATGTCCTATGGTTGGCCGACAGTAATGTTCTTATTAACCAGTCGCAAAAGTTCTTCGTTTGATTTTAATAGTTTTTCACAATCCGCTGGAAATGTGTACGACACTAGATTTCAAAATTTTCTTTCGATATGTTGTTACTTTCCCTGGACGTGTTGACATCAAAGTAATAATCCAAACGTCTTTTCTCAACCCAGTCCGTAACGCTATTATACCTTGGTTGCGGAGATGGTCCGTAGTTGTATCAATTATGTGATAGATTCACGTTTAACGACATATTTCAACACAAAAAATGACAGCAAATGCCCAACGCTTTAACTCTGTACAGTCAGTTCTTTTTGGCAACTGTATGCAACCATGCCTGCGGTGATGACATGTAATCCTTCGTTGTAAAAATGTTTGCTCATGACAGAGTAATGATAACAAAGGGATTCAACATAAAGACGAACATAAAGTCTGGTTTTCGTTCAAAACAACTTGTTTATCCAATTCTCCCATAGAAAATTTTAGTAACTTTCCACCGTCCATGACCTTGACCACACAGGTCAACCTCAGTCAGTACCTCAGTACTCTTTATCACGATAATACACAGTTAATCTGTCTGTAAACTGACCGGAAACTTTTTCCGTCATACACAACCCTTCACTGTCCTCGTAAACAGCGCTGACCCTTCTGTCAACCCGACCATGATTCTGCTGTTTTTATCCTTCTTGAATTCAGCGTCCCCACACACCAGACGTGAATATGTTATGGGCAAACCACAATTACACCAGTATTCTTTGGTCAATTCGCCCCACCCGTCCTTTTGACGGCGTCGAAAAATCTCTGACCTGTCGACCTGCGACCACACCGTGCGTTGCCCTCAGCACACACGCAAACTGTCTGTTATCTTTGGTTTCTTCAATCCTGTCTTTATCTCCGACAGCGATACTGTCCAACTGTGCTGACCCGCTCTTGACCTATGAAAAACATTGTACACCTGTCTTCAGCGCGCACAGGACTGACCCGCTCCTGTCGTAAACCACTTTTTTGTCCACGCGACATTTTCACCTGTGCTGTTCGCTGTTTTGTCTGCTCACCAATTCTCACTCAGGCGCAATCTTGTCTTTATACCGTGGATACGCTCCGCTGTCCACCCTCCCTCTCTCTCTCTCTCTCTCTCTCTCTCTCTCTCTCTCTCTCTCTCTCTCTCTCTCTCTCTCTCTCTCTCTCTCTCTCTCAGTGAGAAATGATAGTTTTACCTGGTTTCTCGTAATACTTCTCGGACACTTTTGGCATTGACCGTCTACTAAAATGGAGTTTATTCCTTGTGCCATAATTTTCGTTGTAATTGGGCATCCGACTAATGTCTCTGATCTTAGTATCCTCTCTAAATGACGAGTTCACAGATAAACAGAATGACAACAATGTCTATATTGTTCTTGACCGGACGTAGGCTCCCAGATAATGTCACAAAGTTCTTTATCATAACTGAGTGAGATGGTCGTTATCTAGGTTTCAATGTTCCTTGTATGTCACTATGGAGTGTAAGTAGAGCTAACCACCTGTCTCACAATGCAACTCACCCCAGTAGTACACATCCATCAGTCAGTGAACAAGATTGATTTGTCGCACATAATCCTTTAATACGGAAAGAACAAGGACAAACGGAACATAATTCTATATCCAGAAACCAATATAATCCACAGAATATATATATTTCTTCCTCACGACTTAACACGCACACATCACTGCCTTTTCAAGGCCTGCTTAATCTCAAATTCACAGGACAGTTATCCAGCTCCTATCCACGGCTGGACCTCACACAATACAACCCACACACTGGGTTCTAGCCTCCACTACTATCCAACCCACTTTGGGTTCAGGCCTCCATTAACTATACAACCCACTTTGGGTTCAGGCCTCCATTAACTATACAACCCACTTTGGGTTCAGGCCTCCATTAACTATACAACCCCCTACTGGGTTTTAGGCCTGCATTCAAAACTGGGACAACAACACAGGACGGAGATCTCTGTCTAACTCCGCTCCTCTCCTTAGACACCTGCCCCGCTCGGAGTCTAAACATCAACTGTCCAAAGTGGAAGAAACATATGAAGGTGAGCAAAAAAAAAAAAAATAACATGAAAAAGAATCACGAAGTGCAACACAGTGTGTTTACAGTTCAAATAATGTTACTATGATTTACGCGCGATTTTACTGGGATGTATTACAAAAATCCACCTGGACTTCCAGTAATAAAATTTCCCCTGGTCTCTGGGTAGTGAGATCGGACGCCAGTGTGTATTGTTGCGCACGTAAACTGCCCGCAAGTCTCCTGACTTCACACAAAACTAAACTGTCTCTCACCCCATCCACCCTGGAGGATCTGCACTCACCCTTACCATTATTTTTTCATGGCTGGTTGTTTTTCTCATAGTCTTGCTACAAAGGTCACTCACCTCAATGTCAATGACCCAGGCATATGCCATGCACCAGCAACAAGCAGTAGTGAAGAAGAAATACAACACTTTTACGATGAAATAGAAATGGCAATAGCTCAAATTGGAGCACAAGAAATAAAAATAATACTGGGAGATTTTAATGCAAAAGTAGAAAAGGAAAAAATAGTGGATATAGTGGGGAATTACGGTTTAGGTACAAGAAATGAACGAGGAGAGAAACTAATAGAATGGGCAAATATTAATGATATCATAATTGGAAACACATGGTTTAAACACCATAAAAGACGACTATACACATGGAAAAGCCCTGATATGCAAATACGCAACCAAATTGACTACATACATATTAATAAAAGATTTAGAAATGTATTAATTAATGTAAAGACAATGCCTGGTGCTGACGATAATAGTGATCATGTACCACTATGTGGACAAATAAAAGTAAGATTAAAGAGAGGGACAAAAATGATTAAGAACCTGAGACTTAATAAAGATGTTCTGAAAGTAGACAAAGAAATTCAAGAACAACACAGAGTGACTGTGAAAAATAGGTACAATGCAATAGCTTAAATACAGAGTATAAATGATCAGTGGGAAATGTAAAGGGACTCCATTCATCAAACTAGCAAAGAAATATTACCGGAGAGAAGCCAAAAAGCTAAGAAAAAATGGATGAATGAAGAAATCTTAATGCTGATGGACAAAAGGAAACATAATAAAAATTACAAACAAGAGTATGCTAAGATAAATAAAGAAATAAGAGATAAATGTGTGAAGGCAAAAGAAAGTTGGTTAAACGAGCAATGCAAACAAATTGAATTAAATTCCATTAAAGATAAAAAAAAAGTATGCACAGACAAATCAGTGAGCTCACAGGAAGAAAAATAAGAATAAATACAGGGTGTTTGAAATCAAAAACAGGAAATATATTATTGGAGGAAGGTGCTATAATGAAGAGGTGGAATGAGTATATAAGAGAATTATATAATGGAGAAAGGGAAGAATTAACAGAAGAGAGCAACTTAGAGGGCCCACCTATTCTAAAAGAAGAAGTCGCTGACGCTATGAAACATATGAAGAAAGGAAAAACAGCTGGACCAGATGAAATCACAGTAGAAGAATTAGAAGTATTGGGAGAATTTGGGGTAGTTATATTAACCTAAATGCTAAATGATATTTACAACAGTGGATATTTACCGATCGATATGGTGAAATCTGTATTTATAGCAATACCAAAGAGACCAGGAGCAATTGAATGTGAAGATTTTCGTACAATTAACCTCATAAACCATGTCACTAAGCTGTCACAGGATTCTTGGAAGGGTCGATCAAAGAAACACTGTTGCGGCCTTGTCTACAAGCGCCGGCATCCTTTGATGTGTTGTCGATCGAGAGAAAAGGACTGTTGTGTCAGTTGTTTACGGGCGGCAACCAGTCTTGTGAAGTTGGAGACAAATTTTATGTGGGGGGCGGGGGGGGGGGGAGGAAAGTCGGCTAGATCTTTGTTGTGGAGAAATGAATTTCTATAGATCACAGGCCGGAGTGACTTTTGAAGTACGGAAAACCAGTCCCGAGAGGGAGACGGGGAGGCCACATGTTGTTGACAGCGAATGACGTCATCTAGGCTCCGTATTAAAACTGGCTGGGTAACCAACCTTTGTTACCAAGTGTTGTGAAAACTTCACGGACGTGTGTGTAATGTATCTGGCTGGATTATAAAGAGAGGCTACCGTGTCCTGTGTTAATTGACATTGGCGCACATTTACCCGTTGTGTGGTGGCGTAGTTTCAATTTAAGGCCAGACTCAATATATGGTAATTGAGTGATTTAGACCCAAATGGGATTATTCTTGGGAATAAAGTGTAGTCATGTGCATTAGGAGATTGTAATATAGGAGTGTCGGCAACAGTAGGCAATCGCGTGATTAAACTAGCTAGTGTAAGATATCACTTAACTCAGCTGGTTGAGAATAATGTAGTGGGATGATTTTTAGAGAGATTGAGGATGGTTGGGGGATAGGGGCAATGTCTAATGGTAGGATCTTCCAGTGGGGTGTCTACTGGGTTTCTGCACTTTGCCTTTGGTCCTCCCTTGTCTTACCATGACTCAGACTGAGGTGATGAGCACCTCTGCCCCATGACAGAGTTTAGGTCGCTGTATATATCTGAGTGAGGCCGTCGGCCTGCATTCACCTAATAGGGGTCAGTATCGAGTTGCTCTCACCAGGTGTGTTCTCTCTTCGACAGGTTCCATTCCGTTCACCAAGAGAACAAGCTGAAAAGTCAGTGACGAAGATTATGGCTAATTCATTGAAGAAAGTTTTACTCGGCGGCTTTTGCACTGGGCCCATAATCAAAAGGGTCTGCAGGAACATGGCTCTGCTGAGCAGGAACCGATAATTATCTGGGAATGAATCCTCAGAGATAGGGTTCACCAAAGTTGAGTGAAGTTATTTTCCATACTAAATGTAACAGGAACACTAGTAATTATAGAGGGAAGTTGAACACCTAACATAGTGTTTTCTCAGTAGTGGGTTCCTGTGGAACTTTAACATTAACATAGTGATCGTGAAACTCCATGACAATTACCAAGGAAAATTTTTGGCTTCAAATGACAGTGATCCGTATTTCACGATATAAGGATGGTTAGATCGCAGAACTGAAGAGACATTTAGTTACACGGTGTGTGTCAGATTCAGAGTCAGTATTGGACTATATCCATTTATGGTGACCAGATATCTGGATTATCAGGGAGCTACTGGAGGAAGTCCCCACCTGGCCTTAGTGAAACATCCTTTGGTGAGGTCATTGTGTACTGAGCTATGGTGATGTTGTGGGGCCATTACTGGGATGATCAGACTTTGCTCCTGAGCTGTTCGGTCTGATTCTGCAGAGACACTAGAGTATACGACATACATTCTACACCTGCACTTCGCACATACATATATTTTTCTTCATTAAATTAATTTGTTATTAATTTTAGAATCTAGAGTTGTGTGGTATGTTGTGTTGGAGAAGAATGAGAGGGGGCAGGGTCCATTGGTGAGAGAGAGAGAGAGAGAGAGAGAGAGAGAGAGAGAGAGAGAGAGAGAGAGAGAGAGAGAGAGAGAGAGACAGAGAGAGAGAGAGAGAGACAGAGAGAGAGAGAGAAAGAGAAAGAGGGATCCAGTGACTGACGGGGTGTTGTGGACGGAAATCTAATGGATTCTCCAGAATAATGATATGGGGTTAAAAGAATGTGGGTGTTGATTCCCCTCACCCCAGGGACGACACATATATAATACGACATAAGCTTCTACTCAGAATTATAATGAGAAGAACAAGAAAGAAAATTGAAATGGAAATTAGTGAAGAACAGTACCGTTTTATGGAAGGAAAGTTTACAAACAATGCAATATATATATTACGAACACTAATAGAAAGGTCAATAGAGAAACAGAGGTACATATATTTATGCTTCATAGATTATACTAAGGCATTTGATAAAGTAAAACATGATGAGCTGATTAAAACGTTGAAAGATATCAACATTGATGGGAAAGATTTAAGAATAATAAAGAATATATACTGGAACCAAGTAGCAGCAATTAAAATGGTAAATAAAGAGGGTAGTTACGAACAGATAAAGCTAGGAGTACGACAGGGGTGTGTCTTGTCACCCGATCTCTTCTCCCTATATAGCGAAGTAATAATGAGAGATATCAAAGAGAAGCCAGGAATACTAATCGGAGGATATAATATAAACAATATACGCTATGCAAATTACACAGTATTGGTGGCGGATAATGCAACAGACCTACAACAATTATTGGACATTGTAGTATCAGAGAGTGCACAGAAAGGACTCCTTGAATATCAAGAAAACAGTAACAATGGTGATATCAAAGAAAATGGGGACACCAAATGTGACATAGAAATAGAAGGGGAAATTATCAACCAAGTGGATAATTGTGAATACCTAGGGGCACTTATAACATCTGATGGAAGATGTACAACAGAGATTATGAGCAGAATAGGGCAGGCAATAGCCGCATTTCAGAAAATGAAGAGTATCTTATGCAATAAGTCGCTATCAATGAATGTAAGAAAGAGAGTGCTAAAATGCTATATAGAACCAGTTTTGCTGTATGGCAGCAAATCTTGGAATGTAAAGGAACAAATTAGGAAGAACTTAGAAGCAACAGAGATGTGGTTTTTAAGACGAATGTTGAGAATTCCTTGGACTGCCAGAGTAACTAACAACGATTGCCTGAAAGAGGCTAGTGAAACTAGAGCACTATATACAACAATAAGAAGGCGACAAACAGCTTTCTTTGGTCACGTGATGAGAAGAGAGGCATTGGAGAACATCGTGACAACTGGAAAGATCGAGGCGAAGAGAGGCAGAGGCAGACCAAGAGAAATGATGCTGGACGGATTGAGACGGTGGCATAGAGGAATATCATCAACATAGTTGATCCAGAACACCAAAGACCGAGATCTGTGGAGAGTCATGGACGCCTACGCAAGCCGCCACGGCACTTGATGATGATGATGATTGCTTTACTTTTGGCATGTTGAAAGATGTGTTCAAAGTGGAAGAAACATATGAAGGTGAGCAAAAAAAAAAAAATAACATGAAAAAGAATCACGAAGTGCAACACAGTGTGTTTACAGTTCAAATAATGTTACTATGATTTACGCGCGATTTTAATTAATACCAGGGGCCTGCCAGATTGTTGAGCGTTGACCCAAGTCAGTTCAAAGTTTAAATAATGGCAGTTACCATAATTTACGCGCGCCCAGACTAAAAAAAGGGTAATAAATATTTTATACAGTAATAATTAAATGACACCGAAAGTAAAGAAAAATCTATAAAATATCTAACTCCAAATGGAAAACATCTAGATTTACACCTGCCATCTGAATGTCAAAAACACGACATCTAGATTCAGCCGCAAACATCTGGATCTAGATGTAAAACAACTAGAATGGCAACCCTGCCTCCCCATCAGTGTTTATGTCTAAAATGTCGTAAACGTGTCCTTGTAGCGTTTTGCCCGTCTTTCTTGAAAACGTCTGTCCTTTTGTATCATACCATAAAAAGATTAGTTTTGGGAGCTAATGGTCTGGCCTTTAGACTAGGTGACCTGCCCAGCGAATCTGTGTCTGCATCAGGATAGTATCAATGCAGGGGATAGAAGAATGGATGTATCCTGGATCATGTTCCGCCAGCTAATGGTCAGTATCTTTCTCGGGAGTAGAGCTTTTTTTCATAGCGTCTGTATACAGTCCAATTTTCGCAAGCATACAGCAGCTCTGGAAGGACTTTATCTCTGTATATCTTTAGTTTGCAGACTGATACTACTTTGATGCCAAACGGTTGGCGTACAGTTTGTCGAACACACATCTGGCTTTAGAGACCCTGGTGTTTAGCCCATAATCAATGTAGACTCTTAGTTTCTCGCTGTTTACCAAAATGATTGGGCCAGTATACAATTTACATGGTGCAGGTTAGTACATGACTTCAGTTTTATCTGTGTTGATGGTAAGCCCACAGCTGGAAAATGCTTCCGAGAATCTAGGTTATATTGTAAATCAGCCTCTGAGCCAGCAATAAGAACACACGTCGGCAAACAGAATATCCATGAAGACACATGACTTCGCTTTGGCTTTCACTTTAAGCTGCCTTAGATTGAAGAGTGTTCCTTCGATGCGATAGCTGACGTCATTTCCTCTATCCCCCATCACGACAGGCATCAGACAGCACAACTGACAATATTGTATTGCGTAGAGTAGGTGCTTAACTCCATTTGCGACTTCGGAGAGTTTCAAAAAGTTCTCCGTAATCCTCGACTATTATGGAAACAAGCCAATATCACTTTGTGAAAACACCAAAATACTGTAGGAAAAGTCTACCCTTCCGATGGCGACAACTTCAATATCTTGTGTAAATGTGTTGGAGGGAGATTCTACTACAATTAAGGACAGTTTACTTCAATGTACTAGCGATGCACTAGTAATAACCTCTAAAATTAACGCTAATCTATATGTCGTCCGAATGGAGATTATCAAATGACAGGCTTATTCAGTTCATTGTGTTTCTCAGTCAGTTGTCGCAACACGTAAACACATATACACGCCCTAATAGGATACTAGATGATGGTAAAACCCCACTAATGAAGGAGGAATAGAGAAGACGTCTAGACTTTTCGAATGGGGGCGAATTAATAGGGACGCTCAAAGTCACGTTGCGTACGTTAAATAGAGTCCGTAGCGTCAGTGGCAGCTAGGGCCAAAATTATAATACGAAAACTTGTCTACACAAGAATAGTTGTAGAATGTGTGAGTTTGGAATAAATTCACTTGAGTTCTTGGCATGCTAGGGAATGTTTGCACTTTGTGACCTAAAGGAAGAGATGATCACTTGGAGCGTTATCCAAATGTGCAATCTTAATTTCCTTGTCAAACACTTAGAAATAAACTAAATAAACCTAACCCCAGTCTCAACATCATATAATTTTATTCTTTATCTATTCACAATGTGTCACGTCTGCTGACGGGGTAACATCAATACTAATGCTAATATAAACTATTGTTATAGTGCGATTATAAAAGTCTTACTGCAAGCACATAAAACAATACCTAACTCTATTCTGGTTCTGGTAATTAACAAAGATACATCTATTGATTTTCTTACATCCGACTCCATTCACCTGTGCCAGCGCCTAGGGGAACAAACAGTTTACCTGTTTGAGGTATGAATTTTAATGTTTGTCAGATAAATGTTATCTTTTATAACTAACGTAATAGCCACCTACTCATTGCATTGTTCATGGGAATTTATAATGAAAATCCCGACTATACATACCTGGATTAGTTAATAGCTGACTATAAAATGGGGCTTCAGGGGTAATATTGCCAGTGTTGGCGCCGACGTTGTAAGTTTCCCATTCCGTCTGGGGAATATATGCAGTCAAGTTGTCCACTGCTCAAATGAGAAACCTGTCTGGATATTTGTGAAACTATTAAGCAAACAAGCAACGTGTGAAAGTGCCCATCTATCGAAATGGCTGCCTACAATTGTGTTATTTTGCTGATGAGTGTTATCCTTATGGCTGTCTGTTCTGGGCAAGGTATGTGTACATAAGTAAAGGACCCTTTTTCACACATTGAGGCGTAATTGCTATATGTTGCTGACCCTAGATTTGCATAGACCAATCCGCAATTTTAGCTTGATGTAATCAGAAACATGCCGACCGCCTTTGTTCTCAGCAGGGCATTTCCGGTACACATCTGCGACTTGGCCGACTGCGACACCAGCATGATTTTAAAAAAAAAAGAATCCACCATGTTGAGGCTTCGAATACATAACCAGGGGCAAGCTACTGCGCTGCAGGGATTCCCTAAGCTACCTATGGATTGATCTTCCTATGGATCTATCTAAAATGAGTGAAATCGAATTTCTGTTATAACTCTTATTATAATATCACTCTTGTTTTCATGTAGTCATTGAGAATTGAGTAATGTTGCAGATAAGAAAATTATTTATACACAAGAGCACACAAGACAAGAGCAGCATGACGGAATTATTAAATAATGATGGTAGATCAGAAACAAGCAATTACGATCAATGTGAAGGACCACCAATATTGAAAGCGGAAGTTAAAGATGCTATTCAATACATGAAGAAAGGTGAATCTTCGGAGCCAGATGATATGATGGTTTATGACATTTGCTTCTGTCTGATCGTCAGTAGTGAGAGACCTCAACAACTAGGGCAATACTAGTAGGGAATCTCCTCGGGGAGTGGTTGCACCTCTGCTTCTTGCTCCGAAAGTTGTGGGTTCGATTCCAAGCTACATCATTAGGTTTACGAGTGTAATTTTCTCGGAGACTCATGCAGGCAGTCGCTAGAGCTACGTAGTGGGCTGTGTCACGCCTTCATCAGTCCGCCCTGCGAAAAGAGACACAACCGTATGGGATAAAGCCCTGTGCAATGAAGTCGATCCAGTTGCCTTTAAACTAGCATTATGCCGTTAACATTTCCCTATCACTTAATATGAAAAGTGGATTTTGTTTTTAACGGCTGTAGTCTCCCATGTCCATCTAGTTTAAATAGGTGGAAGGGCATTTTCTGGGAAACACTTCATGCCGACTTTACGTCACCCATCGAGTGCCGAGAGATCTAAACATTGGTGACAGGTATAATATACTCAATGCTCCCCATGGCATGAAAGGACATCCAGCTGAGGCAGTCTATGTGCTGGGATCAACTGCGACCATTGATATCAATGATTTTATCGAATAGAGCATATATTCATTTAAAACACATGTACGCTATAAGATGGGTGTAGTTTTCAGTTATAATCAATGTTTGCTTCACTCATAAACAGATTCATTGAACTAATACTGATGAAGTAATTTTTACTGTTTGACACTTGCTGACTGAAACTGCACTTTCACAGTGTAGCCTGCGCACTTAACATTGGCTGAATGACTTCTTGTCATATTTTCCACAATTTATGTTCTTTATTTATTGCATCACAGGAATTTGTGGGCGTTAGTGTGTGTTTTCTTTAGCATGAATGTGTTAAAGCATTAATGTAAAAACCAGGTTGGAATTTAAATACGTGTCTATTTCAAGCTATGTCTTATGGTATAAGCACATTATAGTAAAGAGAACACAATATGTAGATATATCTAGTCTTAACAAATAGCTACGTACATTTAAGTACAGACACAAGTTCAGTCTATGAACTAGCCAAGCGATATTTATTTGTAACTATCATTAGGTGAAACTCCAGATCAACTGGGATCATTGATATCAATGACGTATCTATTTGTTAAGACTAGATTTATCTACATATTGTGTTCTCTTTACTATAATGTTCTTATACCATAAGACATAGCTTGAAGTAGACACGTATTTAAATTTCAGTTTGGTTTTTACACTAATGCCTTAACACATTCATGCTAAAGAAAAGGGGGCTGAGTGGTCTCGAGGTATGGTGTCCGCCTCGAGTGCTGGAGGTCCCGGGTTCATGCCCCGGTTGAGGACTGGGATGTATTACAAAAATCCACCTGGACTTCCAGTAATAAAATTTCCCCTGGTCTCTGGGTAGTGAGATCGGACGCCCGTGTGTATTGTTGCGCACGTAAAAATTCCCTTGGCAGTTGGAAATCGAAAAAGAGTAGCCTAACGGCGCTGCCCGGGCAAAATTTCGAGTTAAACATCTACCCAAAGTATTTCAGGATCCTCTCCGATGCAACGGAGTTCGTGCATTGAGCTGAGTTTCTCCAGACTCAGGTTTGAGTTAGGAGGAAAACGGAGCACTTATGGGTTAAACCGTGTGCCGTGATGTTGATCCAACGACTAAACTAAACTAAGATGTTTGTCTCCTTCTTATTGTTGTATATAATGTTTATTCCATGCTCCGTCTTCGTAGACTTAGATGGATAGGACATCTTAGGAGGAGGGATAATGGTAGAATACCAAAGGACATCTTTTTTGGTGAATTCCATCCATCCATCATGTGCCATGCCGGTAAGCGTGGGCGGTCATGTTCTGCAATCTCACTCGATCACCAGAGTCGTGGATCAGCTCCATGTTTCTGTCTTGACCATGCCACAAGGCCAAACCATCCAGGTACTTGCTTCTAGGTCTTCCCCTTGGTCTGTTCCCCTCGATCTTACCAGTTGTCACCAAGTTCTCCAGATCATTTCTTCTCATAACATGCACAAATTTGTGACTGTCTACGTCTAATGTCTCTAATCAGTTTACGATCTTCATTTGTTTCTTGAGGAACTTGTTCATTGGTCTTTCTGGCTGTCCATGGTATTCTTTGCATTTTCCTCAGAAACCACATTTCTACAGCCATCACATGTTTTTCAGCCTGACTGCTTTTGCAGGTCCTGTTCATTGTCTGCAATCAAGACTGTATCATCTGCATATCTAATGTTATTGATGCATCGTCCCCCAATGTTGATTCCTTCCATATCTTCAATATTTCTGAAAATACTTTCACTGTACAGGGAAAACAGATCTGGAGACATTACATATCCCTGTCTCACACCTCTCTTAATATGCTGATATTGGCTTACTTCATTATCAACTCTTATGGCAGCTTGTTGTTTCCAATATATGTTTTTTACAAGTCTAAGGTCTCTTCCATCAATCTGTAGATTTGGTGAATTACAGATGGGTAAGAGATCTCAGGGTCGGCCTCTACTACTATACAAAGATGTGTGTAAGCGGGACATGATTGATACAGGCATTGATAATGCACAGTGGGAGCAAGTCGCCACTGAACGTATTGCATGGAGGGCAAAGGTCAGAAATGGAATAAAGACAAAGGAGAAAATTATTGCAGATAAGTCACACACCGAGCCTGTGAGACGTAAGATGGTGTATAATGGTGGAAATGACCACGTGTTCACATGCACCCACTGTGAACGAACATTTACAGCGCGAATTGGCCTTATCAGTCACATTCGCTACCGCCATAGGTAAAAGTTATTATGCCCTTCTAAAGCACAAACTATCGTCTGTCAAGACGGCAATGTGCCAATGAATATAATGTTCTAGTTTCCTTAACCTGTTTCAGGCAGTCGTTGTTAGTTACTCTGGCATTCTAAGGAATTCGCAACATTTGTCTCAGGAATCACATGTCTGTTGCTTCTAAATTCTTCTTAACTTGTCCATTCACATTCCTAGATTCACTGCCATACAGCAAAACTGGTTCTACATAGTATTTCAGCACTCTCTTTCTTACATTCAGTGATAGTGACTTATTGCATAAGATACTCTTCATTTTCTGAAATGTGGCTTTTGCTTGCCCTATTCTGCTCTTAATCTCTGTTGTATATCTTCCATCTGATGTTATAAATGCCCCTAGTTATCTAAAAGAATACACTTCGTTAAGAATTTGTCCTTCTATTTCTATGTCACATTTTGGTGTCACCATTGTTTGATATCGCCATTGTTACTGTTTTCTTGATATTCAAGGAGAGTCCTTTCTTTGCACTCTCTGTTACTACAACGTCTGATAATTGTTGTAGGTCTGTTGATTTATCCGCTATCAATACTGTGTCATCTGCATAGCGTATATTATTTATTTTATAACCTCCAACTAGTATTCCTGGCTTCTCTTTGATCTCTCTCATTATTACTTCGCTATATAGGGAGAAGAGATCAGTTGACAAGACACACATAACAAAATGCTCATATTAATTCAGATTTGAATTACCTTTCAAACTTTAAAGAAAAATTTTGAAAACAAGAATAACATTAAAGTCTCTATTTACTGCTCATAATGCAACTATCAATCGTACTCTTGAGGCTAGTTATCAAATTCCAGTACTTATCTATGCTAAATCTGGGAAAAGTCACACTATAGGGGAGAATTTAATCAAACCATCAATATCAGCATTTCTTAAAACGGTTCTGGAAAAAAGAAGACCAAGACGTTAAAGCTATGCTACTAAGTAACAATACTGTTAGAGAAGAATAGACGAAATGAGTGAGGATATTGAAATACAACTTGTTGAAAAGCTGAAACAAGAAAATTATCGGTGCAAATGGGTGAATCAACTTTGAGAGACATTGAGGCCGTACTTATAACTTACGTAGGATATATTGATTAAGGTGATTTTGCTGAAGAAATGTTGTTCTGTAAATCATTAGAAAGCACCACTTACCTCCAAAGATAAAAGATGAAAATCAAGAATTGCTTCTTATGCACTGTGTTATTCACAGAGAAAACCTGGTAGCTAAAAACATTTCACCTGTCCTAAATGAAGAACTAAATTTAGTTATAAAGTGTATCAATGCTATTAAAGCTAGTGCCAAATGTGAACGTCTCTTCAAGTTATTTTGTGAAGAACAAAATGAAGACCATGTGAGACTTATACTCCACACAGAAGTAAGATGGCTCTCGAAAAGGAACTGCTTGAAAAGATTTATGGAACTATTTGATACTCTTAGTGATTTTTTTAAGCGACAAACCTGAAATGAAAAATATGTTGACGGTCGATGGTAAGGCATTTGTGAGTTACTTAGCCAATATCTTTTAAAAACTAAATATATTAAATAAACAACTTCAAGGAACAAATAAAACTCTTGTCGATGCAAAAGCGAAGATATCTGGTTTTATTACCTTTATTGAATTATGTAAGACATGTATTTACAACACAAATTTTGAAAAGTTTTATTGGCTTCCAAACATGTCAAATGAATGATACCGCTACATATGTTATTGTCGATCATCTGAGAATTTTGTCGGCTGATTTAAAAGAAGATTTTCTGAGTTGAAACAAATTGATTTCCCAACTTGGATGATGCAGCCAATGTTAGTGGATTTGTCTGATATTTTAAATATACAGTATCAAGAACTCGCAGAAATGCAAAATGATGAGTCAATTAAAGCTGTATTTAATATAAAAGGAGGGATGGCATGGCTTTGCGAGGAAACCGAAATCAAATATCCAAATGCAACAAAATGTGCAAGGGAACTATTGTTACCGTTTCAATCTTCATATTTAGCTGAATGCGGATTTAGTGCCATAAATGATTTGCTGCTTTAAAAAAAAAAGAAGGAAATCGGCTGGATAAACAAAACGTAGAGACTTGAGACTGAAGTTACATAAATTGGAACCTGACATAAAATCTATTTCCAGCAAGCATCAAGCGCAAGGATCTCATTAAATTTAAATAATAAATAATTACTAATAATTAAAATAATATAGAAAATTCTTTCATTAAAATTATTTTGTACTTGAATTTCAGTTCTCGATTATGTTTTGAAAATTTACTTACTGTGTTTGCTCAATAATTTCCTAGTGATTTCTTTCTAAATCTTATCATTCAAGTTTCTTTAGGGAACATTGCAATTTTTGAATATTACAAATATTATGTATATTTTTTTTTGGGGGGGGGGGGGGGGGGGGGAAGCATAAGAATTTTTGAAAGGCTTTGGTGGCGCATAGCACAAAAAAAGGTTGGGAAACACTGGTTTACACGATCTTAAACAACCCAAACATGTAAACACAGTTAGAAATAATATGGAAGAGCTGTATGTTAAACAACAAACACTGTATTTACTGTGTTGGTTAACTTTTCATGATCGTTCAACAATGGATAATTTGAATACATGAAACAGTTTGCCAAGACGCATATCTATATATATCAGGATGACTGTACCAGATGATGTATTGATATTCTGTTGGTATGCGAAAAGAGAATGATGTATGATCAAATGTCATGTACACCGTGTACACCAAAATAACAGCTACGTAACTTAATGGCACACCTGACAAATAAACCTATGGATTGCATGCTCCACTGTGAGACGTGTAGCACATTCAGCTTACACGATTTAGGTTGGGTCCCTGCACCAGGGTCAGCAGCCCCGTTATGTGAGTGGATTGCTGACTGTCCGTGGCTCCTATGAGAGCTGTAATGAAACAAAACGAAGACTTGTAACTATGTATCTACACAGCTCAGACCACACAAACATACACACTCACACACACACAAGCGCACACACTCACACTCTCTCACACACACACACACACACACACACACACACACACACTGAATTAAACAAATCATTCATTTTGAATGAATTATGCACCATGGGTTGGTCAGAAGAAGTCGCTGCAGGCATTCAGGCAAGCATCTCATTGCTTAGGTATTCGGCGAATGCCGTCAGCAAAAAAAAAAAAAGAAGAAGAAGAAGAAAATTGTGGTTGCTCACTGAACCAAGTGTTTACCGCGTTCATTACGTCTGCATCTGTGTGAAATCGTTGCCCCCCTGAGGGCTGTTTTTAGAGGTTCCGAAGAAATGAAAATCGCATGGTGACAAATCAGGTCTATAGACTTGATGTTGCAGAATTTTCCATTTCTTCCAAGCTAACGCTTCCTGCACAATCTTTGCAGCATGCGGACGAGTATTATCGTGCAATAAAATCACACCGCAAGAAAGCATGCCGGGTCGTTTATTCTCGATGGCTTTTTGCAGCTTGTCTAGTGTTTGCAAGTAGTCGGGTTGTCAGCGAACAATAGCCCTTCACGGTAAAAAAAATGCGCTCGGCATAACCTTATCAGCGAAACCTGTAACTTAATTTTTTGGCTTTCGGTGATCCAGCATGCTTCCATTGCATGCTCACTCTTTTGCTGCTCCGCTCAAAGTGGTGACACCATGATTCATCGCCTGTCACTATGAGAAAGAGAAATGCATCACCCTCCACACTGTAACGCAGCAAAGTGGTTCAAACACCATCCCATGCGTTCCTCTTTTTGGTGGTCGGTCAACATCCGTGGTACCCACTGTGAATAAACCTTCCGATATTGCTGTTTCTTACGAACGACCTATTGAATTGTCGCATTTGACACATCAAATTCTTTCGCTAGCGAACGTATGCTTCGACAACGGTTCATCTGTACTGCTGCATCAATTTTGGCGATGGTTTATTTCTGTTGCAACAATATGCGCTTGACACGGCCGTCGAAGATCTGTCGTGAACTGACCTCCTTTCCGAAAAACATTCGTGCCCAGTCTGTTACTGTTGTCTTCGACACACATTTGTTTCCGTACACTGCCTGCATTCTTCGATGAATGTTCACTGGTCGACGTCCTTCAAATGAAAGAAACTGAATCACCGCTGTTTGAGCTTCCTTAGACGGATTTTGGATCAACCCGGCCATTTTCTCAACGGTCAGAAACAGAACCTATGCATCATGGGATGATAAGCACCTAGCTCTTTTATTCATTGGTCAGTACTTATCACGTGACTATGACATGATCTTGTTCAACGTACGCAATTACGAGCGGTGCGGCACGAACGGATTTAAATGAACGCCCCTAATATATATATATATATATATATATATATATATATATATATATATATATATATATATATATATATATATATATATATATATATAATATATATATATATATATATAAAATTCAGAATATATATGTATATATTCACATAAACATATATAATTGTTTCTCATCTAGGTTCACCTCATTTACTCTCTCTCTCTCTCTCTCTCTCTCTCTCTCTCTCTCTCTCTCTCTCTCTCTCACTCCTCTCTCTCTACCTACCTTCCTACCTACCTACCTACCTACCTACCTATCTATCTATCTATCTATCTATCTATCTATCTATCTGTCTGTCTGTCTGTCTGTCTGTCTGTCTGTCCGTCCGTCCGTCCGTCCGTCCGTCAGTCTGTCTGTCAGTCAGTCAGTCTGTCTGTCTGTCTGTCTGTCTGTCTGTCTGTCTGTCTGTCTGTCTGTCTGTCTGTCTGTCTGTCTGTCTGTCTGTCTGTCTGTCTGTCTGTCTGTCTGTCTGTCTGTCTGTCTGTCTGTCTGTCTGTCTGTCTGTCTATCTATCTACTGTTCTCTAAGGTTGCACACAGCAGACGTTTTTGTGTGCTCTCCTCCATTTTGGATTATTTTTTTTCTGTCTATCTTCATTAGAGCGCAATGGATTTTATATGATTGAGATCACAACAATGCCGTTCAACTATTGAAATTGTGTTAAGGTTGCTAAATGTGCAGTGTTGGATATGAATGCTAATAATGTTGTATTCAATACTATGGATAAACTATTCACGAAACGGAGAAGCGTCAGTGATAGCTTGAACTAGCCGATCACAACACTGGAATTTAAACCGAGAGCGAGCGCTGCTAAAATGTGTACCTGCGGGCGAAAATACACTATGTAGCCATGCTTGACGAAAGGGAAGCTTCGGTGCTGGAGTTAGCGGCAGAAGGTGGGCGATGTGGGTTAAGATTAAGATCTACGAGAACTAAGAACTACACACTAAACAAATAGAAAGCAGTGAAAGGCAAGTTAAAGAATTGCTTTGGCTCTCCATCACTGTCTTTCAAGCGTATGAACGACGGGAAATACATTTCCATTACTTTCAATAATACTCTGCATTATGAGGCATTTCGAACATGCCTGATCAAACATTACCAGGGCGATCAAGTTGAGTACAGGGTGGACCGACACGGCGCTCAAGTCGAAATCAAAGTGTCAGCTTCGTTACACACATTGCACCTCTACAACTCGAAAAACAGTTTGCTTCCCCAGGGGGCAGTTGACGTCATGTCTGAGTGGCTCTCGACTCATTTCGTCGAAATTCAACAGACAGCACAAAAACTAATAGGTGACTCACTAAACACACCTGCCGATCTCAGCATGCTAGTGGCTGGCGAACCTACACAATCTGAAGCTGTAGCCATCACAGCATCAGGCCATAATGACACCATAGTCCAACAAACCATGACTCAGCACAGCAACAACACGAATGAAACTTCTAACCGACCAGTGTTGCTAGCCATTGAGTACCCGATGAGTATGTGTGTAGAAGACAGTATACAACCGGATGAAATAAATTCGAATCAAATAGAGGTTTCGCCATCGGTACTAGATGATAGCCCAGCTACTAACCAACACTCTTGCGTCTGTCAGCAGCATATTAAAAAGTTAGAGTCAGACCTGAAAGTACTTTTAGATGCCGCCTCTGACAACACAAATAAGACCGCCACGATCATTAGTGACTATAACAACCTCAAGTCAGAGGTGACTCTCCTGAGAGAAGAAAATGTTAAACTAAAACACACCGTTGACACGTTACAACGCTTGCCCACTACTGACCTGACAGCACACGCAGATATTCTAGAAGTAACAGAACCAGTCGTAGGCGCGTCAATTACTCAGCCAACCAAAACACACCAGCAAATAGAAAATGTTGCTCAACAGCACTCAACATATCCTATCGAAGTAAAGGTCAGCAATAGATTTGAAGCATTACAAGAGCAACTATCAAACAACAGCCTGGACGACAGAACATTGCCGAGAGAATACGCCCACATTCAAGAAACATCTGATAATCTGCAAGAAGACAGACTACAGCTGGATTGTCATCAATGGCAGAAACAGCGTGCAAGACGTGTCAGATCCCAACATACACAGAAAACACCGGCTGACTGCACCCACGTGATAATTGGCGACTCTTTGATTGGGGGAATTTACAGCGACCGCATGTCCTTATCAGACACCGACAAAGCCGCAACAATTCAGCTTCCAGGTGCAGGAGTAGAAAGACTAACAAACAGTATACGTAATCTGGAGGTTAATACTGCCATTAAAAGACAATGATTCATATAGGCATACAAGACACTATGAAAAACCAAAGTATAACAATTTCTCAGTTAAGAACACTACTTGACTTACTACGTTACACTTTCCCAAATTCTACAGTTTTGTTCTCCTCCATCATACCACCAAGTTATGGTTCTCAACGTAGATTGGCCGACATAAACAATAACACCCTAGAGACATTTTGCAATCGGTATCATGTACACTTAATCAACAACACACCCTTCTTCACATCACAGACAGGAGCACCAAAGAAACGATTGTACAGAGACCAAATACACACATCCACATTAGGAACTAGTCTTCTTGCCAAGAACATTAAATACCCTGAAAGGGCACAAAACCTGACCAACACACAAATGCGAAAAACATTGATTTCTGAAGAACCAAGGCCAACCCAGGCCAACCGAAGCTCCCCCATTTCACCAGGTAAACGTCTGCTGACATCTGACCCCCAACCTCCGGCCACTCAAGAATCACACATGCTACCAAGAATAAACCAACCCATCCTTCCTACCCCCATCTTAGCACGGGAAGGAGATAACTACCACAATAGTTTTCCTGACCTCCCCTGCAAGAAACCTGCGTTGCAAACATCGGCACACACACACGGCAGTAATACCACATTGACACAGCCCCCTCACGCCACAAATGGGTCAACTAGCAGACAGCAGGAAGTTCCGCATCATTGGGGTCCAGAACTTTACGCCAACAATGGGCCACCTATCATACAACAACAGGTTCCGCATCATTGGAATCCAGAACTGCTACACTTGATGCAATTTAGTCCGGCCGCACTGAATCAAGCTTTTATGATGTCTCTACAATACAGACCTGTAAGATAGGATATGTATTAAACACTGAGCCCTATACGCAATATACCAGGAAAAGAGCTTCCTCCTTGAACTTTAATTGCTTACTGTTTAGCGTTTTATCTCCCGTGTGGGATACCCAACTTTAAACAGGAACATTGACTTGTATAGTCATTTATTCATTCTTTCGGATAGCAGCTGGTTACATAGCTTGCAAAGTAGTTCGAGCTAATTAATTGTTGTATGTTCATACGCTTTAATTCTTTTTGTTCTGTATTTGCACTATACTTGTTGGTCTCATTAGTTATATCGTTATAATATTGTCATTTACATATCGATTTCTATTACTGGTATTTTGTAAGTTAATGTAATTGTGTATTTTTATGATCTTGTATTTTTACCTAATTTTGACTAATTTACACTTACTTCTTGGGTGAAATGTCTGAGAAGTGGCAACATTGGCTCAATAAATCAGGAATACGTTTTGGACACTTAAACATATGCAACTTATTCAACAAGCTGCCAGAGTTATCTTCTATTCTTAATCAAAATTTTCATGTATTCGGCCTTAGTGAAAGTAGACTAAATGAAAACATTTCAGACGAGGACATCTCTATTAAAGGGTACAAAGTTTTTAGAAGAGATCCCTGTAGGAAACAAGAGACATGCATAGTAGCCTATGTTTCTAATCTACTAAATGTTCACCGTAGGCTAGACTTTGAAACTTGCGAAATAGAATGTATTTGGTTGGAGTTAAAACTTCGAAACCGCACACCCCTGATAATTGGCTACCTCTATCGAAATCCCAGGGCTGGACACGTTTGGTACGAAAACTTCACTACCATGATGGATGTGGTTTTCGCTTCCGGGAAGGAAATTATACTACTCGGAGACTTTAACATTGACACCACCAAATCCCATATAATTTGGGGAAATATAATTGTATCATACAACTTCCAACAAATAGTAAAACAAGATACTAGAGTAACAAACTCATCTTCAACACTTATAGATCACATTTATGTAACTTGCCCGGACAACATCATAGAATGCACCGTGCCCTTTTGTGCAGTGAGCGATCACTACCCAATATGCTGCACATGGTCTAAAAAAGGAATTAAAACTCCTAAACATAAACACATAACTGTAAAATATAGAAGCTACAAAAATTTCAACCAAAACGCATTTTTACAGGACTTGCTCAGTTCACCTCTAAACAATGTTTATCAACTTCCAGACCCGGATGATGCTCTGGAATCCTGGATGAAGATCTTTATTGATGTGTTTGATAGACATGTGCCAATCAAGGAAGTTCGAGTAAAACATCACGTCAAACCACCTTGGATCACCCAGGAAATTCTTGAAATTATGAGAGACAGAGATAAGGCACATAAAAAGCGGGATCTCAGCACATACCGTACTCTTAGAAACAAAGTTCAATATACCATACGAAAAGAAAAGAAAAATTACTTTAAGAACTTAGTAATGGATAAAACAAATAGTAAGGATATATGGAAGGCAATTAACACCTTGACAAACAAGCATAACTACTCAAATTCATTACCATCAAATCCTATTTCATGCGACCAATTCAGTAACTTTTTTCAGAATGACATAGATCAGTTGAAGGCTACAATACCAAATTCTCCTTGCAACTTATCTTTACTGTCATCGTTTTGCCAGACCAGATGCCCCCGAGATATCCTTTCTGACATACCGCTAATGACAGTCACTGAAGTATTCACTTACCTCAGTAACCTAAAAAACACAAACTCATCTGGGTTAGATGGAATCAGCAGTCTGATTCCCCGCTGTGCTGCGCCAGTGATCTGTGTATCACTAACCTATGTATATAATCAGTGTCTCACCAAAGGTCACTTTCCATCAGCTCTCAAAATCGCTAAAGTGTATCCTCTCCTTAAATCTGGTTCATTGGACAATGGTCTCCCGAACAATTATAGACCCATCTCTTTACTATCATCACTATCTAAACCACTAGAAAAACACATCCATAAGGTAACATTACAGTATTTAGATCGCAACAAGCTTATAGTTGACAGTCAATCAGGATTTCGACCAAAATATTCTTGCCATACGGCCCTAACAAACATGATAGAAAATTGGCACCAGAATATAAATAACAACAATCTATGTGGAGCTGTGTTTATCGATTTCAGAAAAGCATTTGATATGATAGACCATGCCATTTTAATTAAAATACTTGAGACAATGAAAATTGGCCCTAATGTTGTGACGCTAATAACATCTTTTCTGTCAAACAGAAATCAAGTAGTATCATACAATAAATCTCTGTCCCAAACCACTACCTTCAATACTGGAGTACCGCAAGGCTCTATTCTTGGCCCTCTATTATTCGCCATATATATTAATGATCTACCTTTGCATCTTTCGTCGTCCTGCGATCTATTTGCAGACGACTGTACAGTGTATACAAACGCTGAAAGCAGTAATTTGCTGGAGTCGTCTTTGCAACAAGAATTAAATAATGTAGTTAGGTGGAACTATACCAACCGTATGCAAATTAACATCACTAAAACAAAATCTATGTTATTAACAACCAGACAAAGACTTCAGACTCTAAATTCACACAGATCACTTCAACTTCACATCGATAACATGCCAGTAGAAATATTAATTGAGCACAAAACAGTAGGCCTCATCATTGATAGAAACCTAACCTTTAATCCTCACGTTCAAGCGCTCACTAAACAAACAGCGAAAAAAGTCTACCAACTCGCCAAAATTAAAAATTTCCTTGATGAGGACACAAGGAAAATATTCTATACGTCTCACATACAGACACATTTTGACTACTGCTCTACAATCTGGGACGGTTGTTCCAATTCAAGCACCAAGCGACTTTACTCACTCCAGAAACGGGCCATGAGTTTAATTTATAGCAAACATTTAACTGACAATCCTAGCCTGCATAAACGCCTTCAGTTACTACCACTCCGCAAACGTCTGCTTTTCAATAAGGCCAAACTAATTCACAAAATCCTACATCGGAATGCCCCAAATTACCTTTGGCCATTGTTTGAATATAATGCTAGACACAGTAAACGATTAAATATATTACACATTCCGAAGCCTAGGATAGACTTATACAAAACAAGCTTAACGTACTCTGCAGCTCAGCTGTGGAACAATCTTCCACATGAAATAAAAGACATCACCAATCCCTATACATATAATCGCAAATTATTTGAACACTATCTCAGTACGGATTACCTTCCCCCTTAATAATAGAAGTAATAATAATAATAAAACCCTAGTATAACAGCCAGTCCCCTTTTGGTAGGCCAGTATATGCCACATAGCTAATAACAAGTGCCACACCAGTTATTACTATTACTGAGTCGTGTAGTATTGATTTTTCATTTTCCACATGCCTTTATAATGCATATCTTTTATATTGTTGCTGTTTTCAGTTAGCCTTGAATGATGTGTGAATGGTATAATGTATGAAAGAGAGTGATAAAAGGGCAGAATGTTAGACGGGCCTGCGTGCCCAATTCTTAACCCTTTCAAAATAAAGTTTTGTTGTTGTTGTTGTTGTTCTATCTATCTATCTATCTATCTATCTATCTATCTATCTATCTATCTATCTATCTATCTATCTATCTATCTATCTATCTATCTATCTATCTATCTATCTATCTATCTATCTATCTATCTATCTATCTATCTATCTATCTATCCTATCTATCTATCTATCTATCTATCTATCTATCTATCTATCTATCTATCTATCTATCTATCTATCTATCTATCTATCTATTTGTCATAGGAGGTAGAATATCAAGGACAGGAAGATGTAATTTCCTATACTTAAGTGCTCAAAGACAAAGAAGCGCAACACTGACTTTTAATGGGCCAGAGAAGAAAAGGACAATAAGGAGAAATAGAGAAAGAGCACTGTGTATATCCTCCTCTGTTAACAAGAAAAGGGGTAGAATTTAGACAGAAGATTCCAGGAGTTCTTAGGGCGGGGGATATACTGTTGTACACCCCAGACAGAAGATTACACTGCTGGACTGTAACAGGATCAATGAGTTTACACAACAAACTACAGACTAAACAAAACAAATTAAGAACAACAAAATTAGGTTTTTATTGACAGAACTGCATGGTTCAGGGACAAACAGGCATCTTGACATGTCACATAACTGACATATACAGAAATGGGAACCTATGTTCCCACAGTAATCACTGCTGCCTAACATCGCTACGCACATGACTAGGTACCCATCTCCACAAACCAACAAGGACATGGCAACAACAGAGCCTCAACGTAAACAACAACGGTAACAGCAGGTATGGACTCTCTATTGTAATCATCTCAGGACTCATGGACAGTCGGTACATACAGAAATGGGAATCTGAAATCCCACAGTTAGAGATAACTGCTGCCTAGTACTAACTACAGGGGCGGTCTCTAAATGACAGTGAGACCTCAATCATGTTCAGTTGAGTCGAAGGGCACCCTCAATACCCACACAAGACACCCGCATCACATAAGTCGACTGGGACCAGATACAGCGAAAAACCATAACATAACGAATAACAAAACTATAACCCTAACAGCAGAGATATAGTGGCATAAACAGGTATAAACAGGTATACGAATGGGTATACAAAAGGGGATGTGAGTGGCCTACGACATTAACCAGAGCTGGGGCTCAAGTTTGCTCTACAACAACCATGGCCAGGGGTCACTACCATCGGATATCCTTTCTCCTGAATCGTCACTGAATACCCCTGGTACTAGTTTTCTTAATACACCCCTGCCAGTCTGCAGAGTAGCACTTTTACAATCATTAATTGAAGCAAACCCATGTTGTTGTCATCCTGCTGGTCATCGCCATTTTACATGAAGATAACTCTACTAATTTTAGTCACTCAGGAACAGAAGAGTTCCTCAGACTAGGTAAAACTATAAACCGAACTACACCAAATTCTACCTCAACCCTGTGGATGTTAAGTTTGGAGCTCCCAGTTGGGGACTAGCAAAGGCACCACTATCCTATCTTTAATTAAGCTATCTAAATAAATTTAACTCACCAAGAGTGGGCTTACAAATTGCCAGTCATTTTCATGGATTTCCTCGGTCCTCGTGTGTGGACCACACAAGCCAGTCTTGGTTAAATCTAGAGGCATTTGTGACTCCCTGCTCTGGTCCAGTGACTGGGGAGGGCTGGTTAAAGCCTCCCTATTTTATACTACAGCGATCTACATAATCGCTCCTTCGGCCACGGTTGTCTGGTTTTGAGAGACCGGGAAACTGACACGCGCCTCTATTTATCCTTGCTTCCAGAGCGGCTTCCCATCGTACCCCAGGGCACTGCAAGGGATGCTGGTATTGGTAGCATCATCAACATCATGTGTCGCGTCAGGCTATCACACATCGCACCCCCAATTTTTCGACGGTCCCTCGTCGAATAAGAAAACTGTAGACCTTAGGGTTTAGCCAAAACACTAGGGCTATTTAAATAAACAATCAGTCAAGGGGGTTTCATCACGGGACTTAAACCTCTCAGCGTAAAATTGTTACCAGTTATATTTTCTGAACCTGCCTTAAAAACATACATCAGTGACAATTTAAAAAAATCAGTCCCTGACAAAAGATAATACCATATCTTATGAGTGGCCATGAGGAATATGCAGTCTGCATACAAAATAAACCACCAACCCTGACATCAACATCAACACTTAGCTCCATGGATGCAATACATAGGGGCACCCAAAAAAAATTTCACACAGGCATCCCCTTAAATTTACAATCCCTACTTGTAACCAAAAAAAAAAAACCGACCGGAATAACATGCATGCTATCCACTAGATCACCTGCAAACCAAGATGCAGACATCCTTGCCACTGAAAAAAATATATAATTCCCATGACTATGCAGGCAAACCCAGTTTTTGTTTCCCCGGTCTGATTCTGGTAGCCCCGCTTCTGCCAGCAACATCCATCAGTTCCATGGGATGAGTCAGTAATTTCTCAGTTGTCACCGTGGTACCCAAATGAAGCGGGGTAGAAAAATACCTGTACATGGGAAAAAAAAACAAAGCAAAACAAAACATGCTGGAAGACATGGCGTCTTAGACTCACTTTCTGTGAGTGGGGATTCCTAATTCGAATTAATATTGAATGACACAAAATAATTAACTAGTAATTAATTATTTGTCCCTGTCGTGGAAATATATAACGAATGTTTCTGTCTGATGATGCTCACTGGATATCGTTTCCTCCCACTTAACATCTATTATGTGTCTCTTTTGAATTATCTATGCACAGTTGGAAATATAGGACATCACTGTTCACTCGCCCCGCAACACTCAATATGTCCACCCATGACATCATGAACATGGACGAACACGCTAGTATTAACTCCTCTGCTTCCGCCTATAAGGAAAGGATTTTCTTATCACCACAGGTAACATTGTCATCTGTCACTTCAAACGGACATGGTGAACTGATGCACAATAAGGGAAACATCCCCCTCGATGATCTCAGGTGATGGTGCCACCATTGGGGATTGAATATGGATGTCCAGCGCTCTGCTGCTGGTGGGACACACTGGCGGGATGGATTTCTGGTGTCCCTTCTTCCAGACCAACAAGGGAAAGGTACTTCTATGGATGGCCCCAGATGTTGGCACTGCTGAAATCAGTCGCATGAACAGTCCACAACTGTTCTCCCGAAAGAATCAACAGCATTTATCTCTTGGGCAAGCACAGCCCCAGCCTCTATTGAATGTGGGAGCATTCTGCTCTCATGGAGTCGTCAACCACCTCTGTAGCTTTCTGAGTAAAGCTTGATGGTTTCAGTAGGAATATATATGCATATTCCAAAAGACTTTATACCTAAAGTTTGGTGACCTTCGTTGGAGTGTTCGCACTCTTAATTTATACCAGCGGACTCAGACTGAGTGCCGGCTGGGTGGGAAACTTCGGTTCCCTAAACATGGAATAAGGTCACCTTTAATTTCGACGACTTGAGATGTGGTGTAGGTCTGGATGCTCTTCTCTCAATGCTGTACTTCTTGGAGACTTGGGGAAAAAACCTGAACCCAGTTAATGTCTTTGGCCAGGGACCTCTCACACCCCCAAAAAGGCAAAAAAACAAAACAAACATGGAACTACCACCTAAAAGAATCATTGAAGACTGGAACAGACACCAACAAGATAATCTAAAGGCCGCCAAACAACCCAGGCCGAGGCTCGCCACTTGTCATAGGAGGTAGAATATCAAGGACAGGAAGATGTAATTTCCTATACTTAAGTGCTCAAAGACAAAGAAGCGCAACACTGACTTTTAATGGGCCAGAGAAGAAAAGGACAATAAGGAGAAATAGAGAAAGAGCACTGTGTATATCCTCCTCTGTTAACAAGAAAAGGGGTAGAATTTAGACAGAAGATTCCAGGAGTTCTTAGGGCGGGGGATATACTGTTGTACACCCCAGACAGAAGATTACACTGCTGGACTGTAACAGGATCAATGAGTTTACACAACAAACTACAGACTAAACAAAACAAATTAAGAACAACAAAATTAGGTTTTTATTGACAGAACTGCATGGTTCAGGGACAAACAGGCATCTTGACATGTCACATAACTGACATATACAGAAATGGGAACCTATGTTCCCACAGTAATCACTGCTGCCTAACATCGCTACGCACATGACTAGGTACCCATCTCCACAAACCAACAAGGACATGGCAACAACAGAGCCTCAACGTAAACAACAACGGTAACAGCAGGTATAGACTCTCTATTGTAATCATCTCAGGACTCATGGACAGTCAGTACATACAGAAATGGGAATCTGAAATCCCACAGTTAGAGATAACTGCTGCCTAGCACTGACTACAGGGGCGGTCTCTAAATGACCGTGAGACCTCAATCATGTTCAGTTCAGTCGAAGGGCACCCTCAATAACCACACAAGACACCCGCATCACATAAGTCGACTGGGACCAGATACAGCGAAAAACCATAACATAACGAGTAACAAAACTATAACCCTAACAGCAGAGATATAGTGGCATAAACACGCATAAACAGGTATACGAAGGGGATGTGAGTGGCCTACGACATTAACCAGAGCTGGGGCTCAAGTTTGCTCTACAACAACCATGGCCAGGGGTCACTACCATCGTATGAGAACAACCTTCTCCTGCATCGTCACTGAATACCCCTGGTACTAGTTTTCTTAATACACCCCTGCCAATCTGCAGAGTAGCACTTTTACCGTCACTAATTGAGGCAAACCCATGTTGTTGTCTTTCTGCCGGTTACCGCCATTTTACATGCCAAGATAACTCTACTAATTTTAGTCACTCAGGGACAGAAGAGCTCCTCAAACTATAAACCGAACTAAACCAAATTCTACCTCAACCCTGTGGATGTTATAAGTTTGGAGCTCCCAGTTGGGGACTAGAGACACCACTATCCTATCTTTAATTAAGCTATCTAAATAAATTTAACTCACCAAGAGTGGGCTTACAAATTGCCAGTTATTTTGATGGATTTCCTCGGTCCTCGTGTGTGGACCACACAAGCCAGTCTTGGTTCAATAGAGGCATTTGTGACTCCCTGCTCTGGTCCAGTGACTGGGGAGGGCTGGTTAAAGCCTCCCTATTTTATAATCTACATGAAAACAGCGATCTACATAATCGCTCCTTCGGCCACGGTTGTCTGGTTTTGAGAGACCGGGAAACTGACACGCGCCTCTATTTATCCTTGCTTCCAGAGCGGTTTCCCATCGTACCCCAGGACACTGCAAGGGATGCTGGTATTGGTAGCATCATCAACATCATGTTTCGCGTCAGGCTATCACATATCTATCTATCTATCTATCTATCTATCTATCTATCTATCTATCTATCTATCTATCTATCTATCTATCTATCTATCTATCTATCTGACTCTATTTTAAAGACTTTAGTCGCACAATTCGGTCGAACATCAAAGAACATATCTTCCCTGTCTTAATGAATGAGTGTCCTAAGTCATATGACTATCCCCATGTCAGACATCATCATGCAGACAAGGAGAACTGGTGACATTTCTACCTAAAAGTGGTTTCACATTAATCTTTGTAGGGATTCGAAGTATTGGTCCACATAATCAACGTTATTTTGGACGCTATAAATAGACTGCTTACCCTCAAGAATGTCTCCTGAGTAATCTCCAATGTGCGTCGACCCGCATGCAGGACGGATCTTAATGTCTATCCACTTTGTGAATAGGCCAATCACTCCCATGCTTGAATAATGTTCGATTTCTCCAAACAACAAGATAAAACAGTTTTCACGGTGACACCGTATTGGCAAGGGCTGGAATAATAAGTAAAAATGAAAATCCACAAACTTTGAAGTTTGGTAGAGTAAACAGAAAAAGAAAACTATATCACGCCTTCAGAACAGAAGACAAATGATAAAAAAAATATCTTGGTATTACCTAAGTTTATAGCTATGAATCCCATCATTAGACCTTACTGAAGTCGTGCGAAATGAGACTGCAGTGTCTCACCAGAAGACTTTCAGGGTATATATTCCGTGCTTGAGTCTGCGTTTTTTTGGCAATGTCCATATGTTAAATACTATTTTCGGCTCTAATGTGGTTTTCGTCTTCTCTCCTCCCCTTCTCACTTTGGATGATTACCTGGACGTCTCATGTCCAGTATTCTTTAACTCCTCTCCTGCTTTCAATATTGACTGTAATTTTCGCCTGTCAATCTTCTTTTCACCGGACTACCATGCGTCTGAAATATGCTTAGGCTTCTGCTCGGAAATGCGATTGACGTCAACGAAATACGTACATACCAATCTACTGTTATCCCCTCGATTTCCTTGTTTGCCAGAATTTGAACTTTTAATCTGCATTTAGCAAAAATGTGTCAGAGCGTCTACAGCCGTGGTACATTCACACGTTTGTTCGGCTGAAAATCTCACCTCAGTCTGGACTTAGGTGTTAACCCGTGGGTTTCGGCATTTTATAAAGCAGGAATGTTACACCTCTACATCTCTTTCCTCCGCTGTAGAATGATATTGTACAACCTTTGGTAGAAACTAGACTTTGACTGTGTGACGGCTCACTGGTACAAAATGGCTTCATGAAATTGTAAATTCTGAGCAGTTAGATGATGTTTTATTTGCCGATCTTTTCATTCCTCTTTAGTTTTATTACTTTTGTGTGAATTGCGAGATAAGCTTTCATATTTCTTAGGCATATCCTCCAAGTATCCTCCGTTTGTTCTTACTGTACATTCATTGTTGTTGTGTAAACTTCTACATACGTTTGTTAGATGTACACTTATGCCACATCGATTAAGGATTTTCCACAGCTTATTTCTATATACTCTATAAAATGCATTTCTTAGGTCGGCAAAGGCTAAGTAGAGTATTTCATTAAATTCGATTAATTTTTCTATCAGTTTACTAAGAGCAAAAATGTCATTTGTGCATCCTTCCCACCCCCCCCCCCCCTAAATCCAAGTTCTGTTTCGCTTAGTTGATGTCTATTGTAAGTCGTAGTCTTTCCTCTCCAATACAGTACCTCTCTGCCTGACACTACGACTGTTCCAGTATCCCACTCTTATATAGTTGAAACCTAGTCTCTCCACTTTTCGTCTTGTTCCCCTGACGCCTGCCCTCATATTTCTATGCCTTATTCTCACACAATTTCCTCGTCTTCTCCTCTCACTCTCTCTTCGCTAACCTCTGAAAGATGTGTCAAGTGTAGAGTATATGCTCCGTAGCTCCGACGACGATTCTTGTATTTAATTAATTCCATAAACAAAGTTTGGATATTGCAGGAAATAACCGGTCACCCTAGTATTGCCTGCTTGCTAAGGAAGAGCCAGGGAATGACCCGCACGAGACCATACGCCTGGTGCCGCCCCGCACGCCTGCCAGACGTCCAACGTTCACGACCAGCTTACCCGTAGCCATCCTTTAACTTGGGGGTTTATATTTGGAGATTTCCGTCTCCTAGATGGACTGCTGTTTAAAGCTAACGGGTTCCACCTACCCGGGGGAGGGGTTAAAGCGCCCCTGACTCGATTGGCAGGCACCTCTCCGAGCATATGAGGTATTTTTTTACGGAAATCAGATCCCACCCTGAGATCCCGCCTCGCCCTCTGTGCCCACCGCCAGTTGGTCCTCGGCTGCTTATTGGGTATTCGCAGCTAACGTCCATATCTAGAGGCCGTTACACGATCCGCCACCTGTGGACGCGCTGGCTTGGGGATGGACGCCCCAGCTTTATCCAGATTGGCTGGCTCCGCAAAACCTGGTGGAGTGTTGCTGCATGACAAGGCAGACGTGGTTGCGGAATTTGTGGGAGCACGTGTACACCTCGGAGGAGAAGATGGATCATCATGGTCTGGCAAGAATGAGGCAGCTAGGAGTGACGAGGTGATCTGGCCGACGCTCGACGCTCAGAGGAAAGGTGAGACGGACATAAAATCAGATTGTTACTGGCACTATTGGTGTTGGAACTCTTCTCTGGCTGCTGAGGATGGTGGCGGAGCTCCTATGGGAATGCCGCGAATGCTGTGATGTCGGTTTCTAGATCAATCAATCAATCACTCAATCAATCAATCAATGTAGTCTTTCCTCAAGAATGTTGCAAAATAATTTTCCAGTAATTCTAAAAATGGAAATGCCTCTATGTTGTGTGAAGATTCTTTTATTGCCTTTGTTTTTTCCAGAACGGGATAATTATGGCGCTTTCCCATTCTCGCGGTGTCTGTTGTTCTACCCAAACATGCAGGGTTAAATAATCTATGTAGCCATGCTGTTCCTATTTCTCTTGCTGCTATAAATAGTTCATTTGGTATTTAGTCTTGTTCCTGTGATTTATTAAACGGGGCTAATCTTATGTCGTGTCAAATTTCTTCTGTCAGTATGTCTGGTTCAAGTTCTTCGATGTCATCTTCGTAGTCAATTTCTTGTATTACCGCGGCATGTGACCGAATGTTGAGACGTTGTTCATAGTACTGACTTCATCATTTAGGATTGTATTTTCTTCACTTATAATTTCTCCTTTTTTTCTGTTAATTTTTTCAGTTGGGTTAAATGATTCCGCTCTGCTTCTCATTGCACTAATCTTTTTGTAGAGTTTCTAGTTGCCATCTTGTAGTGTTATATACGTTTTCTCCATGTTGCTTCTAGTCTATTTGGTTTTCTCTCTTTATTATTTTATTCGAGTGTCTTCTTGCAATGTTATGGCCGATCTTCTATATTCTATAGTAATCATTATCCTGTTTGTCTCTCACGTACAGTTTATACTTTTCCTTTTTATCGTTTACATCTGTCTTACCTCTACGTTCAACCAACTTGTTATTCTCCTTATCCGTGATTTTACGTCTTTTTGTGGTTCCACATGTTATTTTTTCCAGAGTATAACATACTTGATTTAAACATGACCCATTCTTGTTCCACCATTTGTCTTTATATAGGTAGTTTTACAAGGATTTCGTAATTTTCTCTCATTGTCCTGTCTTTGAGATGTTTTTAAGTTTACTAATTTGCATGCCTGCTCCGTAGCGAAGGAGTTACGGACGCGGTTCGTGATTCCGCATGCCGTGTTCGAAACACAGCTGCGGGCGATTTGGCAGCAGACCGCGTTGTGTTGTTGTTTTTTTACGAATTGGTATGGGTGCCGGTCGTTCAGAAAACAAATGCAAACCATTGAACGTAAACTTGTCAAGAGATCGCAAGAGAAAAAAAAATGCTGGTGTTGACAGCAACGTCCTTTAAAGGGTATGCATAAACTTTAACTAACTAAATCGCATGGCATGTTTATTCTTTGCTTTATTCCTCTCTTGGTTCTTATTGTGGTAATAACAGCTTTGTGGTCTGTGTTTATACTTAAGCTGGACACTGCTGTTGCATCTGATATATTTCGCTTTCTGTTGTTTCTTGTTAATATGAAATCAATTTGACTTTTGGTGTCTAGATCGGTCCATTTATACCAGGTGTATATTTGTGAGTCTTTGTGTTTAAAAACTGTTATAAGGAGGTCATGTTGAGTACATAGCTCTATCAATCTACTTCCATTATCATTTCTTTCATTGAGTTGTCCTCCAAATGCTCCAAGATGTTTCTCTACGTCCGCTCTGTTATGTCCCAGTCTTACGTTGAAGATCCTCATAACTGTGACGCTGTCTTGCGTCTCTATTGTATTAAGTATATCATGGATTCTTCGAAGACCTGCTCTCAATCTTGCTCATTGTTTGTGTTACATTAGGTGTACATGTACCATATAATTCTCCAATTCGTCACATGTGAGATTTTAACATAGATATTTCAAACATGACAACACAATAGTATATACTTCAATAGCAACATTATGTCAAAAAATAAGGCACAGTGGGATTATGATTATTGTAGAATTATATTCTTCCCAGAGGAGCGGCTGGCCATGTGGCTAGAAAGTTGGATTATCCCTTCGGGAGACCCGGGGTAGAATCCTCGGTAAGGTGTGGAGTTTTCTTTTCTGTCGGGGGGGGGGGGGAGGCAGGGGAGGGGGGGGCATATCTGCATAGTCTAACTTGCACAGTTCGCGGCGACTGCACTATCCAGGCGGTCTTAATTCCTCGGTCTCAAGACCCCCACCCCTCCCCCTGTCATACATCTTCTTCTTCTTCTTCAGCATTCCGAGCCATTGAGGTTCTTTGCTGCAAATACAATCTGTCTCCATTCGTCTCTCTGGTGGACCTTCTCTTGCCAGTCGTTGATTCCAAGTGCTTGTAGGTCTGTATGTATATTATCTCTCCACCGCCTTCTTGGTCTACCTCGGGGTCTACGGTCATTTATTTCCTGAGTGTAAGCGAGTTTTGTTTCCCTATTATCTTCCATTCTTTCTATATGCCCCAGCCATTGTAGTCTATTAGCCTTCATGATACCAGTGATTAGCGGGGACTTAAACAAATCATAAATGTCTTTGTTACTTCTTCTTTTCCACTCTCCACTTTGTGTATCCCTAATGGGTCCAAAGATGCGTCTTAAAATTTTGTTCTCAAAGGTTTGTAACAAGGCTTCGTCTCCTTTCGTTGTACTCCAGGTTTCAGAGCCATACAGCACAACTGGTCTGATCAGTGTTTTGTATATTGTGATTTTGGTGTTACGAGATAGCGCCTTTGATTTTAGTAGATGTTGTAGTGCATAGTATATCTTATTTCCAGAGTTGATTCTAGTTTGTCCTGTCATACATCGCCTGGTACTATATTGGCAGTAAATTACAGACAGGGCAATCGTTCCATCATAATTTGATATTATTCATATCAGTTCTGTGACATCCTTAGTAATGGCGTACAAACGTGTCATTAAAAACACATCGATTGAGAGTTGCAGTGATATAGTTATGTGGAAATACAAGATCACCCTACCATTTGTCAGGGCACATAATGATGATGACATCCAAGATTCTCTTAGTCCTAATATGAATTCTTGTCATTAAATATATTTGACTCAAGGATTGAGATCAGTGGACACCTAAGGCTATGTGGCAGAGCACATGATGATTAGCAGTATTACATACCTTTCACATCCTCAATAATTTCACATTATTGATACATCTGCCATTCCTTGAATCCTCGTTTAGTCGTTTAGTCATTGGATCAACATCACGGCACATGGTTTAACCCATAAGTGCTCCGTTTTCCTCCTAACTCAATCCTGAGTCTGGAGAAACTCAACTCAATGCACGAACTCCGTAGTATCGGCTCGGCGAGGATCCTGAAATACTTTGGGTAGATTTTTAACTTGAAATTTTGCCTGGACAGCGCCATTAGGCTATTCTTTTTTCGATTTCAAACTGCCAAGGGATTTTTTTTACGTGCGCAACAATACACACGGGCGTCCGATCTCACTACCCAGAGACCAGGGGCAATTTTATAAGTGGAAGTCCACGTGGATTTTTTAAATACATCCCGGTCCTCACCGGGGCCTGAACCCGGGACCTCCGGGGCCTGAACCCGGGACCTCCAGCACTCGAGGCGGACACCATACCCCGAGACCACTCAGCCCCCCTATGAATCCTCATGACCAACAAGCTGGTGTGATACATTTTACTTACTGGCATCTTACCGTCTTGACAGATAATAGTTGATTACACTGTGATTAAAAAAGACACAACAACTGCAATCCATAGCGGGGACCAGGGATGGAGTTATACCTCTCCATAGCACAGGGCCTAAGCTGAATTGTATAGACCATATATTGTCCATGCATCCTGACCTCTCTGTTGGCCACGATCCCTTGGAGTTTACACAAGAGGAATGGTAACACCAATAAAACTGGAACAAAGCAAGCTGCAGAAGCTGCTGGATCAGCAAAGCAATGCTCTTACTGTCTGCATGTGGGAGCTTCGATCCTAAATCGGTTGCTGACCAGGTCTACCTTACCATGACATTTAAATTTCGGTTGCAATTCCTCTCAAGATAAGGGCTTGTATCCTTCCAACTGCGCTCCATGCGCTTCTGAAAATGAAGGGTCTCAGGTTTGGCGAGTGCTGCCTATAATTTGACGCTAACAGAAAGCAGGTAGTGTCATCTACTGTTATACGGTAATTCGGTCATATCTGACTAAAATTTGACACCATAACCTGGCGGACTGAGTTTCTCTTTACTGCCCATTGGTCTCTACATTAGTTATAATAATGACATATAATCAAGTACCCGGTTTTGCATTTAATATATTTAGGCATCGTTTTTTAAACATTATTTTTAATGAATGTATAATTAATTTCTGTTTCTGTTTGGTATATAGGGATGCATTTCTTCTCTGCTGTTTATTATCTTCTATGAAATAATTGTAATTTTAGTCTTTGATTAATAGCTTTTAAAATTTAATTTGACTCTTCCTGAATATGTATCCCATATATAGGGCTCATTTCAATTTTTATACATCACTTAATTTTTCCCTGCATCTCTCTGTGTCATCCATTGGCAATAAATTTTAAATTTCTATTTTGCATATTGCAGTGGGATACATATGAATACGTAGGGAAGCAAATATTGGAAAATTAGAAGACAAGTGGGGAATTATGTAAAAACTACAGAGATGTGTCTTTATACAAGACTGACGAAAACACATTGGATAGATTGAAAGAGCAACGAAGATATCATGAAAGAAGTTAACGCACACAGAGAGCTGGTTACTCGCATTAGAAGAATACAGTCCTTATTCTTTGGGCATGCCAAGTATTTCGTCACCAGGGGTGGGGGTGGGGGTGGGGGGGGGGGGAAGGGGTGTTAGCCAAAAGAAATCAACAGAGAGGATGCTAGACAGTTTGACACCAAACCAAGGAGGAACATCGGAATCAGAAATGAGTGACAACAAAAGATACAGAAGTCTGTGAGTAGACTTCATCACTAACACCACACCACACACAAAACAATATAGGTAGAGAGACATTGCGCATCCCTGGCGCACACCTCTCTAGATAGACTGATACTGACCTACTTTACTGACAATTTTTTGGCAGCTTATTGTGTTGTTGCTACATGTCAACATTGTATTACTTTATCGAAAGCCTTATGTAGTTATTGTGGAAAAGATGTACAATTATACAACGCTATATGAATGTTCTCAGCACATATACTCAAAGTCCTTTACCCTTTACTCCCAAACCAATATTGCTCTTCCCCTACATCTGGTTGTATTTTCTTCCAAACACTATGCATAATATTAACAATTCTCAGTAAAATCTTTCGGGTGTGACTCAGTTGTTCGATGTTGATCACATTCCAAGGCTCCTGATTTCTTCAGGATTGTAATAAACATAGATTTACATAAGGCAGGATGAATATCTATTATATGTATATGTGCATATTCGTGTGACCTTGTCACATTATTCTTAGGATTGATCATTTCAGTTGTGTTGATGTTTCAGAATGTTACTAGATTTGACATGGTTAATTGCAATCTTAACTTGTATCATCAAACTTGAAACTCCCTCATTATTATAGGTAACATCATACCTTCACGCGAATCGTTGTAAAGTTGTTTCACGTTTTCTGAACATGTATGTAAAACCTGACTATTGTATTATTTCGTATAAGCCGCCAAAATAGCACCATAGATTTAAAAAAAAAAATCTATACAAACAAAGCAAATTTAAAGCAATTAACACACAAACACACCTGACCGTATTTTACACTTGTGACAATGTATAACCTGTAATGTGTCCTCTAGTCACTACTTTTACCCGTGCCGATGAAACGTATTTCCCATTTTATTTCATTGGTCGGAAACCATTTCCAAACAGTTAACCTTTCTGTGGATTACGTAACACCCTACGTAACACAGACCCTTACACAATGGTAAGTGAACACATCTGTATCTCTCTGGATTTGTTCTGAAAGTCGGAAGCCTCTGTCAATTCCTGGGGGAACAAAAGGCTATGTGTATGTGGAGAAAATGATTAACTATGGCACTATCATCATTGGAGGAGGAAACACTAATAACAAGATATGCAGACAATGAGCAGGATAGGAGGTAGGAGATGAATATTTTCATCTCCTACGTGTAATTTGTGTGCCAGGATGTAAAACCAGGAGTTTCTTCTCAAGATCTGCGCCGATGCTACTGAGTTTCGTGCATTGAGCGAAGCAATCTTTGAGTGAATTTTTCGCAGCATGTGTGGTTCTGCGGTGTTCGGTCTTTTCAACATGGCGGAACAATTTGTGTGTTCCTTGCGGATGGCAGTCAAAAAATAAAGGCGACGGGGCCAACGTGGTGAGACCTCATGAAGCCTGACTATGGAAGTCATGGCAGTAAGTAAAGCAATAACATGGCTCGAGACACAGACGTTCATGTGTCCTTAGCGACTCAATGAGCATGATCAAAGGGATAGAGCCGAGGTGGATCTGAAGAGAGTGGTTGCTGTCTCTGGAACGGTCTCGGCTGGCAATGATTAGTTTCATCTTCATGCCATGGCATGCGGGAGTACAAGGAAATGAGCGGGCTGACAAGCTCTCAGGTACAACTAATGTGGAGGGCGGACGGGCCATGGACCAGGCTGACATTCTGAATGCTCTACAAGAAATAAGACTTTTGCGAGAACCAAGTAATGACTGCGAATCTACAACTAAGATTAGACTGCGAGAACAGCAAATTAAAAGTGGTGTGGCCAAACATGAACACTACGCAGGAAGACAAAAAAGATTGATAAACCAGCACAGAAGTGGTGTCGTTAGCCGCTACACGCTGCGAGATTTGCTAAGGAGGGGATCCGAGCACTTATGGACTGAATGGTTCGATGTGCATTGAGGATGATCTGTCGACTAACTAACTAACTAACAATGAGCAAGATCTTCAACATTTAGTAGGTGAGCTTGTTATACACAGTGAACAACTTGGGTTAGAATTAAATTTTTAGAAGACACATATTATGGTCGTCACTAGGAAGAACGTCATACCACAATGTAATATACACATAAATAGGAATATTCTTAAGCAAGTGAATCGGTACAATTATCTCGGAACAGTAATAATATCTGATATGAAATGTCTTGAAGAGATTAGAATCGCCATGGCGAAGGTAGCCGTTTGCAAGATGTAAATCATATTGTCAAATACAAAAATGTCATTTGTAACGAGAAAAGAGTGTTGAGGTTCTACATAGTACCTGTGCTTTTGTATGGATGTGTCGCGTGGACAATGAATAACAGGCTGAAAAACATATTATGGCTGTGGAAATGTGGTTTCTGAGGAAAATGCAAAGAATACCATGGACAGACAGAGAAACCAATTATCAAGTCCTATAAGAAACAAATGAAAATCGTAAACTGATTACAGAAATTAGACGAAGACAGTCAACGTCTTTTGGTCACGTTATGAAAAGAAATAAATTGTAGATCTTGGAAACAGATGGCAAGATTAATGAGACAAGAACAAAAGGAAGGCAGAGAAGTAAATACCTGGATGGCTTAACCACGTAGCATGGTCGAGACAAGAACACTGAGCCGATATATAACTCTGGAGATCGAGTGAGATGGCGAGATATGACCGCCCACGCTTACCAGCACGGCAGATGATGATGATGACGGCAGTATGGTTAAATTATATATCTGAAAGACCGGCTCTGTGGAGAAGGAGTTAGAGAGGCAGGTCGGAATCTTGCATACTGCGCTCAAAACACAGCTGCGGGCGATTTGGCAGCAGACAGCTTTGTGTTCTTTTTACGAAAAGATATGGGAGAACTTGGTGGCAACTCGCAAGATCGAAGGGAACAGACCAAGGGGAAGATCGAGAAGTAAATACCTGGATGGCTTGGTTACATGTCATGGTCCTGACAGGAACACTGAGCTGATCCACGACTCTGGGAATCTCGTGAAATGGCGAGTCATGACCGCCCACGCTTTCCGGCATGGCACATGATGGATGGATGGATGGGTGCTATTAGTTCAGAAAGCAATGACAAACTATTGAATGTTAACATGCCAAGACATCACAAACAGCAAATAAAAAGTAATGGGGCGACTGCGCCGCCCTGTAAACGTACATTCAACTATTTTTTATTTATTTTTTATTTTTGTTATTTTGCTATTTAAATATTTTAAAGAGTAACTATCACTTACAGAATAGGTTTATGAACACCACATGCTCAAAAATTGCACACGAGGCTTCGGGCATGTAATTAATTGTTCTATGTTGCTAATGAAAAACAAACACACAACCTGTCAATTGTATGTTTCAGATACCTGTAAAAATGGCACTAATAACACCTCGCAATTTTACGAGATGGCCGACAATATCGAAGCAGCTTCCACTGGCACGGTGGGAGAGATGAGTCGTAGGTTTAAGGAAGAGCGCAGTGAGGTAAGTGTGGGTCATGTTAGACTTGAACTGAGACTTGTGTGTTATGATCAAATTATGTCTAGCCTTTTGTGTGTGTTGTGGTTTCTGTTGACTGTCGAAATGCATTTTCTCAATAATATGAGGAATGTAAGGAAATCTTTAGTTAAACATTTAACTCTTAGAAATGTTTGCATGACCCGTCTAAAGGTCATTTCTGTGTTGAGTGCTATGTAAAGATGACAAGTGGTGTTTACATTGTAGAAAGAGTGTAACATGGAAAACATAATGACCAATAAAATGATGTCAATTGCAACGATAAAAAGAGTCTTGGCGTGCAATTTTGTATGGTTGTGAAGCATGGACAATAAACCGACAAGCTAAATAAACATCTAATGGCTGTGGAAATGTGGTTTCGAAAAAACATGCAAAGAATACAACGAACAAGGCCAATGACAACGTTCTACATGAAGCAAATTAAAAAAGTACATTGATTATAAAAATTAGGCGTAGACAGTCACAAGATTTTTAACACGTTATGAGAAGAAATAAATTGGAGAACTTGGTTACAACTGGCAAGATTGAGGCTAAGTCAACAATGGAAGGCAGAGAAGTAAATACCTGGATGTCTTGGCCCCGTGGTATGGTCGAGACCTGAACACTGAGATGATCTGCGACTTTAGTGATCTCGTGAGATGGCGAAACATGACCTCCTACGCTTATCGGCGTTTCACATGATGATGATGATGATGAGTGTAACATGTCTATTGTTCAAGCTTGGGTGCTCTCTAATGGACAGGGTGCCAATGTATTTTGTTAGTGTGAACTCTTCATTGATCATCTCAGTATTGTTTAGAGAGTCAATGTGGCCAAGTGGTCAACAGGTTTGTCTGTCAGCCCGGTGGACAGTGCTGGAATTTACCTCCAGACCGATACAATGTACGATCCTAACACCAATTGCCCTAGCCGTCTTAAGGGCGTGTGAAAAGGGTCCTTTACTGACCTGCTTGATGTACTATTTTGTGTATTTTGTTACGGGTGGAAAACAATGTCTGTCTTTTCTGTTGTTTAGTTTTCCTTTTGAAAGTGTGTGTGACATGTTTATTTTAGTGGCCATCCCCGGTTTGTGTATTTTGTATTGGCTCTGTTGTCTGCAAAGTAAATTAGAACAGGTTTAAGGAAATACGTGGTAACAGCCATGTTTGTGTTCGCATGAACACGAATGGTGGTAAAGATAGTTTTCTAAGGTAAGTAAAAACGAATTCACCTATCACATTCTCTTTCCAACAGACACCAAATATAAATACTCTAAAACAAAAGGGAAAGACAATTTTGTATGTGTAAGATATTTTAAAATGATTATCAACACCTTAATCAATGACTATAGGATTAAAGTCAAACTTTGCTCTTCAGTTTTGTCAAGATGCAGGCTTGCGTATGTACAGAACTTTAACGGAACATGCAACCATCCCAAAAATTTGGGAGCTTCCTTTACTATACAGGACAGATTTCTTCCACCGGCCTACAGTGATTGGTTAGTACACCGTTGCTCATAAATATTTGTTGATAATATGTTTTCGAATGTTGTGTATTTCTTCTATCAGTCTCTCATGAGAAGGTAAATTAAACGTGCTGAGAGGCACTACTATATCGCTAATGTTTTCTAAGATACTGATTGAGTCTTCGTAATTTCATAATAAAAAAAGTGTTTGCATATCTTTTACAGGACATTGCTGTCAACATCAGCATCTTTCAGCTGATTGTTCATTTCTTGGCAAGATTATCCTCAGTAGTTTGCAATTTCATAATAGACATGAAATAGAGCACATAAATATATTGGTCGTAATCTGCTGCATGGCAGTTAATCTTGAAATGAAAACGAACAAATTAGGGAGAACCTGGAGGCAGTCTCTAGATGTGGTTTCTGAGACAGATGTTACCAATCTTGTGTACATCCAGGGTAACTAGCAATGCTTGCCTGGGACAGACTGATGAAAGTGCAACATTATATACGATAATGAGAAAAGACAAACCGTGTCCCGTGATCATGCGGTTAGAGGAGGTGATCTAAAGAACACCGTGTCCCGTGATCATGCGGTTAGAGGAGGTGATCTAGAGAAAACCGCGACGACTGCGAAATTTAGCAGTAGAAGAGAGAAGTGCAGATAAGATCGTAATCAACAGGAACGAGATTTGAACTCTCAGGATACCAAAGAGAGGTCACACATGCAGTATGTGCTCTAGAGTCCGGGGCAACTTTGACAAGTGTATTGATCACTAAGGGCTTGCGAACGCGGTTTGTGAGACCGTATACCAGGGTTCGAAACACAGCGGTGCTGGTTTTTTCGAAAAAAGGTATAGAGGCCGGTCGTTCAGAAAGCAATGGCAAACTACTGGACGTAACACTTGCCTAGTACATCAACAGCTGAAAATGCTGGTGTTGACTGCAACGTCCCGTAAGGGATACGCAATAAAAATTTATTTTATTATTGATCACCTTTGACAAGTGTATTGATCATGTTTGACAACTGCCATATTGTTGAGACAAGGGTATCGTCATCATGCTAATAGTTGCATTTTCTGTCATCTGTCTTGTCTTTAGAATGGGCCACGTGGTTAACTGCAGTCCGTGTTATGTCTTAATTTATTTTTTACACATGTTCTTGATAAGCGTTTTAGTATTTTTCTTTAGTGAAACTTTGTGTGTGTGGTAAGACTTAGCTTCTTTCTCTGAGTTGTTTTTGTGAAATTATTCCTTCCGAGCGTCTGCATTTGCAAGACTGTTCCCGCTTCATTTTCTGCAACTTCAGAATGTCCCACGAATTCACTGTAGTTTCCTTCATGATTTTGGTATATAAGTAGTTCATGGTTTTTCTTGTGATGAGATTTCATGATGTATTTTGAATAAACTGGAGAACTGACAAGCAGTCACATAGAAAGACTATTCATCATTCATCATGTACCATGCCGATAAGCGTAGGAGGTCATAATTCGCCATCTCGCTCGATCACCAGAGTCGTAGATCAGCTCAATGTTATTGTCTCTACTATAAGCCATCCAAGTATTTACTTCAATTGTCATCACGTTCTTCAATTTATTTTTACAATTTAATTCAAACCCTAACTGTTCACTGTTTTGCAACAACTGAATCTACTAAATGTTGCAGATCCTGCTCATTGTCTGCAATCAGTACTGTATCATCCGCATATATAATGTCAACATCCTGATGTGACAGCACCTGATGTTGACAGCAATGTCCTGTAAAGATATGCAATGAGGCCTGGCGATGCGGACACAGCTATTGACTTGGCACTTGTCTCCCAGTCATTTGTCCTTGATGTAAAGTGGACTGTTTGAATGACCATGAGAGTGATCACATGCCATGCTCAGTCCTGATCTCTAAATCCAGGAAAGTTAAGGCTGGGAGAGCGCGCAAGACCTTCCTGTATGAGTGGACCGACAGCCTTCTTGGACGCCTCAGACAAGGAGCATCAACAGGACTGTTAAAAATCCTTTCTTTGCATCCCCCATGGTGGATCCCAGACGTAGACCAGGCTTGGAAAGCAAAGAGAGCTGCAGTGAAGCAGCTAAGGAAAGTGCGACAGACACCCAGAAGCTCACGAGAGGAAGTGGACACGGCGGAACATGTCAAGAAAGACAAGGTGGAGGTTTTCAAGCGCTGTGCTGCAGATGCCAAAAAGGCAAAATGGGAATGTTTCATGAATGAGATTGGAAGTGATAAAACACTGCGAAAGTTCTGGAAACTGCACGGACAAATACAAAGAAAAGATCGGCCTATGACAGTGGGAACAATTTACAGAGATGATGGTGTGCGCGTGACAACAGCACAGAGAAAGGGGAGGCGTTTCTCCAGAGATATTTAGAGCAGACCAATCATGATGATGTGGACACCAGGGATGCAGTTAGAGAGGAGTTATCTGGCACCATAAAGAATATGCCTAATGAAGACATACGGGTTGAAGATGTTAAATATATTTTGAAAAAGGCAAAAGACACGGCATGAGGGCCTGATGGAGTCAGATATGGCCACATGAAGGCTTTGAGCGATGTAGACCTGGAGGAGATGACCGACTGCTTTAACCAGAGCATTAGGACAGCATCAGTACTGCAGGATTGGGTACACAGTTATCTCATCCCTCTCCCAAAACCGCTCAAGGATCATTCAAAGCTTAGAGGCTTTAGGATCATCACTCTTCAAAATACATTTGGGAAGGATTTAGAGAAGATATTCGCTGTCAAGCTGCAAGGGTTTTTGGAAAGGGGGAAGCTTCTTCCAAGAGGCCTGGGGAGCTACAGGCCAGGAAAAGATACCTGGTCAAATGCAGCCACTTTTGCCTTTGACGTTTATGAGGGGTTCCAGAGTAGTCAAGAAACGATGGCGGCGGCGCTTGATCTCGAGGATGCGTACAATAAAGTTCTATATGATATTTTGATGACCGCACTGATGGAGAAGGGGGTCAATCCCTGGTTAGTGAACTGGATAGCGGCCGTCCTACATTCTTGTCGGATTGCTCTCCGTCTGGGTGCATGGACCTCAGAGCCACATATTTTAACCCGGGACTGCCACAGGGATCCGCAATCTCACCGGTGCTCTTTAACGTGTATACGAGCAAAATTGCAAACCTAGAAGCACCAGGGGTTGGAAGGATACTAACATTTCCAGATGATATTCTTGCATATAGGCAGGGGAGAGATAGGGAGAAAATAGCCCAGGAGCTACAGGTGCCAGTAGACAAAGTCATTGACTGGTGCACTGAAATGGGTGCTGTCATCCACCTAGAAAAGGCAGCTGTTTTGTGGTGCTCTTTGGACAACATGATTGTGAGAGCTGATGTTCCAAGCCTCACGATAGATGGTGGAAGCGTCAACAGAGAGAACAAACTGAAGTATCTTGGAATCACATTTGACAGTAGCCTGTCCTTCAAGAATCATGTGGAGACGGTTGTGATAAGATCTTAAAATCGACTCAACGCAATTAAAACTATGGCTGCAATGGACATAGAGCAGAGAATACTTTTCAGACTATACCAGCACTTGATCCTCTCAGCGATTGGTTATGGACTAGGACTGTTCACTGTCTCAAAGAGTCAGCTGGTGAGATTGGAGCGCATACAGAGACAGTGGTGTGTATGCGGTACATCTTTGGTTTGCCGACTGTTGCTGGTAGGCTCACGGTGATGCAGGCGAAGGCATACCTCAGAGTAGCTGCTGACACAGATCATCCGTTGCATGAGGCGCTGGACGCAGTTAAGGGTCAGCGACTGATAAGAGGGAAATCATGGATGACTCAGGCGGTGGATACGATCAGACAGGTGTGCTCTTTGGAGAACATTAGGCGAGGAGAGGAGTAGGTCAGAGTGCCAGCGGAGCAGTTAGACTTGCGCAGTGTTATAATCACATTGAGCCGGGAGTGCAGGGAGTGGCCAGCAGGGGCCACGGAAGTGGAAATCCAGCAACTAATTCAGGATAATGTTCGCCCGGGTGATGTGATTATCTACACAGGTGGTTCGGTGTTTAGAGGTAGTAGAAGTGCCTGGGGTTTCTTGGCAAAGGCTAACGGTCAACATTTGGTGCAGGAGAGCCTGGCATATGATACCACAACATCCAGCTTAAGAATGGAGGTGGAGGCAGTCAGTGCAGCTTTCCGCTGGATGGAGAATACGATACACACACACATCGTGATTGTAACTGACTCAGAAAGCATGCTGAGTAGGATGAGGACTGGCAAGCTTCGTGCCGAGTGGCTTGCTTCGCTTCGGAAGTCACGGGTGGCAAGCATCGTCTGGATATTTTCTCCAGGGCATGCTGGTGTGTTGGGGAATGAACAGGCAGACAGATTGGCTGGCTCTGCAAAACTTGGTGGAATATTGATGCATGATATGGCAGACGTGGTTGCGGCCTTGTGGGAGCACGTGTACACCTCGGAGGAGCAAATGGATCACCATGGTCTGGCAAGAATGCGACAGCGTGGAGTGACGAGGGATCTGGCCGATGCTCGACGCTTAGAGGAAAGGCGAGATGCACATATAATCAGATTGCTTCTGGTACTATTGGGGTTGGAACTCTTCGCTGGCTTCTGAGGATGGGGGGGGGGGGGGGGGGGGAGCGCTTGTGGGAATGTCTCCAAATTCTGTGATGTCGGTTCCTAAATCAATCAATTAATCAATCAATATAATGCTATTGATGTTAAGACCCCCAATGATGATTCCTTTCATATCTTCTACTGTGTTCTTAAAATATCTTCACTTTACGGGGAAAGAAGATATGGAGACATTATATATCCCTATCTTACACCTCTATTAATAGGATGATATTGACCTACTTCATTAACAATCCTTATGACAGCTTGCAAGCATCTTTATCATGTTGACATGATTTACTTTATCAAAAGCCTTTGTGTAGTCAAAAAAAGAAATTATGCAGGTCTTTGTTTACTTCTATAGAACGTTCAGCTAATGTTATCAGCATATACATAATTAATTGTACCTTTGCCTTCTAGAGAACATTGTTCTTCTTTTTCGGGTTGTATTTTCGTTTTAACATTTGCATGATTAATCTTAGCAAAATCTTCATGATGTTGGTCGTTATACAAATTGTTCGATGTTGACCACATTCCACGACTCCTGATTTCTGTAGGATTGCAATAAATATAGAATTACATAATTCTGGTGGTATAACTCCAGATAGTTACTTAGTTATTTAGTCGACAGATCATCCTCATTGCACATCGAACCATTCAGTACATAAGTGCTCGGATCCCCTCCCCAGGAAATCCCGCAGCGTGGAGCGGCTAACGACACCAGTTCTGTGTTGGTTTATTAATCTTCTTTGGCTTCCTGCATAGTGTTCTTGTTTCGCCACCCCTCTTTTGATTTGCTATTCTCGCAGTCTGACCATGGTTGTAGATTCGCAGTCATCACATGGTTCTCGCACAATTCTTACTTCTCGTAGAGCATTCAGAATGTCAGCCTGGTCCATGGCGCGTCAGCCCTCCATCTTAGCCTTACTTGCGAGCTTGTCAGCCCGCTCATTTCCTTGTACTCATCCATGCCCGCCACGAAGAGAAAACTAATCTTTGTCAGCCGAGACGGCTCCAGAGACAGAAGCCACTCTCTTCAGATACACCCCATCTCTTCCCTCTTGAGCATGCTCACTGAGTCGCTAAGGAAACATGCCCTATTGAATGTCAGTGTCTCGAGCCATGTTATTGCTTTACTTACTGCCATAGCTTCCATCGTCAGGCTACTTGTGGTCTCAACAAAGGCACCAGAGTCCTCCTTCACAATTCTCTCTCCGACCCGCGCCGTGAAGGCCCATGAGCTTCTCACATGTCGGACGACCGACCCACCTGTGTAATTGACAGCATCACCGTCTAACGAATTCTCGAAAATCAACACTTGTACTTCCACCTCCACAGCGGCCGGATTTCTTGTCTGCATTTTCTGTCTAGTTGGATGCAAACTGAAAAGGACGTACATAAATCTGTTGGCACTTGTACGCACTCCTCGCAAGGTTCTAAGTCCTCCAGTGAACACACCTGTTGAAGAATGTCTTAGGCTTCACCCATCCACGATCTTCCTCTTTTTAAGCTGCGGCCCGTCTCCTTCCTAATTTCATTATGCTGTGGATGTTGTGGTTTGCGTTAACTCTGAGGTAGGCACGTGCTCTGCACATTTGTAGTCTGTCTTCAATGGTTGGAAAATCAAGAAGGTAGCGCCTCGCCCTGTATGCTGTATCTCTTGTACATCCAAGAATAATGCGCATAGCTTCGTTTTCTATCCTTTCCATCCTTTCTATCTGCTTACGGTTGAGAGACAGGATTGCCATCGCATACTCAGAAACAGACATGACCAGCCCCTCGTACAGAAGACATAGATGGCACTGCTCAAGTTTGCTGCCGCCATCATCCGCATCGCAGCCATACCCTGCTTGGTCTTTGTTATCACCTGGCCTATGTGCTCGTTATAAGCAAGGCGTCGATCGAAACGTATCCCCAGGTAATTCATTGTCTGCGTTCTTTCCACAGTCTCTGAACACAGATTGACAGTTGGTGTTGGAGTGTTGACCATATGGTTATTCAAAGAGAACCATGTCACTGTTGCGTTTGTTGGGTTGACAATTGCCCCAGCTTCATCACACCAAGTACTTATGTGATTGAGTTCGGTTTGCAGTTCCACAGCAACCTGCTCTATATCCTTACCCTGGCGATACACTAAAACATCGTCGGCATATGACAATGTCCTCCCCGGTCCAGTGCTCTGCTCGCTGGTGATTCTCACTGTGTAGGCGTTGAACAGTACCGGAGATAATGGTGATCCCTGTGGTAGGCCAGGATATATTGTTGTTGGTTCCGAAGTCCAACTGCCACATCTAAAAACTACTTTCCGTTGGAAGAAGGCGGCAGCGATGCAATTAAGGAGGAGTGGACTGATCTTGAGTTCAAGAAGCTGAAGCATTAGAAAATCCAATGGTACTCTGACGTACTCGTCCTCAAGATCAATCGCTGCAGCAAAGGTTTCAATGCCTGAGTGGAAACCTTCATAAACATCATGGGCAAACACTGCTGTATTGGTCAAGGCTTCTCTTTTCGGACGGTACCCTCCCAGGGTAGGTGGGAACACACCTTGCTTCTCTAGCTGGCTTGATATATTTCTGGCAATTAACTTCTCCATCAGCTTGCGTATTGTATTCTGCATGGTGATTACTTGATATCCCTGAATTTTTGTGTGGTCTTTGCCAGGCTTCGGCAAGGGAATCAGATAGCTGTGTAACTACTCCTCCTTGATGCTAGCACTTCCTGCACTGTTGTTGTACATGTCTGCTAGTTTCTCTAGCTCGTGATCGGTACACCTATTGATGTCGTCATATATTATGCCATCTGGCCCTGGAGCGCTGTTTTTTGATCGTCTAAGCACAGCCTTGATTTCTTTCACTGTCACTGTGTCTTCGTTCGAAATGTTCTGGGCCTTACACCTGTGTGAGGTGACCTCCTTGGCAAGATTTCGGCCTCTCATGTCTGTCTGGTTGCTCTGCTCTAAATAGCGTTCGAAGAGGGCTTTGCCCTTGTTCTCGTCAGCCCTCAGCCAGTTGAGCTCAGCACCTTGGAAGTAAGAAATTCTCTTATTCTTTACTACCCCACTTATGCTTTTATGTAGTCACCAGAACAATTTCAGTGACTTGTCTGTGCTTACACTTTGACATACCTCTGCCCATTTTTCACATTTAACCATCTTAACCCGTTCTTTGAAATAGCTTATTGCCATGGTGCAGAAGGTAGAGTTCGGGTATCTGATGTGGATGAATTGAAGCCGCTGCTGTTTGTCGTGTTGATGACTGAAGGACGCACACGAACTTTGGAAGTAACGACAGGACGACGGTTGTTTAAGTAAATGACGTTTCTCTTCTTACGATTCACATTGCTGCACATGGTCACACAAACATAAACTAATTCACATTAATACTACAACTATCACAACTAAAATATCGGCGGCAATATGCCATTGCCGAACTCATAATTCAGAGCCATGCGTCTGGTACCACGGTCTCCGCTCGAGTGACGTAATTTGTAACCGTTCTTTTACTGCTCTGTTCATTTAGAGTGCGCACTTCTTTGTGTCAATTCATTATTCACTATTCCCGGTGACAATTATACGGTATGTTTTGTCTGAACTCTTATGTTTCTCTTATCACCATCATCTCCCTTCAGTAGATCTTATCATAGCTCTTTTCGTGACATGGCACTTACTTTTGTGTGCATCTCTCTTTCCAAGTGCATGCATAGACCAGGATGGGACAACTCTGTTCTTCTTGACGTTTTGCCATTTCCTTACAGCACTACGCTTATCCATCCAGGCCTTCTCCACCTCAAAATTCCACCAAGGTCGCTGCTCTCAGCTATTTTTCCTGCCCTGAATCTTTCTGCTCTTGTCGCGCCTTATTTTACTCACCACATAGCTCTAGTATCATATATTATGTTCAGCAGTCTGGTCACTTGGTCTATTCCATATTCTTCTACAGAATTGATCATTTCTGCTGTGATGTTGTCTGAATCCGAGATCTTGCCAGTTTTCATATGGTTAAAAGCATTATAAACCTCCATCTTAAATATCGATAGTCCTTTATTATTATTTCGTAATATCATACTGTTCTCTGGTATCACCATAAAAAATGTTTCACATGATCTGAACATACATGCAAAATCTGATCTTTTTCTAGTATGATTTTTCCGTCTTTTGTATTTAGGCAGCCTGTTGATGTATGTGATCTTTTATTAGTAAGGTCTGGATTCTTCTGTGTATTCATTTATTATTTTTACTGTTGTGTTTTTTTTTTTCAATTTCGTTGTGCAGTCCTACATGATGTTTAAAGCTTCCATGATTGCCCACTAATAAGCTATGGGTGTTTATGCAGCAATCGACTCTCTTATGAGCAATCGGAATTAGTATTTGGATTCCCGCCTCTCCTTTTATGTCTGCTTCCTCCAAAGATCCTTAATTGAAGACATGAATCAATTATTACCTTGTGTATTGGTCGTTGATATGATTTGTTTGTGCTGTTAGAATACTATACGATTTCGCAGTTCTCTTCTTTATGCATGGGAGTGTTAGATGCACAGTGTACGTGGCTTTGGTGTGTTAGATGTTTTATTTTGTCACTCAATGTTTCACTTCTATGTACTGTTGGGAAAGCGTTTGCCAGAATTGTTCTGCGCAGACATCAAGTCCTAGGAGATCGAGTCTACCCCGAATCACAGTGCGGCTTCCGACAGAACCGGTCTACCATTGATATGATATTCTCATTGCGACAAATGCAAAAACAGCATGCCAGGAACAAAATTAACCACAGTTTATTGCCTTCATCGACCTTACAAATGCATTTGATTTGGTCAGTCGTGAGGGTCTGTTCAAGGCACTAAAGAAGATTGGCTGCCCACCAACTCTTCTGTCCATTGTGGAATCGTTTCACGCAGGCATGAAGGGTATAATCAAGTTTCATGGTGCAACTTCTGAAGAGTTTGAAATCAAGAGTGGAGTTAAGCAAGGTTGTATACTAACCCCCACACTCTTTGGAATATACTTTTCACTTCTACTGAAATATGCTTTTCGTCATCAGGATGCCGGTATATACATTAATTCAAGCTCAGATGGCGGCCTCTATAATGCTCAGGGACTGAAGGCCAAGACCAAAATTAGGAGGGTACTAATCAGAGAGTTGCTTTATGCAGATGATGCTGCATTTACGACCCACTCTGACGAAGAATTACAATATCTACTATCTCCATTCTCCAATGCTTGTTCTGAATTTGGTTTAACAATTAACAAAAAGAAGACACAGATTATGTCACAAGGTGCACATGGGGTACCATCAATCTTTATTGGCAACGCTTAACTGGAGATAGTAGACCATTTTACATATCTATGATCAGAGGTAAATAGCAAATTATCTCTAGATCAGGAAATCAACATCAGGATTGGTAAGGCAGCAACAACAATGAACATGTTAACAAAAAGAGTCTGGGAGAACAGGAAGCTTACCGCCAAAACACAAGACCTCGTCTACCAAGCCTATGCCCTTAGTACTCTTCTTTATGGCAGTGAAACCTGGACAACTTACTCAATCAATCAATCATGTGCCATGCCGGAAAGCGTGGGCGGTCATGACTCGCCATTTCACTCGATCACCAGTGTCGTGGATCAGCTCAGTGTTCCTGTCTCGTCCATGCCATGTGGCCAAGCCATCCAGGTATTTTCCTCTCGGTCTGCTCCCTTCGATCTTGCCAGTTGTCACTAAGTTCTCCAATCCATTTCTTCTCATAACATGTCCAAAAAATTTTGACAGTCTACGTCTAATTTCTCTAATCAGTTTACGATGTTCATTTGTCTCCTGTAGTACTTGGTCATTGGTTTTTCTGTCTGTCCATGGTATTCTTTGCATTTTCCTCAGAAACCACATTTCTGCAGCCATCAGATGCCTTTCAGCTTGACTGCTCATTGTCCAAGTTTCACATCCATACAAAAGAACAGGCTCTATGTATCCCCTCAACACTCTTTTTCTCGTTTCAATTGACATCTTTTTATTGGTCAGAATGTTTTTCATCTTGCTAAAGGCTACTTTCGCCGTGGCCATTCTTGTTCTAATCTCTTCAAGGCATCTTCCATCAGATGTTATAACTGTTCCAAGATAATTGTACCGATTAACTTTTTGAAGAATATTTCCATTTACTTGTATATTACATTGTGGCACTTCTTCCTCCCTACTGACGACCATAACCTGAGTCTTTTTACAATTTAATTCTAACCCCAGTTGGCTCACTGTGTACAACAACCGCACCTACTAATTGTTGCAGGTCCTGCGCATTGTCTGCAATTGATACTGTATCGTTTGCATATCTAATGTTATTGATGTTTCGTCCTTCAATGCTGATTCCATTTATATCCTCTACATTTCTGAAAATATTGTCACTGTACAGGGAAAAAAGATCTGGAGACATCACACATCCCTGCCTAACACCTCTCTTAATTGGCTGATACTGTCCCACTTCATTATCAATCCTTATTGCAACTTACTCACACCAAGAGAAACGTTTAAATAGCTTTCATATGCGTTGTCTGCGAAGAATACTTGGTATTAAGTAACAAGACAAAATCACAAATACTGAAGTATTGGAAAGATCAGGTTGTGTAACGGTGCGTTCCATGCTCAGTCGATTTAGATGGATAGGACACGTTAGGAGGATGGATGATGGTAGAATACCAAAGGACATCTGTTTTGGTTAATTACAGATGGGTAGGAGATCTCAGGGTCGGCCTCTACTACGATACAAAGATGTGTGTAAGCGGGACATGATTGATACAGGCATTTGATAATGCACATTGAGAGCAAGTCGCCACTGAACGTGTTGTATGGAGGGCAACTATCAGAAATTGAATAAAGACAAAGGAGAAAATGATTGCAGATAAAGCACACCCAGAGCGTGAGTGACGTAAGATGGTGCACGATGGTGGAAATGACCATGTTTTCACATGCATCCACTGCGGACAAACATTTACAGCACGAATTGGCCTTATCAGCCACACTCGCCACCGCCATAGGTCGTAGTTACTAAGCCTTTTTTGAAGCTCAATGTACCAAACATGTCTGTCAAGACGGAAAGGTAACAATGAATGAATGACGTTGTTTCAATTTCTCTGGAATGTTTGAAGCAATGTTATGTTTTATACGCGACAGAAGGTAACTATTTTAAATCGATGTTATAGTAATTCTTATCTTGTCTTGTGTATATTGTGCTGATAACTTGCCTGCAGTTTTCAGTCATGATAAGTCTCTCACGTCACCGTTATTTAGGCTTTCAGTGATGCTGTTGCTAGTAAAAGTGTTACTGGAGGATTTCCTATATATTGTAAGTATATTTGAAATCAAATTCACCAGCACCAACTTTGTCCACAGGTATCAACTCTCCGCGAATGTTCGGGGTGGACGGTCTTCCCCTGCCAAGTGCCCGTACTGTCAGCTCAAAAATACATGTTTCCAAGGACAGGAAGGCATCCAAGTTCTCCATAGCGCTGATGGCCTGGGGACAGTGGGTGGATCACGACATAATATCTACCGCAGTCTCAACTCGTATGTGATCTGATAAATTACAGTATACATGTCATTCATTCATTCATTCATTCATTCATTCATTCAGTAGCATGCACTTTGCAGAACCTCGCTCACTTAACAACTTTCCGGAAAAATTCTCGGCCATAAGCAAGATGCCCGCGTCCGTTACACACTTCATGTTTGTAACAATTTACTATAATGTATTGGATTTTAAAAGTCCGTCAAACGTTCTATAACAGGCTTAGGGACAAATAAAACAAAAACATATTTATTTAAAGACGATTGCTTATAATTGTAGTATAAAGTTTTGTTGGTACTGCTGCTAACCGAGTCGCTAGAATGATAAGCTCTTCTTCGGGAGACCCGGCGTCGAATTCTCGGTAAGGTGTGGATATTATTCTTTCGGAAGAAAATATAAAACTCTAACCTGTACAGTTCCAAGCGGTTGCACTAGCCCGGCGGCCTTCATTCCTCAGGCTCGAGACACCCACACTTCTGCACCGCAAGGTACTATAGGCAGTAAATGACAGTTGACATTAGCATATGATAATGCATTCTAACTTAAATGTTACAGTGTAGCATATTTCGAAGTATTTATGTGAACGCAAGGTATTCTTGTACATTTGAAATACTGATGATATATCGTTACTTTCTTAATTTTCTGAATAATGATACGTGAGATATATTTGCTATAAGCACAGTGTCATGAGCGAGCAGATAGGGGAGGACACTGTCATATGCCGACGATGTTTTAGTGTATCGTCAGGGTAAGGATAGAGATCGGGTTGCTGTGGAACTACAAAGCGAACTCAATCGCATAAGTACTTGGTGTGTTAAAGCTGGGGCAATGATCAACCCAACATAGGCAACAGTGACTTGGTTCTCGTTGAATAATCATATTGTCAACACTCCAACACCAACAGTAAATCTGTGTTCAGAGACTGTGGAAAGAACGCAGGCAATGAATTACCTGGGGATACGTTTTGATCGAAGCCTTGCTTACAACGAGGACACATACCAGGAGGATAACAATGACTAAACGGAGTTTGGCTGTGATGCGGGCAGTGACGGCAGCAAACTGTGAGCAGCGCCATCTATGCCTTCTATACGAGGGTCTGGTCATGTCTGTTTTTGAATATGCGATGGCGATCCTGACTCTCAGCCGTTAGCAGATAGAAAAAATGGAAAGGATACAGAACGAAGCATTATACTTGGATGTACAAGAGATACAGCATGACAGGCGATTGAAGACAGAATACAAATTTTTAGAGCACGTGCCTATCTCAGAATTAACGCAAACACACAACATCCACGGCATAGTGAAATTAGGAAGGTGAAGGGCAGCAGGTTAAAAGGAGGAAGGTCGTGAATGGGTCAAGCCGAAGGCATTCTTTAACAGCTATGTGCCATTGAGGACTTAAAAACTGGAGAGGAGTGGGTACAAGTGCCAACAGATTTCTGTACGTCCTTTTCTGTTTGCATCCAACTAGACAGAACATATTTTAAGAGCACGCATATTTCCCATTGCAACATACGCCTGTGAGACCTGGACACTTACTAAACAAGCTGAACAGCGCATGAATACTTTTGAATGTAAATAATATAGACGAGTTCTAAGAATATCTTGGGTAAAGAGAAGAACAAATGCATCCATACTTCAAGAGCTGAATATTTAAGTAGGTTGGCTACTAAAACAAAGAGAATTGAAATATTTTGGTCACTTGAAACGTCACGAAAGTTTAGAGAGAACAATAATGGAGGGGTATATGCCTGTAAAGAGAGGAAGAGGAAGGCCAAAGAGAAGATGGGTGCAGGATGTGGCGGATGATCTCCAGATGGGTGTATTGGACGCGGGGCATCTTGCTTATGATCGAGAGGTTTTCTGGAAGGTTGTTATGGGAGCAAGATTCTGCAAAGGACATGCTACTGAATGAATTAATGAGACAGAAAATGCAGGACAAGAAAATCCTGCTGCTGTGGAAGCTCAGGTACAAGCGTTGAATTTTGAGAATTCGTTAGACTGTGATGCTGTCATCTACACAGATGGGTCGGTCGTCCGACATGTGAGAAGCTCATGGCCCTTTACGGCTCAGGCCGGATTGAGAATTGTGAAGGAGGACTCTGGTGCTTTTGTTGAGACCACAAGTAGCCTGGCTATGGAAATCATGGCAGTAAGTAAAGCAATAACATGGCTCGAGCCGCAGACATTCATTAGGGCATGTTTCCTTAGTGACTCAATGAACATGCTCAGGAGGATAGAGATGGGGTGGGCCGAAGAGAGTGGTTGCTGTCTCTGGAGCGGTCTCGGCTGGCAAAGATTAGTTTCATATTCGTGCCAGGGCATGCGGGAGTACAAGGAAATGAGGCGGCAGGAAAGGCTACTGTGGAGTGCGGATGCACCATGGACCAGGCTGACATTCTGAAAGCTCTACAAGAAGTAAGATTTTTTGCGAGAACCAAATGATGACTGTGAATCTACAACCATGGTCAGACTGCGAGAACAGCAAATTAAAAAAGTGTGGCCAAACAAGAACACTACGCAGGAAGCCAAAGACGATTGATAAACCAACACAGATCTGGTGTCGTTAGCCGCTACATGCTGCCGGATTTGCTGACGAGGGGATCCGAGTACTAAGGGATTGAATGGTGTGATGTGCAATGACGACTATCTGTCGATTAACTAACCAACCAACCAACCAACCAACCAACCAACCAACTAACTAACTAACTAACTAACTAACTAACTAATTAACTAACTAACTAACTAACTAACTAACAGTCTGTTACCAATTCTTCTTTCTCAGTGTCCTTGTAACTTGCTTCAACAATCGATAATAATTTAAATTCAGATGTAGTTACAGGCAAAATCATATTTTATTATAGATGGCAATTTGGTTTTATATTGTATATTTACTAAAGTAAGAGTCATATTTCACATTTCTCTCAAGTCGCATTTGTAAAACATTGCCCAATCATTTTAATCAGTCATATTTCATTGTAATAATGATGCTAATAATACGTATTTAAATGACTGCTTTCTGCACTGGAAACATTGCCAAATATTTTCCAACAAAACTATTATATATTATTTATAGCATTTACAATCTCGTACACTAATGTGAGATGCCAGTGGAAACCACCACGTCAATTTCCAAAGAATAAATATAGCATCATTTATGAAGCCATACTTATTGTTAGTGAAATGTTTATAACAATTACTTCCAGAGTCAGGAGATGGGCCAGGCATTTACAAATAATACTAACCTATAGATAAAAAGATTACACGCTATTACAGAACCACACCTGATTTCAGATTCACAGGAGATGCAGACAGTGTCTGTTAAATATGGGCGCATTACCAAGACACACGTCTATCTAAGTGAACATATTTCAGTTATGAGAACTTTAGTAAAACGAGTTCAGAGGCCTACAGTGTGAACATAGCTAACGGAGTATGGAAGACGGCTGGAAGCAGATTACAAGCATTTGGAGCAAATTGTGTATATACGACGTTGGTTACAACGAAACTAGATACTGTACTGATGGCGCTGCATACCTTTAAATGCAGAAGAGGGGAAACAAAAATAATAGATAAACCGGAAAAGACACAGATAATAGAAAAATTTACAGAAGCTAAAGCAGAAGTTAAAACATGTATAAAGTCAGAAAACCGGCAACATTTAGATGGTATAGCAAGAGAGGTAGTCATAGCAACAATGAAAGGAAGTCAATGCAAACTTTAGAAAATTACAATCTTGATCCGACAGTCGTAGGCCGGAATCGAATCCACAATCATCGGAGCATGAGACATGTGACGTAAGCACATGGCAACGAAGACTCCCTCTACAACCAAACTTAGAACATGTAATTCTGACGTTAAATCAATGCTTCTATATGTATTTTACCAAACTTAGAATATGTAACACTAACGTTAAATTAAAGCTACTATATGGATTTAACCAAACTTAAGAATATGTAAGACTAGCGTTAAACTAAAGCCTCTATATGGATTTGACCAAACTGAGAATATGTAACTTTAACGTTAAATCAATGTTTCAATGTGGATCAGAAACACGGAGAACGAATAAAGCAAAGATAAGCAAGGTGCAGTCTTTCATTAGCTGGTGCTTCCGCAGAATAGAACGATTACAGTGGTATGACAATATCGCTTATGTGAAAATTAGATACAAAACTAACCGTCTTCCAACGAATCAGGAGGTGTCGGAGATACACTGGCATGGGGATAGACATTGGTTGACACGGCCTGATATTGGTATAACAAGGAGATAAACTAAAGTGGGGTCGGACATGTGTTGACGCTACTTGAGAATAATATAAGTAGGAGATACACAGGGTGGCATTGGACATAGGTTGACAAGGCCTGAGAATGGTATAACTAGGAGATTACTCTGGCGTGGGGTTAGACATAGGTTGACACGGCCTGGGAATGGTATAACTAGGAGATACTCTGTCGTGGGGTTAGACATAGGTTGACAAGGCCTGAGAATGGTATAACTAGGAGATTACTCTGGCGTGGGGTTAGACATAGGTTGACACGGCCTGAGAATGGTATAACTAGGAGATTACTCTGGCGTGGGGTTAGACATAGGTTGACACGGCCTGAGAATGGTATAACTAGGAGATTACTCTGGCGTGGGGTTAGACATAGGTTGACACGGCCTGAGAATGGTATAGCTAGGAGATTACTCTGGCGTGGGGTTAGACATAGGTTGACACGGCCTGAGAATGGTATAACTAGGAGATTACTCTGGCGTGGGGTTAGACACAGGTTGACAAGGCCTGAGAATGGTATAACTAGGAGATTACTCTGGCGTGGGGTTAGACATAGGTTGACACGGCCTGGGAATGGTATAACTAGGAGATTACTCTGGCGTGGGGTTAGACACAGGTTGACACGGCCTGAGAATGGTATAACTAGGAGATACTCTGGCGTGGGGTTAGACACAGGTTGACACGACCTGAGAATGGTATAACTAGGAGATTACTCTGGCGTGGGGTTAGACATAGGTTGACACGGCCTGAGAATGGTATAACTAGGAGATACTCTGGCGTGGGGTTAGACACAGGTTGACACGACCTGAGAATGGTATAACTAGGAGATACTCTGGCGTGGGGTTAGACATAGGTTGACACGACCTGAGAATGGTATAACTAGGAGATTACTCTGGCGTGGGATTAGACACAGGTTGACACGACCTGAGAATGGTATAACTAGGAGATACTCTGGCGTGGGGTTAGACACAGGTTGACACGACCTGAGAATGGTATAACTAGGAGATTACTCTGGCGTGGGGTTAGACATAGGTTGACACGGGCTGAGAATGGTATAACTAGGAGATACTCTGGCGTGGGGTTAGACATAGGTTGACACGGCCTGAGAATGGTATAAATAGGAGATACTCTGTCGTGGGGTTAGACACAGGTTGACACGCGCCTGAGAATGGTATAACTAGGAGATACTCTGGCGTGGGGTTAGACATAGGTTGACACGGCCTGAGAATGGTATAACTAGGAGATACTCTGGCGTGGGGTTAGACATAGGTTGACACGGCCTGAGAATGGTATAACTAGGAGATACTCTGGCGTGGGGTTAGACACAGGTTGACACGACCTGAGAATGGTATAACTAGGAGATACTCTGGCGTGGGGTTAGACACAGGTTGACACGACCTGAGAATGGTATAACTAGGAGAAACTCTGGCGTGGGGTTAGACACAGGTTGACACGACCTGAGAATGGTATAACTAGGAGATTACTCTGGCGTGGGGTTAGACATAGGTTGACACGGCCTGGGAATGGTATAACTAGGAGATTACTCTGGCGTGGGGTTAGACACAGGTTGACACGGCCTGAGAATGGTATAACTAGGAGATACTCTGGCGTGGGGTTAGACACAGGTTGACACGACCTGAGAATGGTATAACTAGGAGATTACTCTGGCGTGGTGTTAGACATAGGTTGACACGGCCTGAGAATGGTATAACTAGGAGATACTCTGGCGTGGGGTTAGACACAGGTTGACACGACCTGAGAATGGTATAACTAGGAGATACTCTGGCGTGGGGTTAGACTTAGGTTGACACGACCTGAGAATGGTATAACTAGGAGATTACTCTGGCGTGGGGTTAGACACAGATTGACACGACCTGAGAATGGTATAACTAGGAGATACTCTGGCGTGGGGTTAGACACAGGTTGACACGACCTGAGAATGGTATAACTAGGAGATTACTCTGGCGTGGGGTTAGACATAGGTTGACACGGGCTGAGAATGGTATAACTAGGAGATACTCTGGCGTGGGGTTAGACATAGGTTGACACGGCCTGAGAATGGTATACATAGGAGATACTCTGTCGTGGGGTTAGACACAGGTTGACACGGCCTGGGAATGGTATAACTAGGAGATACTCTGGCGTGGGGTTAGACACAGGTTGACACGGCCTGAGAATGGTATAACTAGGAGATACTCTGGCGTGGGGTTAGACACAGGTTGACACGACCTGAGAATGGTATACCTAGGAGATACTCTGGCGTGGAGTTAGACACAGGTTGACACGACCTGAGAATGGTATAACTAGGAGACACTCTGGCGTGGGGTTAGACACAGGTTGACACGACCTGAGAATGGTATAACTAGGAGATACTCTGGCGTGTGGTTAGGCACTGGTTGACACGACCTGAGAATGGTATAACTAGGAGATACTCTGGCGTGGGGTTAGACATAGGTTGACACGACCTGAGAATGGTATAACTAGGAGATACTCTGGCGTGGGGTTAGACACAGGTTGACACGACCTGAGAATGAGTAAATCCTTTAGCTGCCACTCTCAGGGCAAACGAAATAGAGGGAGAACTAAACACGCGCAGAAGAGATCTAGAGACGTAGATGCACAGCATGGGGATGCCAAGATGCAGGCTGCAGGAGGCAGCAAATGATAGTCCCGCTTGATGTGAGTTGGTTCAGGCTTCTGATCTAATGAGGGTTTAAGGCAGACGAATCAGAAGATAGCTAGTATATGTGTCTATGTGTGTCAATGAATTCGTGTGCGTGTTCTAGTTAATCTGGCCGTCCATAAATTTATTCTTTAATATATTGCAGGACCTGGCAAGCGTATTCAATGTTGTGGGCCAAACGGTACATGTCCTCCATTTATGACTAATCCGTAAGTTGACTTTTGTGTGAGAGTATGTGGTGATCAAGCAATTGATCAATGCCAGCTATGTAATTAGATGTTGGAGCATCTGTCACTATTTCTAGTGTAATGGACTTATTTTTGCGTGTGGATTAGCTTTTCCTTTTACCAGTGTCCTTCGCCTCTAGGCGAACCCACTTTGACTTCTAAAGTAATTGTAATTTACATTCTCCATGTCAAGGGACTAGAAGTCATCATTTTAGTCAATGGACTAGAAGTCATCATTTTAGTCAATGGACTAGAAGTCAACATTTTAGTCAATGAACTAGAAGTAATCATTTTAGTCAATGGACTAGAAGTCAACATTTTAGTCAATGGACTAGAAGTCATCATTTTAGTCAATGGACTAGAAGTCAACATTTTAGTCAATGTACTAGAAGTCACCATTTTAGTCAATGTACTAGAAGTCATCATTTTAGTCAATGGACTAGAAGTCACCATTTTAGTCAATGGACTAGAAGTTACCATTTTAGTCAATGGACTAGAAGTCACCATTTTAGTCAATGGACTAGAAGTCACCATTTTAGTCAATGGACTAGAAGTCAACATTTTAGTCAATTGACTAGAAATCAACATTTTAGTCAATGGACTAGAAGTCACCATTTTAGTCAATGGACTAGAAGTCAACATTTTAGCCAATGGACTAGAAATCAACATTTTAGTCAATGGACTAGAAGACAACATTTTAGTCAATGTACTAGAAGTCAACATTTTAGTCAATGGACTAGAAATCAACATTTTAGTCAATGGACTAGAAATCAACATTTTAGTCAATGGACTAGAAGACAACATTTTAGTCAATGTACTAGAAGTCATCATTTTAGTCAATGTACTAGAAGTCATTATTTTAGTCAATGGACTAGAAGACAATATTTTAGTCAATGTACTAGAAGTCATCATTTTAGTCAATGTACTAGAAGTCATCATTTTAGTCAATGTACTAGAAGTCATTATTTTAGTCAATGGACTAGAAGTCATTATTTTAGTCAATGGACTAGAAGTCATTATTTTAGTCAAGGACTAGAAGACAACATTTTAGTAAATGGACTAGAAGTCATAATTTTAATCAATGAACTAGAATTCATCGTTTTAGTCAATGGACTAGAAGTCAACATTTTAGTCAATGGACTAGAAGTCAACATCTTAGTCAATGGACTAGAAGTCAACATTTTAGTCAATGGACTAGAAGTCAACATTTTAGTCAATGGACTAGAAGTCAACATTTTAGTCAATGGACTAGAAGTCATTATTTTAGTCAAACTGACCGGTGTAAGGGTTGAACTCGTTACCTCGGCTTCAGCATATTTTATCGCATCACACATTGAAAGAAGTATGTCTTTAATAACAAATGAGGCAGTGCTTCAAGAAGCAAGTGAACATCTTAAAATTGTTAGAGAAAGTTTTATGTCGGATTATCCGGACAAATAAACTTTAAAATGTAATAACAACAGTAAACAAGATATTAAATCATCTAGAGGAAGAAATATAGATAGATACCTCGAAGGTTTAGAATTATAGTATTATCGGAACAAGAATACAAACTTAACAATATAACTTGATGATCGAGCGCGTTGGCGCAGAATGATCGCCCACACTATGGACATTGCACATGATGATTGTCTTCTCCCTAGGCTTCCATGTTATCTATATCTGTGGTGTTGACCATTGGCTCCATGCTTCCCCTCCACATTATGTCAGAATAAAATGCCTTCTTCGTTTATCTTCCTTTCTGAAACTGACTCGAAAAGCTCATGTTGTATTGAACATGTATTATTTTGTATACATACACAAGTACTAGTATTTACCATTTATAACTGAGTTGTACACATTTACCACCAATAGTTGGTACATTGTAAACTTCACTAACTAATAATATTCGGTAGATATTGAAATAAGTTGAATTTAGTGCAAACGAAATCGGTCAATGTGTTTTCAATGCCAGTTCTTGGAAAATAGGATACACGTTTGAAAGGCAGAATCTATCCAATATGCAACATGCTTCGTTGATTCGTTGATTGTAACAGGAGTTAATGACGTTAGACTTAGAAATATATGCGGACACAAATGGAAGCAGCACATATTGTTAAGAGGGTAAGTTAATAAGTAAGTCACAAATGGCTGTAGAAAATAACTAAATATGATAACAACTTGAAACCAGTTTATTTTTATACATACACTTACCCTTTATTTCTCACCATAATTTCCACCAACATTGAAGCACTTATTCCATCGTTTTATCAGCCCTACGATAGAATTAGTGCATCAATGTTGGTGGAAATTATGTTGAGAAATAAAGGGACAATGTATGTACAACAATAAACTGGTTTCAAGTTGTTATCATGTGTAGTTATTTGTCTACAGCCATTTGTGACTTACTTATTATCATACCCTCGTAAGCATCGCACATTGACACACAGCTTTGTGAAATATTTCTCACTGAATTATATCGTGCTCCTGAATCATTCTCCAACTACAGAAATGCATCTTCACAATCATTAGAAACTTTTTGAAGCGATAATTTCAATAAATGCTGAGCTAGATTTGAAGCCTCATCATTAAGTATTGAAAAAATATTGTCTAAATTAATTCCATACTTCTGTAAAATGCTGAAAAATGTTGTTTGGTTGCAAATTCTGAAACAGTTGGTCACTAGCTCAGCAAAACAACTGATGACAATGTTTTAAAGATTGCACCATTATGTATCTTTACAGTAATATTACAATTTTCCAACTTGCTTACGAAAACTCCGAAGCAATTAATGAAATGTAAAATTACAGTATTTTTCCGTTCCATCTATATACTAAATACGTTTTTTCAGTTTGTTTGGAATGTCAGCCAGATAGAAAAGATGAATGACCTTTTCTTTATGGACAAACAAGGCAGTTTAGTAAAGAATGTGTATTTGTTATATATAATCATTACGCGAAACTTCCAATATTAGTGTATTTAGGAAACTCTCGACACCAGGCTGTAGTTCTAATGGGTAATAATATACTATTGGTTATAATAATCATATGATATCTCTGTCAATTGTCTCCTCTTGGAACAAAGGCCCTCGGCCTATGACACTAGGCTGGCCTTTTTTTTTTTTTTTTTCCCCGCGTTTCCATCCTGTTTCAGGATATTGCGGTCAACACCAGCATCTTTCAGCTGTATGTTGATTCCTAGGCTAGATTACGCTCATCAGCACGCCACGACTTTCTGAGCGACCGGCTCCATACTCTCATAAGTCACTTTTGCGATTTGAACCACTGCTAATTCTCGTCGCGTCACGTGACGAGAGTATTCGGGGTTAGCGGAGAAAGCTGCTAACCCCTCGGCCATGGATCCGGCACTAGGCTGGCCTGTCATTTACTATTTCCTCGGGCTCACTCAGTGCCCTGCTCGTGTCATTCAAATTTCTCTCTAATTCTCTGCCCTGTGTTTTGCAGTCTCCCACTGTTGTGTTTTGTGTGCATTCCAGTGCAAGGACTTTCAAGCAATTATATTTTCAGTTTTCTCGCTATGCGTGCTATCACCCGCATTGTTTTCCTCACCTCTTGGTTCATTGAAATCTAAACACAGGAGCCACTAACAATATGTTGCACGATTTGTTGCCTGCCGTATTTGGCAGCACACCCAGGTCACTGTATAGTTGCTTAAATAGTTGTGAGCTAACAGCTTGTCTGTTAAGAAATCTGAATGAGTTATTATAAACCTGTATATGAGCTTGAAGTAATAGTGAAGTCAATGACTGATGATGGATCTGACAATGAATATTATCTTATAGTATGTAATGTCGAACTACAACACCGCACTATAGGCATTCACATGCGTGTTTAGTCTCCCGGTAGAGCAGCCATCCCAGTGTATATCTGCTTACTGTTCCCATGTGCAGTTAGTCATGATGTCTTATCTCCGAGTCAGCACTGCGTTGATTATAATCAATACAAACAGGTAGGCGCCGCTACCCGTTGCTATTGGTGCATTATTTGCCTGCGGGTTTGTGCATGTATTAATGTTTCCCCCGGCATGTCCGTATGTGTACATCCAGTTCCCCCGGCATGTCCGTATGTGTACATCCAGTTCCCCCGGCATGTCTGTGTGTGTACATCCAGGTATGTGATGAGAAACTTCAATTGCTGTCTATCCATTTGGAGCGGAGACTACCGGTTGGGATTTTTGTACCATTTTCACGGAGACTGCTATGATTATTACGTCTGTGGCTGTCTGTTCTGAGCCCACTTATGTGCTCTGAGAGCAGCGTTGATCTCCATGGTCAGGCTCAATGTAATTCTCCGGGACGTACAATATTCTCTTTGATTAATTTTCCCATCTTTTGTACTGTGTCAGCCCATGCTGACCATGAGCCACACTTAAAACCAAAACCAAAAAAAAAAAAAAACCAAAAAAAAAAAAACACACACACACAAAATGAATAAACTCAAACGCTATGAGACAGAATAATACACCTATCTACGTAGCAACGTAGGCAATGTTTCAATCAATTAGGAGCCATCTCCACAATGAAGGGTGGCTGCAGTGGATCTCCAACGCTGTCTCTCGCCTTGACTGTACATTCTGTCAGATTGATATTTGTTCATCTCTTGATGCTATCCTCCCACTTGTATCGTTTTCTACCTTTTGCTCGCATGCCCTCAACCTTGCCCTCCAGTATCGTTTTTATAAGAGTGTTTTATGTCTTTTAATGTGGCCGAAATATTTCACTTGCCTCTTTTTTTATTTCTTTCACCAACTCTCTTTTCATTCCCAGTTTTTCTAGAACCTCTGTATTTGATTGTTTCTGTTTCTGTGAAATACGACATATTCTTCTGTATATCCACATTTCCATGGCATCTATTCGACTTTCTAGTTGCTTGTTCAATGTCCGAACTGAGACAATGTTTAGAGAACAGATAAAAATATCACAATATGAATACAAAAACCAAGACACGGTTTTATAGCACTAGAAAAATGGTAGAAGTCAGAAGAAATTAAACTTAGCATCAAACTTAGAATAATTCATTATAACGTCAAACAATTAGTACTGTATGGGTAAAAACAACCAAACATGGAAAACAACTGAACTGATTACAAATAACCACAAACGTTGATCAACTGGTGCCAGCGCAAAATGTAAGGATGGAAAAGTACAAACGTTTTTGTCGGGAATCCACAAAGGAACGGAAACAGAGGAAGAACTAAAAATCCATGATGAAGAAAGTAATAAACATAAATGAATGTCATGAGGAGGACATGAACTTATATGTATGGGATAGCTAAGGCTAGGAGGGCTTGGGGTACCTTTGCTAAGGGACTATGGAACAATGGTGGAACAGGTGACAGAAAGAAAAACTTCTCCCTTTCTCCCTGAAACTGTGAAGTGAGGAATCACATATGTTTATAATCCATACCAAGGTATTGCGCTTACGTATATTGTTTTATTTCGCTCCATGAAGAAATTGCTTTCCTATCGAGATACCTAGCGATGATCGAGTCTTCGAAGGCAAATGTTTGGAGTTTGTGAGATCACTTGCTGCCACTGACGATAACGGATATCAGAAATGTAAGTAGTGAAGGCACATGTTTGGAGTTTGTAAGACCTCTTGCTGCAACTGACGATAACGGAGATCAGAAATGTAAGTAGTGAAGGTACATTGTTTGGAGTTTGTAAGACCCCTTGCTGCAACTGACGATAACGGAGATCAGAAATGTAAGTAGTGAAGGTACATTGTTTGGAGTTTGTAAGACCTCTTGCTGCAACTGACGATAACGGAGATCAGAAATATAAGTAGTGAAGGTACATTGTTTGGAGTTTGTAAGACCTCTTGCTGCAACTGACGATAACGGATATCAGAAATGTAAGTAGTGAAGGCACGTGGATCATCAGAAATGTAAGTAGTGAAGGTACATTGTTTGGAGTTTGTAAGACCCCTTGCTGCAACTGACGATAACGGAGATTTAGTGAAGTACATTGTTTGGAGTTTGTAAGACCCTTGCTGCAACTGACGATAACGAGATCAGAAATGTAGTAGTGAAGGTACATTGTTTGGAGTTTGTAAGACCCTTGCTGCAACTGACGATAACGGAGATCAGAAATATAAGTAGTGAAGGTACATTGTTTGGAGTTTTGTAAGACCTCTTGCTGCAACTGACGATAACGGAGATCAGAAATGTAAGTAGTGAAGGCACATGTGTAGTGTTTTGTAAGACCTCTTGCTGCCACAGACGATAACTGAGTTCAGAAATGAAAGTATCGAAGGTATATCGTTTGGAGTTTCTGAGATCACTTGCTGCAACTGAAGATATAGGAGTTCAGAAACGTAAGTAGTAAAGGTGGAAACATTCTTTGTTTATATTATTGTCCTGTCTGTAGGATCTATTATTTTTTCCCGTTCTCTCGCTATGAACTCAAGCGTATTCCATACATATGCTACTAGTTCTAGTGCTATAAATTTATTTTTGCGTGTGGATTAGCTTTCCCTATGACTAGTGCCCCTCGCCATTAGGCTAACCCACTCCGACTTCGGAGGTACTTGTAATGTACGTACCCAAGTCAAAGACGAGAAGTCAACAGTTTAGTTCAGCTGACAGTGTAGGGATCGCATCCGCTACTTCAGCATCAACATCATGGCCTTATATAGAAAGGCCAGATGTATCATGATGGGAGAGATTGGAAGAGTCGACACGTATCGTGTAAGAGAATGCTTAATGAATAAAGTGCTCCAAGACATAAACACCCATCAACAAGATTAGTTCTCAAAGTAAATAGTGAGATTTTGAAGTTATATTAGATGTATTTCCAATGCAGAATTGTACACGTACAACATATATGGAGGGTATAGGCAAAGCGACGAAAGCTGGAGTCAATTTGATCACGTGTGTTCTAGAAGAATATGGACATGCTATGGTGTCCATCGTGGTCTCCTTCTTTATGTTCAGTTTGACCCTTGGACCGCATGTGTCGCTGAATACCTCTTGCCCGCAGGTCTTTGACACCCGCCACACCCATTAGTATGATTTGTATCATTAAATCATGTCCTTAACGTCGCTAACATGTGGCTTGTCTTATTTTTTATTTCTTATATGCATTTTCTTTTTTTATTTATGTTTTATTTTATTTTGCAGCTTTCAACATGGGCATGTATACATTCCTCAGTACACAAACATATAGTGATAAATCCAGCACTGTAGAGACTATGAATTGTGCAGAAAAGGCAACGTATGGTTTTGCAACGACAAATAATTGATAATATCTGCGAATGTGTTTCTCCATCATGTATATATTCTAAGGATCTCCTAGCTTGCATAGAGCAAGGTAAAAGACTACAGGGAAAACAATCGAAGCAAGCATAACCATAGAAACAAATAATTACATATGATTTATTTCTTTGATTTGATGTCTCCAGGCATTTCGCAACATCATGTCAGAAGAATGCGTTCGTCAATATTATGAATACATCTGTTTGTCTTTAACCTTTGGTTAAGCATGGTTCTATATTTTTGATAGTGTATCAAATCACATATTAAGAAGCTCTTATAGGCAGCAAAGATGTGTTTCTCTGTCGAATCGTGCGAATACTATGGACGGCCAGAGAAAATTGCTACATATGCCTGGAACACGCCAATTAAAGTAGAACATTATAGCAAACAATAAGGAGAAGACAAAGTGGTGTATGGTCATTTAATGAAAAAAGAAGCCTGCAAAAGAATTAATCCGACTGGAAAGATTACTCGTAGAGGAGACAGGGGCAGACTGAGAGAAAGAACGGCGTGAAGAAATATCTTCAGTAAAATAGACCCAAGACACCAATGACCGGGATCTGTGAGAAGTAATTAACGCCTACACCCTTTGCCATTGTACATAATTATGCTGGCGATATTATATACATATAAAGTGAACAACAAGAGATAGAATTAAATTGTAAGAAGACAAAGATTGTGGCCACCACTAGGAAGAAGGAAATACCACAATGAAATATACAAGTAAATGGGAATATTCTTAAACATCGGTACAATTTTCTCCGAACAGTCATAACATCTGACTGGAGATCCCTTGAAGAGATTAGAATAAGAATCACCATGGTAATGGTAGCCTTTCGCAAAATGAAATCATACTGACCAATAAAAGATGTCATTTGCAACGAGAAAAAGAGTGTTGAGGTGCTAAATAGAACATGAACTTTTGTATGGCTATAGAACGTGGTCAATGAGCAGACAAGCTGAACATCATCTAATGGCCGTGGATCTGTGGTTTCTGAGGAAAATGCAAAGAACACAATGGACAGACTGACAAATAACATGAAAACGTCCTACCAGAAACAAAAGCGTAAACTGATTAGAGAAATTAGACGTAGACAGTCACACATTTTTGGACACGTTATGAGAAAAAATAAATTTGTGATCTTGGTGACAACTGGCAAGATTAAGGGGGATTAGAACAATGGGAGGGCAGAGAAGTATTGTGCAGCGACATGGCTACTATACCTTAGTCTTTCCATGATCCAATCATTAGCTAAGACATTAATCAACTCGTTACTGTAGAAATGTTCCAATGTTGTGGAAAAGAAAAAGAACATAATTTACAGTAACGAGGTCCGCGTTTCGGTATATTCAATAATCGAGATTAATGCTTTGCCCATTTGTACGAACAGTTCCCAGGGCGCAGATCAACACGGTCACATCTTTTCTTGACGCATCCACTGTTTATGGCTCGACCAATGAATTGGCTGAATCGATCAGGGATCCAGGTATGTGCGTCTACCATCATTCACTGTTCACATGGCAAGCAGCTCTGCGCTGTTTGAAACTTGGATACCTATTATTTCCAGTTTACAGTTTATCATCATTAAACAACATTGGCCGTAGTGAACTAGCAGTGTTTCTGTTGTTACTGTATGAAACGGGTGCATATTGTCACAATGTGGGAAGGGTGTGTGTTGTCAGAATGTGGGAAGGGTGTATATTGTCACAATATGGTAAAAGTGTATGTTGTCATAATGTGGGAAGGGTGCATATTGTCACAATGTGGGAAGGGTGCATATTGTCACAATGTGGGAAGGGTGTATATTGTCACAATGTGGGAAGGGTGTGTGTTGTCATAATGTGGGAAGGGTGTATCTTGTCACAATGTGGGAAGGGTGCATATTGTCACAACGTGGGAAAAGTCTATATTGTCACAATGTGGGAAGGATGTATATTGTCACAGTGTGGGAAGGGTGTATATTGTCACAATGTGGAAAGGGTGTATATTGTCACAATGTGGGAAAGGTGTATATTGTCACAATGTGGGAAGGGTGTATACTGTCATAATGTGGGAAGGGTTTATATTGTCATAATGTGGGAAGGATGTATACTGTCACAGTGTGGGAAGGGTGTATACTGTCACAATGTGGGAAGTGTGTATATTGTCATAATGTGGGAAGGGTGTATATTGTCACAATGTGGGATGGGTGTATACTGCCATAATGTGGGAGGGTGTATATTGTCATAATGTGGGAAGAGTGTATATTGTCATAATGTGTGAAGGGTGTATTTTGTCATAATGTGTGAAGGGTGTATCCTGTCACAATGTGTGAAGGGTGTATTTTGTCATAATGTGTGAAGGGTGTATATTGTCATAATGTGTGAAGGGTGTAACCTCTCATAATGTGTGAAGGGTGTATGCTGTCACAATGTGGGAAGGGTGTATACTGTCATAATGTGGGAAGTGTGTATACTGTCATAATGTGGGAAGAGTGTATACTGTCATAATGTGGGAAGGGTGTATACTGTCATAATGTGGGAAGTGTGTATACTGTCATAATGTGGGAAGAGTGTATACTGTCATAATGTGGGAAGGGTGTATACTGTCATAATGTGGGAAGAGTGTATACTGTCATAATGTGGGAAGAGTGTATACTGTCATAATGTGGGAAGAGTGTATACTGTCATAATGTGGGAAGTGTGTATACTGTCATAATGAGGGAAGAGTGTATACTGTCATAATGTGGGAAGTGTGTATACTGTCATAATGTGGGAAGAGTGTATACTGTCATAATGTGGGAAGTGTGTATACTGTCATAATGTGGGAAGAGTGTATACTGTCATAATGTGGGAATTGTGTATACTCTCATAATGTAGGAAGAGTGTATACTGTCATAATGTGGGAAGAGTGTATACTGTCACAATGTGGGAAGGGTGTATACTGTCATAATGTGGGAAGAGTGTATACTGTCATAATGTGGGAAGAGTGTATACTGTCACAATGTGGGAAGAGTGTATACTGTCATAATGTGGGAAGGATGTATACTGTAACAGTGTGGGAATTGTGTATACTCTCATAATGTGGGAAGAGTGTATACTGTCATAATGTGGGAAGAGTGTATACTGTCACAATGTGGGAAGGGTGTATATTGTCATAATGTGGGAAGAGTGTATATTGTCATAATGTGGAATGGGTGTATACTGTCACAATGTGGGAAGTGTGTATATTGTCATAATGTGGAAAGAGTGTATACTGCCACAATGTGGGAAGGGTGTATATTGTCATAATGTGGGAAGAGTGTATACTGTCACAATGTGGGAAGAGTGTATACTGCCACAATGTGGGAAGTGTGTATATTGTCATAATGTGGGAAGAGTGTATACTGCCACAATGTGGGAAGGGTGTATATTGTCATAATGTGGGAAGAGTGTATATTGTCATAATGTGGGAAGGGTGTATATTGTCATAATGTGGGAAGAGTGTATATTGTCATAATGTGGGAAGAGTGTATATTGTCATAATGTGGGAAGAGTGTATATTGTCATAATGTGGGAAGAGTGTATATTGTCATAATGTGGGAAGGGTGTATATTGTCATAATGTGGGAAGACTGTATATTGTCATAATGTGGGAAGGGTGTATATTGTCATAATGTGGGAAGAGTGTATATTGTCATAATGTGGAAGAGTGTATATTGTCATAATGTGGGAAGAGTGTATATTGTCATAATGTGGGAAGAGTGTATATTGTCATAATGTGGGAAGGGTGTATATTGTCATAATGTGGGAAGAGTGTATATTGTCATAATGTGGGAAGAGTGTATACTGCCACAATGTGGGAAGGGTGTATATTGTCATAATGTGGGAAGAGTGTATATTGTCATAATGTGGGAAGAGTGTATACTGCCACAATGTGGGAAGAGTGTATACTGCCATAATGTGGGAAGGGTGTATATTGTCATAATGTGGGAAGAGTGTATATTGTCATAATGTGGGAAGAGTGTATACTGCCACAATGTGGAAAGGGTGTATACTGTCACAATGTGGGAAGTGTGTATATTGTCAAAATGTGGGAAGAGTGTATACTGCCACAATGTGGGAAGAGTGTATACTGCCACAATGTGGGAAGGGTGTATACTGCCACAATGTGGGAAGTGTGTATATTGTCATAATGTGGGAAGAGTGTATACTGCCACAATGTGGGAAGGGTGTATATTGTCATAATGTGGGAAGAGTGTATATTGTCATAATGTGGGAAGGGTGTATATTGTCATAATGTGGGATGGGTGTATACTGTCACAATGTGGGAAGGGTGTATATTGTCATAATGTGGGATGGGTGTATACTGTCACAATGTGGGAAGGGTGTATATTGTCATAATGTGGGAAGTGTGTATATTGTCACAATGTGGGATGGGTGTATACTGTCATAATGTGGGAAGTGTGTATATTGTCACAATGTGGGAAGTGTGTATATTGTCATAATGTGGGAAGTGTGTATATTGTCACAATGTGGGATGGGTGTATATTGTCATAATGTGGGAAGTGTGTATATTGTCATAATGTGTGAAAGGTGTATATTGTCATAATGTGTGAAGGGTGTATCCTCTCATAATGTGTGAAGGGTGTATCCTGTCACAATGTGGGAAGGGTGTATACTGTCATAATGTGGGAAGTGTGTATACTGTCATAATGTGGGAAGAGTGTATACTGTCATAATGTGGGAAGGGTGTATACTGTCATAATGTGGGAAGTGTGTATACTGTCATAATGTGGGAAGAGTGTATACTGTCATAATGTGGGAAGTGTGTATACTGTCATAATGTGGGAAGAGTGTATACTGTGGCACTGTGGGAAGGGTGTATACTGCCATAATGTGGGAAGGGTGTATACTGTGGCACTGTGGGAAGAGTGTATACTGTGGCACTGTGGGAAGGGTGTATACTGTCATAATGTGGGAAGGGTGCATACTGTGGCACTGTGGGAAGAGTGTATACTGTGGCACTGTGGGAAGGGTGTATACTGCCATAATGTGGGAAGAGTGTATACTGTGGCACTGTGGGAAGGGTGTATACTGTCATAATGTGGGAAGGGTGTATACTGTCATAATGTGGGAAGGGTGTATACTGTGGCACTGTGGGAAGGGTGTATACTGTGGCACTGTGGGAAGGGTGTATACTGTGGCACTGTGGGAAGGGTGTATACTGTGGCACTGTGGGAAGGGTGTATACTGTCATAATGTGGGAAGGGTGTATACTGTGGCACTGTGGGAAGGGTGGTATACTGTCATAATGTGGGAAGGGTGTATACTGCCATAATGTGGGAAGGGTGTATACTGCCATAATGTGGGAAGGGTGTATACTGTGGCACTGTGGGAAGGGTGTATACTGTGGCACTGTGGGAAAGGTGTATACTGTGGCACTGTGGGAAGGGTGTATACTGTCATAATGTGGGAAGGGTGTATACTGTGGCACTGTGGGAAGGGTGTATACTGTCATAATGTGGGAAGGGTGTATACTGTGGCACTGTGGGAAGCGTGTATACTGTCATAATGTGGGAAGGGTGTATACTGTGGCACTGTGGGAAGGGTGTATACTGTCATAATGTGGGAAGGGTGTATACTGTGGCACTGTGGGAAGGGTGTATACTGTCATAATGTGGGAAGGGTGTATACTGTGGCACTGTGGGAAGGGTGTATACTGTCATAATGTGGGAAGGGTGTATACTGTGGCACTGTGGGAAGGGTGTATACTGTCATAATGTGGGAAGGGTGTATACTGTGGCACTGTGGGAAGCGTGTATACTGTCATAATGTGGGAAAGGTGTATACTGTGGCACTGTGGGAAGGGTGTATACTGTCATAATGTGGGAAGGGTGTATACTGTGGCACTGTGGGAAGGGTGTATACTGTCATAATGTGGGAAGGGTGTATATTGTCATAATGTGTGAAGGGTGTAACCTCTCATAATGTGTGAAGGGTGTATGCTGTCACAATGTGGGAAGGGTGTATACTGTCATAATGTGGAAAGTGTGTATACTGTCATAATGTGGGAAGAGTGTATACTGTCATAATGTGGGAAGGGTGTATACTGTCATAATGTGGGAAGTGTGTATACTGTCATAATGTGGGAAGAGTGTATACTGTCATAATGTGGGAAGGGTGTATACTGTCATAATGTGGGAAGAGTGTATACTGTCATAATGTGGGAAGAGTGTATACTGTCATAATGTGGGAAGAGTGTATACTGTCATAATGTGGGAAGTATGTATACTGTCATAATGAGGGAAGAGTGTATACTGTCATAATGTGGGAAGTGTGTATACTGTCATAATGTGGGAAGAGTGTATACTGTCATAATGTGGGAAGTGTGTATACTGTCATAATGTGGGAAGAGTGTATACTGTCATAATGTGGGAATTGTGTATACTCTCATAATGTGGGAAGAGTGTATACTGTCATAATGTGGGAAGAGTGTATACTGTCACAATGTGGGATGGGTGTATACTGTCATAATGTGGGAAGTGTGTATATTGTCACAATGTGGGAAGTGTGTATATTGTCATAATGTGGGAAGTGTGTATATTGTCACAATGTGGGATGGGTGTATATTGTCATAATGTGGGAAGTGTGTATATTGTCATAATGTGTGAAAGGTGTATATTGTCATAATGTGTGAAGGGTGTATCCTCTCATAATGTGTGAAGGGTGTATCCTGTCACAATGTGGGAAGGGTGTATCCTGTCACAATGTGGGAAGGGTGTATACTGTCATAATGTGGGAAGTGTGTATACTGTCATAATGTGGGAAGAGTGTATACTGTCATAATGTGGGAAGGGTGTATACTGTCATAATGTGGGAAGTGTGTATACTGTCATAATGTGGGAAGAGTGTATACTGTGGCACTGTGGGAAGGGTGTATACTGCCATAATGTGGGAAGGGTGTATACTGTGGAACTGTGGGAAGAGTGTATACTGTGGCACTGTGGGAAGGGTGTATACTGTCATAATGTGGGAAGGGTGTATACTGTGGCACTGTGGGAAGAGTGTATACTGTGGCACTGTGGGAAGGGTGTATACTGCCATAATGTGGGAAGAGTGTATACTGTGGCACTGTGGGAAGGGTGTATACTGCCATAATGTGGGAAGTGTGTATACTGTCATAATGTGGGAAGGGTGTATACTGTGGCACTGTGGGAAGGGTGTATACTGTGGCACTGTGGGAAGGGTGTATACTGTCGTAATGTGGGAAGGGTGTATACTGTGGCACTGTGGGAAGGGTGTATACTGTCATAATGTGGGAAGGGTGTATATTGTCATAATGTGTGAAGGGTGTAACCTCTCATAATGTGTGAAGGGTGTATGCTGTCACAATGTGGGAAGGGTGTATACTGTCATAATGTGGGAAGTGTGTATACTGTCATAATGTGGGAAGAGTGTATACTGTCATAATGTGGGAAGGGTGTATACTGTCATAATGTGGGAAGTGTGTATACTGTCATAATGTGGGAAGAGTGTATACTGTCATAATGTGGGAAGGGTGTATACTGTCATAATGTGGGAAGAGTGTATACTGTCATAATGTGGGAAGAGTGTATACTGTCATAATGTGGGAAGAGTGTATACTGTCATAATGTGGGAAGTGTGTATACTGTCATAATGAGGGAAGAGTGTATACTGTCATAATGTGGGAAGTGTGTATACTGTCATAATGTGGGAAGAGTGTATACTGTCATAATGTGGGAAGTGTGTATACTGTCATAATGTGGGAAGAGTGTATACTGTCATAATGTGGGAATTGTGTATACTCTCATAATGTGGGAAGAGTGTATACTGTCATAATGTGGGAAGAGTGTAAACTGTCACAATGTGGGATGGGTGTATACTGTCATAATGTGGGAAGTGTGTATATTGTCACAATGTGGGAAGTGTGTATATTGTCATAATGTGGGAAGTGTGTATATTGTCACAATGTGGGATGGGTGTATATTGTCATAATGTGGGAAGTGTGTATATTGTCATAATGTGTGAAAGGTGTATATTGTCATAATGTGTGAAGGGTGTATCCTCTCATAATGTGTGAAGGGTGTATCCTGTCACAATGTGGGAAGGGTGTATACTGTCATAATGTGGGAAGTGTGTATACTGTCATAATGTGGGAAGAGTGTATACTGTCATAATGTGGGAAGGGTGTATACTGTCATAATGTGGGAAGTGTGTATACTGTCATAATGTGGGAAGAGTGTATACTGTCATAATGTGGGAAGTGTGTATACTGTCATAATGTGGGAAGAGTGTATACTGTGGCACTGTGGGAAGGGTGTATACTGCCATAATGTGGGAAGGGTGTATACTGTGGCACTGTGGGAAGAGTGTATACTGTGGCACTGTGGGAAGGGTGTATACTGCCATAATGTGGGAAGAGTGTATACTGTGGCACTGTGGGAAGGGTGTATACTGCCATAATGTGGGAAGTGTGTATACTGTCATAATGTGGGAAGGGTGTATACTGTGGAACTGTGGGAAGAGTGTATACTGTGGCACTGTGGGAAGGGTGTATACTGTCATAATGTGGGGAAGGGTGTATACTGTGGCACTGTGGGAAGAGTGTATACTGTGGCACTGTGGGAAGGGTGTATACTGCCATAATGTGGGAAGAGTGTATACTGTGGCACTGGTGGGAAGGGTGTATACTGCCATAATGTGGGAAGTGTGTATACTGTCATAATGTGGGAAGGGTGTATACTGTGGCACTGTGGGAAGGGTGTATACTGTGGCACTGTGGGAAGGGTGTATACTGTCGTAATGTGGGAAGGGTGTATACTGTGGCACTGTGGGAAGGGTGTATACTGTCATAATGTGGGAAGGGTGTATATTGTCATAATGTGTGAAGGGTGTACCTCTCATAATGTGTGAAGGGTGTATGCTGTCACAATGTGGGAAGGGTGTATACTGTCATAATGTGGGAAGTGTGTATACTGTCATAATGTGGGAAGAGTGTATACTGTCATAATGTGGGAAGGGTGTATACTGTCATAATGTGGGAAGTGTGTATACTGTCATAATGTGGGAAGAGTGTATACTGTCATAATGTGGGAAGGGTGTATACTGTCATAATGTGGGAAGAGTGTATACTGTCATAATGTGGGAAGAGTGTATACTGTCATAATGTGGGAAGAGTGTATACTGTCATAATGTGGGAAGTGTGTATACTGTCATAATGAGGGAAGAGTGTATACTGTCATAATGTGGGAAGTGTGTATACTGTCATAATGTGGGAAGAGTGTATACTGTCATAATGTGGGAAGTGTGTATACTGTCATAATGTGGGAAGAGTGTATACTGTCATAATGTGGGAATTGTGTATACTCTCATAATGTGGGAAGAGTGTATACTGTCATAATGTGGGAAGAGTGTAAACTGTCACAATGTGGGATGGGTGTATACTGTCATAATGTGGGAAGTGTGTATATTGTCACAATGTGGGAAGTGTGTATATTGTCATAATGTGGGAAGTGTGTATATTGTCACAATGTGGGATGGGTGTATATTGTCATAATGTGGGAAGTGTGTATATTGTCATAATGTGTGAAAGGTGTATATTGTCATAATGTGTGAAGGGTGTATCCTCTCATAATGTGTGAAGGGTGTATCCTGTCACAATGTGGGAAGGGTGTATACTGTCATAATGTGGGAAGTGTGTATACTGTCATAATGTGGGAAGAGTGTATACTGTCATAATGTGGGAAGGGTGTATACTGTCATAATGTGGGAAGTGTGTATACTGTCATAATGTGGGAAGAGTGTATACTGTCATAATGTGGGAAGTGTGTATACTGTCATAATGTGGGAAGAGTGTATACTGTGGCACTGTGGGAAGGGTGTATACTGCCATAATGTGGGAAGGGTGTATACTGTGGCACTGTGGGAAGAGTGTATACTGTGGCACTGTGGGAAGGGTGTATACTGTCATAATGTGGGAAGGGTGTATACTGTGGCACTGTGGGAAGAGTGTATACTGTGGCACTGTGGGAAGGGTGTATACTGCCATAATGTGGGAAGAGTGTATACTGTGGCACTGTGGGAAGGGTGTATACTGCCATAATGTGGGAAGGATGTATACTGTCATAATGTGGGAAGGGTGTATACTGTGGCACTGTGGGAAGGGTGTATACTGTGGCACTGTGGGAAGGGTGTATACTGTCGTAATGTGGGAAGGGTGTATACTGTGGCACTGTGGGAAGGGTGTATACTGTCATAATGTGGGAAGGGTGTATACTGTGGCACTGTGGGAAGGGTGTATACTGTCATAATGTGGGAAGGGTGTATACTGCCATAATGTGGGAAGGGTGTATACTGCCATAATGTGGGAAGGGTGTATACTGTGGCACTGTGGGAAGGGTGTATACTGTGGCACTGTGGGAAAGGTGTATACTGTGGCACTGTGGGAAGGGTGTATACTGTCATAATGTGGGAAGGGTGTATACTGTGGCACTGTGGGAAGGGTGTATACTGTCATAAGGTGGGAAGGGTGTATACTGTGGCACTGTGGGAAGCGTGTATACTGTCATAATGTGGGAAGGGTGTATACTGTGGCACTGTGGGAAGGGTGTATACTGTCATAATGTGGGAAGGGTGTATACTGTGGCACTGTGGGAAGGGTGTATACTGTCATAATGTGGGAAGGGTGTATACTGTGGCACTGTGGGAAGGGTGTATACTGTCATAATGTGGGAAGGGTGTATACTGTGGCACTGTGGGAAGGGTGTATACTGTCATAATGTGGGAAGGGTGTATACTGTGGCACTTTGGGAAGCGTGTATACTGTCATAATGTGGGAAGGGTGTATACTGTGGCACTGTGGGAAGGGTGTATACTGTCATAATGTGGGAAGGGTGTATACTGTGGCACTGTGGGAAGGGTGTATACTGTCATAATGTGGGAAGGGTGTATATTGTCATAATGTGTGAAGGGTGTAACCTCTCATAATGTGTGAAGGGTGTATGCTGTCACAATGTGGGAAGGGTGTATACTGTCATAATGTGGGAAGTGTGTATACTGTCATAATGTGGGAAGAGTGTATACTGTCATAATGTGGGAAGGGTGTATACTGTCATAATGTGGGAAGTGTGTATACTGTCATAATGTGGGAAGAGTGTATACTGTCATAATGTGGGAAGAGTGTATACTGTCATAATGTGGGAAGTGTGTATACTGTCATAATGTGGGAAGAGTGTATACTGTCATAATGTGTTAATTGTGTATACTCTCATAATGTGGGAAGAGTGTATACTGTCATAATGTGGGAAGAGTGTATACTGTCACAATGTGGGAAGGGTGTATACTGTCATAATGTGGGAAGAGTGTATACTGTCATAATGTGGGAAGAGTGTATACTGTCACAATGTGGGAAGAGTGTATACTGTCATAATGTGGGAAGGATGTATACTGTAACAGTGTGGTTATTGTGTATACTCTCATAATGTGGGAAGAGTGTATACTGTCATAATGTGGGAAGAGTGTATACTGTCACAATGTGAGAAGGGTGTATATTGTCATAATGTGGGAAGAGTGTATACTGTCACAATGTGGGAAGGGTGTATATTGTCATAATGTGGGAAGTGTGTATATTGTCACAATGTGGGATGGGTGTATACTGTCATAATGTGGGAAGTGTGTATATTGTCACAATGTGGGAAGTGTGTATATTGTCATAATGTGGGAAGTGTGTATATTGTCACAATGTGGGATGGGTGTATATTGTCATAATGTGGGAAGTGTGTATATTGTCATAATGTGTGAAAGGTGTATATTGTCATAATGTGTGAAGGGTGTATCCTCTCATAATGTGTGAAGGGTGTATCCTGTCACAATGTGGGAAGGGTGTATACTGTCATAATGTGGGAAGTGTGTATACTGTCATAATGTGGGAAGAGTGTATATTGTCATAATGTGGGAAGGGTGTATACTGTCATAATGTGGGAAGTGTGTATACTGTCATAATGTGGGAAGAGTGTATACTCTCATAATGTGGGAAGAGTGTATACTGTCATAATGTGGGAAGAGTGTATACTGCCACAATGTGTGAAGGGTGTATATTGTCATAATGTGGGAAGGGTGTATATTGTCATAATGTGGGAAGAGTGTATACTGTCACAATGTGGGATGGGTGTATACTGCCACAATGTGGGAAGTGTGTATATTGTCATAATGTGTGAAGAGTGTATACTGTCACAATGTGGGAAGAGTGTATACTGCCACAATGTGGGAAGGGTGTATATTGTCATAATGTGGGAAGAGTGTATACTGTCACAATGTGGGAAGAGTGTATACTGCCACAATGTGGGATGAGTGTATATTGTCATAATGTGGGAAGAGTGTATACTGCCACAATGTGGGAAGGGTGTATATTGTCATAATGTGGGAAGAGTGTATATTGTCATAATGTGGGAAGGTTGTATATTGTCATAATGTGGGAAGAGTGTATATTGTCATAATGTGGGAAGAGTGTATATTATCATAATGTGGAAGAGTTTATATTGTCATAATGTGGGAAGAGTGTATATTGTCATAATGTGGGAAGGGTGTATATTGTCATAATGTGGGAAGAGTGTATATTGTCATAATGTGGGAAGGGTGTATATTGTCATAATGTGGGAATAGTGTATATTGTCATAATGTGGGAAGAGTGTATATTGTCATAATGTGGGAAGAGTGTATATTGTCATAATGTGGGAAGGGTGTATATTGTCATAATGTGGGAAGAGTGTATATTGTCATAATGTGGGAAGAGTGTATACTGCCACAATGTGGGAAGAGTGTATATTGTCATAATGTGGGAAGAGTGTATATTGTCATAATGTGGGAAGAGTGTATACTGCCACAATGTGGGAAGAGTGTATACTGCCATAATGTGGGAAGGGTTTATATTGTCATAATGTGGGAAGAGTGTATATTGTCATAATGTGGGAAGAGTGTATACAGCTACAATGTGGGAAGGGTGTATACTGTCACAATGTGGGAAGTGTGTATATTGTCATAATGTGGGAAGTGTGTATATTGTCACAATGTGGGATGGGTGTATACTGTCATAATGTGGGAAGTGTGTATATTGTCACAATGTGGGAAGTGTGTATATTGTCATAATGTGGGAAGTGTGTATATTGTCACAATGTGGGATGGGTGTATATTGTCATAATGTGGGAAGTGTGTATATTGTCATAATGTGTGAAAGGTGTATATTGTCATAATGTGTGAAGGGTGTATCCTCTCATAATGTGTGAAGGGTGTATCCTGTCACAATGTGGGAAGGGTGTATACTGTCATAATGTGGGAAGTGTGTATACTGTCACAATGTGGGATGGGTGTATACTGCCACAATGTGGGAAGAGTGTATACTGTCACAATGTGGGAAGGGTGTATATTGTCATAATGTGGGAAGTGTGTATATTGTCACAATGTGGGATGGGTGTATACTGTCATAATTTGGGAAGTGTGTATATTGTCACAATGTGGGAAGTGTGTATATTGTCATAATGTGGGAAGTGTGTATATTGTCACAATGTGGGATGGGTGTATATTGTCATAATGTGGGAAGTGTGTATATTGTCATAATGTGTGAAAGGTGTATATTGTCATAATGTGTGAAGGGTGTATCCTCTCATAATGTGTGAAGGGTGTATCCTGTCACAATGTGGGAAGGGTGTATACTGTCATAATGTGGGAAGTGTGTATACTGTCATAATGTGGGAAGAGTGTATACTGTCATAATGTGGGAAGGGTGTATACTGTCATAATGTGGGAAGTGTGTATACTGTCATAATGTGGGAAGAGTGTATACTGTCATAATGTGGGAAGTGTGTATACTGTCATAATGTGGGAAGAGTGTATACTGTGGCACTGTGGGAAGGGTGTATACTGCCTTAATGTGGGAAGGGTGTATACTGTGGCACTGTGGATAGAGTGTATATTGTGGCACCGTGGGAAGGGTGTATACTGTCATAATGTGGGAAGGGTGTATACTGTGGCACTGTGGGAAGAGTGTATACTGTGGCACTGTGGGAAGGGTGTATACTGCCATAATGTGGGAAGAGTGTATACTGTGGCACTGTGGGAAGGGTGTATACTGCCATAATGTGGGAAGGGTGTATACTGTCAAAATGTGGGAAGGGTGTATACTGTGGCACTGTGGGAAGGGTGTATACTGTGGCACTGTGGGAAGGGTGTATACTGTCATAATGTGGGAAGGGTGTATACTGTGGCACTGTGGGAAGGGTGTATACTGTCATAATTTGGGAAGGGTGTATACTGCCATAATGTTGGAAGGGTGTATACTGCCATAATGTGGGAAGGGTGTATACTGTCACAATGTGGGAAGTGTGTATATTGTCATAATGTGGGAAGTGTGTATATTGTCACAATGTGGGATGGGTGTATACTGTCATAATGTGGGAAGTGTGTATATTGTCACAATGTGGGAAGTGTGTATATTGTCATAATGTGGGAAGTGTGTATATTGTCACAATGTGGGATGGGTGTATATTGTCATAATGTGGGAAGTGTGTATATTGTCATAATGTGTGAAAGGTGTATATTGTCATAATGTGTGAAGGGTGTATCCTCTCATAATGTGTGAAGGGTGTATCCTGTCACAATGTGGGAAGGGTGTATACTGTCATAATGTGGGAAGTGTGTATACTGTCACAATGTGGGATGTGTGTATACTGCCACAATGTGGGAAGAGTGTATACTGTCACAATGTGGGAAGGGTGTATATTGTCATAATGTGGGAAGTGTGTATATTGTCACAATGTGGGATGGGTGTATACTGTCATAATTTGGGAAGTGTGTATATTGTCACAATGTGGGAAGTGTGTATATTGTCATAATGTGGGAAGTGTGTATATTGTCACAATGTGGGATGTGTGTATATTGTCATAATGTGGGAAGTGTTTATATTGTCATAATGTGTGAAAGGTGTATATTGTCATAATGTGTGAAGGGTGTATCCTCTCATAATGTGTGAAGGGTGTATCCTGTCACAATGTGGGAAGGGTGTATACTGTCATAATGTGGGAAGTGTGTATACTGTCATAATGTGGGAAGAGTGTATACTGTCATAATGTGGGAAGGGTGTATACTGTCATAATGTGGGAAGTGTGTATACTGTCATAATGTGGGAAGAGTGTATACTGTCATAATGTGGGAAGTGTGTATACTGTCATAATGTGGGAAGAGTGTATACTGTGGCACTGTGGGAAGGGTGTATACTGCCTTAATGTGGGAAGGGTGTATACTGTGGCACTGTGGATAGAGTGTATATTGTGGCACCGTGGGAAGGGTGTATACTGTCATAATGTGGGAAGGGTGTATACTGTGGCACTGTGGGAAGAGTGTATACTGTGGCACTGTGGGAAGGGTGTATACTGCCATAATGTGGGAAGAGTGTATACTGTGGCACTGTGGGAAGGGTGTATACTGCCATAATGTGGGAAGGGTGTATACTGTCAAAATGTGGGAAGGGTGTATACTGTGGCACTGTGGGAAGGGTGTATACTGTGGCACTGTGGGAAAGGTGTATACTGTCGTAATGTGGGAAGGGTGTATACTGTGGCACTGTGGGAAGGGTGTATACTGTCATAATGTGGGAAGGGTGTATACTGTGGCACTGTGGGAAGGGTGTATACTGTCATAATTTGGGAAGGGTGTATACTGCCATAATGTTGGAAGGGTGTATACTGCCATAATGTGGGAAGGGTGTATACTGTGGCACTGTGGGAAGGGTGTATACTGTTGCACTGTGGGAAAGGTGTATACTGTGGCACTGTGGGAAGGGTGTATACTGTCATAATGTGGGAAGGGTGTATACTGTGGCACTGTGGGAAGGGTGTATAATGTCATAATGTGGGAAGGGTGTATACTGTGGCACTGTGGGAAGCGTGTATACTGTCATAATGTGGGAAGGGTGTATACTGTGGCACTGTGGGAAGGGTGTATACTGTCATAATGTGGGAAGGGTGTATACTGTCATAATGTGGGAAGGGTGTATACTATGGCACTGTGGGAAGGGTGTATACTGTCATAATGTGGGAAGGGTGTATACTGTGGCACTGTGGGAAGGGTGTATACTGTCATAATGTGGGAAGGGTGTATACTGTGGCACTGTGGGAAGGGTGTATACTGTCATAATGTGGGAAGGGTGTATACTGTGGCACTGTGGGAAGCGTGTATACTGTCATAATGTGGGAAGGGTGTATACTGTGGCACTGTGGGAAGGGTGTATACTGTCATAATGTGGGAAGGGTGTATACTGTGGCACTGTGGGAAGGGTGTATACTGTCATAATGTGGGAAGGGTGTATATTGTCATAATGTGTGAAGGGTGTAACCTCTCATAATGTGTGAAGGGTGTATGCTGTCACAATGTGGGAAGGGTGTATACTGTCATAATGTGGGAAGTGTGTATACTGTCATAATGTGGGAAGAGTGTATACTGTCATAATGTGGGAAGGGTGTATACTGTCATAATGTGGGAAGTGTGTATACTGTCATAATGTGGGAAGAGTGTATACTGTCATAATGTGAGAAGAGTGTATACTGTCATAATGTGGGAAGTGTGTATACTGTCATAATGTGGGAAGAGTGTATACTGTCATAATGTGTTAATTGTGTATACTCTCATAATGTGGGAAGAGTGTATACTGTCATAATGTGGGAAGAGTGTATACTGTCACAATGTGGGAAGGGTGTATACTGTCATAATGTGGGAAGAGTGTATACTGTCATAATGTGGGAAGAGTGTATACTGTCACAATGTGGGAAGAGTGTATACTGTCATAATGTGGGAAGGATGTATACTGTAACAGTGTGGTTATTGTGTATACTCTCATAATGTGGGAAGAGTGTATACTGTCATAATGTGGGAAGAGTGTATACTGTCACAATGTGGGAAGGGTGTATATTGTCATAATGGGGGAAGAGTGTATACTGTCACAATGTGGGAAGGGTGTATATTGTCATAATGTGGGGAAGTGTGTATATTGTCACAATGTGGGATGGGTGTATACTGTCATAATGTGGGAAGTGTGTATATTGTCACAATGTGGGAAGTGTGTATATTGTCATAATGTGGGAAGTGTGTATATTGTCACAATGTGGGATGGGTGTATATTGTCATAATGTGGGAAGTGTGTATATTGTCATAATGTGTGAAAAGGTGTATATTGTCATAATGTGTGAAGGGTGTATCCTCTCATAATGTGTGAAGGGTGTATCCTGTCACAATGTGGGAAGGGTGTATACTGTCATAATGTGGGAAGTGTGTATACTGTCATAATGTGGGAAGAGTGTATACTGTCATAATGTGGGGAAGGGTGTATACTGTCATAATGTGGGAAGTGTGTATACTGTCATAATGTGGGAAGAGTGTATACTCTCATAATGTGGGAAGAGTGTATACTGTCATAATGTGGGAAGAGTGTATACTGCCACAATGGTGTGAAGGGTGTATATTGTCATAATGTGGGAAGGGTGTATATTGTCATAATGTGGGAAGAGTGTATACTGTCACAATGTGGGATGGGTGTATACTGCCACAATGTGGGAAGTGTGTATATTGTCATAATGTGTGAAGAGTGTATACTGTCACAATGTGGGAAGAGTGTATACTGCCACAATGTGGGAAGGGTGTATATTGTCATAATGTGGGAAGAGTGTATACTGTCACAATGTGGAAGAGTGTATACTGCCACAATGTGGGATTGAGTGTATAATGTCATAATGTGGGAAGAGTGTATACTGCCACAATGTGGGAAGGGTGTATATTGTCATAATGTGGGAAGAGTGTATATTGTCATAATGTGGGAAGGTTGTATATTGTCATAATGTGGGAAGAGTGTATATTGTCATAATGTGGGAAGAGTGTATATTATCATAATGTGGGAAGAGTTTATATTGTCATAATGTGGGAAGAGTGTATATTGTCATAATGTGGGAAGGGTGTATATTGTCATAATGTGGGAAGAGTGTATATTGTCATAATGTGGGAAGGGTGTATATTGTCATAATGTGGGAAGAGTGTATATTGTCATAATGTGGGAAGAGTGTATATTGTCATAATGTGGGAAGAGTGTATATTGTCATAATGTGGGAAGGGTGTATATTGTCATAATGTGGGAAGAGTGTATATTGTCATAATGTGGGAAGAGTGTATACTGCCACAATGTGGGAAGAGTGTATATTGTCATAATGTGGGAAGAGTGTATATTGTCATAATGTGGAAGAGTGTATACTGCCACAATGTGGGAAGAGTGTATACTGCCATAATGTGGGAAGGGTTTATATTGTCATAATGTGGGAAGAGTGTATATTGTCATAATGTGGGAAGAGTGTATACAGCTACAATGTGGGAAGGGTGTATACTGTCACAATGTGGGAAGTGTGTATATTGTCATAATGTGGGAAGTGTGTATATTGTCACAATGTGGGATGGGTGTATACTGTCATAATGTGGGAAGTGTGTATATTGTCACAATGTGGGAAGTGTGTATATTGTCATAATGTGGGAAGTGTGTATATTGTCACAATGTGGGATGGGTGTATATTGTCATAATGTGGGAAGTGTGTATATTGTCATAATGTGTGAAAGGTGTATATTGTCATAATGTGTGAAGGGTGTATCCTCTCATAATGTGTGAAGGGTGTATCCTGTCACAATGTGGGAAGGGTGTATACTGTCATAATGTGGGAAGTGTGTAATACTGTCACAATGTGGGATGGGTGTATACTGCCACAATGTGGGAAGAGTGTATACTGTCACAATGTGGGAAGGGTGTATATTGTCATAATGTGGGAAGTGTGTATATTGTCACAATGTGGGATGGGTGTATACTGTCATAATTTGGGAAGTGTGTATATTGTCACAATGTGGGAAGTGTGTATATTGTCATAATGTGGGAAGTGTGTATATTGTCACAATGTGGGATGGGTGTATATTGTCATAATGTGGGAAGTGTGTATATTGTCATAATGTGTGAAAGGTGTATATTGTCATAATGTGTGAAGGGTGTATCCTCTCATAATGTGTGAAGGGTGTATCCTGTCACAATGTGGGAAGGGTGTATACTGTCATAATGTGGGAAGTGTGTATACTGTCATAATGTGGGAAGAGTGTATACTGTCATAATGTGGGAAGGGTGTATACTGTCATAATGTGGGAAGTGTGTATACTGTCATAATGTGGGAAGAGTGTATACTGTCATAATGTGGGAAGTGTGTATACTGTCATAATGTGGGAAGAGTGTATACTGTGGCACTGTGGGAAGGGTGTATACTGCCTTAATGTGGGAAGGGTGTATACTGTGGCACTGTGGATAGAGTGTATATTGTGGCACCGTGGGAAGGGTGTATACTGTCATAATGTGGGAAGGGTGTATACTGTGGCACTGTGGGAAGAGTGTATACTGTGGCACTGTGGGAAGGGTGTATACTGCCATAATGTGGGAAGAGTGTATACTGTGGCACTGTGGGAAGGGTGTATACTGCCATAATGTGGGAAGGGTGTATACTGTCAAAATGTGGGAAGGGTTGTATACTGTGGCACTGTGGGAAGGGTGTATACTGTGGCACTGTGGGAAAGGTGTATACTGTCGTAATGTGGGAAGGGTGTATACTGTGGCACTGGTGGGAAGGGTGTATACTGTCATAATGTGGGAAGGGTGTATACTGTGGCACTGTGGGAAGGGTGTATACTGTCATAATTTGGGAAGGGTGTATACTGCCATAATGTTGGAAGGTGTATACTGCCATAATGTGGGAAGGGTGTATACTGTCACAATGTGGGAAGTGTGTATATTGTCATAATGTGGGAAGTGTGTATATTGTCACAATGTGGGATGGGTGTATACTGTCATAATGTGGGAAGTGTGGTATATTGTCACAATGTGGGAAGTGTGTATATTGTCATAATGTGGGAAGTGTGTATATTGTCACAATGTGGGATGGGTGTATATTGTCATAATGTGGGAAGTGTGTATATTGTCATAATGTGTGAAAGGTGTATATTGTCATAATGTGTGAAGGGTGTATCCTCTCATAATGTGTGAAGGGTGTATCCTGTCACAATGTGGGAAGGGTGTATACTGTCATAATGTGGGAAGTGTGTATACTGTCACAATGTGGGATGGGTGTTATACTGCCACAATGTGGGAAGAGTGTATACTGTCACAATGTGGGAAGGGTGTATATTGTCATAATGTGGGAAAGTGTGTATATTGTCACAATGTGGATGGGTGTATACTGTCATAATTTGGGAAGTGTGTATATTGTCACAATGTGGGAAGTGTGTAATATTGTTCATAATGTGGGAAGTGTGTATATTGTCACAATGTGGGATGGGTGTATATTGTCATAATGTGGGAAGTGTGTATATTGTCATAATGTGTGAAAGGTGTATATTGTCATAATGTGTGAAGGGTGTATCCTCTCATAATGTGTGAAGGGTGTATCCTGTCACAATGTGGGAAGGGTGTATACTGTCATAATGTGGGAAGAGTGTATACTGTCATAATGTGGGAAGAGTGTATACTGTCATAATGTGGGAAGAGTGTATACTGTCAATAATGTGGGAAGTGTGTATACTGTCATAATGTGGGAAGAGTGTATACTGTCATAATGTGGGAAGTGTGTATACTGTCATAATGTGGGAAGAGTGTATACTGTGGCACTGTGGGAAGGGTGTATACTGCCTTAATGTGGGAAGGGTGTATACTGTGGCACTGTGGATAGAGTGTATATTGTGGCACCGTGGGAAGGGTGTATACTTTCATAATGTGGGAAGGGTGTATACTGTGGCACTGTGGGAAGAGTGTATACTGTGGCACTGTGGGAAGGGTGTATACTGCCATAATGTGGGAAGAGTGTATACTGTGGCACTGTGGGAAGGGTGTATACTGCCATAATGTGGGAAGGGTGTATACTGTCAAAATGTGGGAAGGGTGTATACTGTGGCACTGTGGGAAGGGTGTATACTGTGGCACTGTGGGAAGGGTGTATACTGTCGTAATGTGGGAAGGGTGTATACTGTGGCACTGTGGGAAGGGTGTATACTGTCATAATGTGGGAAGGGTGTATACTGTGGCACTGTGGGAAGGGTGTATACTGTCATAATTTGGGAAGGGTGTATACTGCCATAATGTTGGAAGGGTGTATACTGCCATAATGTGGGAAGGGTGTATACTGTGGCACTGTGGGAAGGGTGTATACTGTTGCACTGTGGGAAAGGTGTATACTGTGGCACTGTGGGAAGGGTGTATACTGTCATAATGTGGGAAGGGTGTATACTGTGGCACTGTGGGAAGGGTGTATAATGTCATAATGTGGGAAGGGTGTATACTGTGGCACTGTGGGAAGCGTGTATACTGTCATAATGTGGGAAGGGTGTATACTGTGGCACTGTGGGAAGGGTGTATACTGTCATAATGTGGGAAGGGTGTATACTGTCATAATGTGGGAAGGGTGTATACTATGGCACTGTGGGAAGGGTGTATACTGTCATAATGTGGGAAGGGTGTATACTGTGGCACTGTGGGAAGGGTGTATACTGTCATAATGTGGGAAGGGTGTATACTGTGGCACTGTGGGAAGGGTGTATACTGTGGCACTGTGCTGTAAGGTTGTATGCTGTTACTGTGGTTTAAGGCTGTATGTGGTTACTATGTTGAATGTATGCGTGTTGTTACTGTGGGGTGAGTATATGTAATCACTATGTGAGAAGGATGTATCTTGTCACAGTGTGAGTTCTTGTGAATTAATCAATGGGGTGCCATCTCCACAATGAAAGTTGGCTGTAATGGATCTCCAACACTGCCAATCTCTCGTCTTGATGTACATTCTGTCAGATTGATGTTCGTCCATCTCTTGATGTTATCTTCCCACTTGTATCGTTGTCTACCTTTTGCTCGCTTGCCCTCACCCTTGCCCTCCAGTATGGTTTTTATCAGTGTTATATCTTTTAACGTCTCAGAAATATGTCACTAGCCTCTTGTTTTATTTCTTTTATCAAGTCTCTTTTTATTCCCAATTTTTCAAGAACCTTTGTATTTGATTGTTTTTGTTTCCATGAAATGCAATATATTCTTCTGTATATCCACATCTCCAAGACCTCTATTCGACTTTCTAGCTGCTTGTTCAATGTTTAGGCTTCCGCGCCTTGTGGATACCTATATAGGAATCCTTGTGCCGGGTACAGTTGGTATGACTGCTTCACTACAATGATGGATAGAGTGTTTACAGCAGGTAGAGAAGTTATGATACTAGGTGACTTCAACATAGATATTAGTAAATCCAACCAGACATGGGACGATATCATTCTTTCTTACAATTTCAAACAACTAATAAACCGTCCCACAAGGGTTACTGACACATCCTCAACTATAATTGATCATATATATGTTACTTGTCCAGATAATATTATTGAATGTTCTGTTCCTGTTTGTACAGTTAGTGACCACTACCCGGTATGTTGTACATGGTCAAGAATTGGGTTCAAATCTCTTAAACATAAACATGTAAGTATCAAATTTAGGAATTATAAAGCATTCAACCAAGATTTATTTTTGCAAGACTTAAGAAAAGCAGCCCTTGATCACGTTTACCAACTTCCTGACCCGGACGATGCATTAGCTTTCTGGACGAAGACAGTCTACAATGTGTTCGATAAACACGTGCCAATCAAAGAAGTGCGAGTCAAAAATAAACATAAATCCCCATGGGTCACTAGAGAAGTGCTGGAAATCATGAGAGAGCGAGATACAGCACACAAAAATAAAGACTTCATCAATTACCGCAGACTAAGAAATAAAGTTAAATATGAAATTCGTAGGATAAAAAAAGATCATTTAAACAATTTGATTGTAGATAATTCAAACAGTACAAATATATGGAAGGCTATTAACTTGCTAACCAATAAGAAACGCCCTACAGAATCAGCAATACCAAATTCTATAACATGCGATGAATTCAGTTGGTTCTTTCAATCAGAAATAGAGAATCTAAAGTCTTCAATACCAGACTCATCGTGTAATTTAAGTTCACTGGCATCATTCTTTGAGGAGAAGTGCGCCAGAAATATTCCCGCTGAGATTCCTTTAATGTCTGTTGCAGACGTTTATAAATATCTCTTGAACCTCAAATCAACAAACTCGCACGGCCTAGATGGTATCAGTAATAGAATTCTTCGTTGTGCTGCACCAGTCATTAGCGAGTCCTTAACGTTCATATATAACGAGTGCCTGGCCAAAAACTACTTTCCATCTGCATTTAAAATTGCTAAAGTGTTTCCGCTTATTAAAAATGGCTCAATCGATAATAGCGTTTTGGGTAATTATAGACCTATTTCCTTACCATCATCGCTATCAAAACCACTAGAAAAACACATTCATAAAATAACGTTACACCATTTAATTAACAATGATCTAATAATTAACAGTCAATCTGGGTTTCGACCTAAATATTCTTGCCATAGTGCTCTAACAAAAATGACCGATAACTGGCACTTAAACATCAACAACGGTAGAATTTGTGGAGCGGTGTTTGTAGACTTTAAAAAAGCTTTTGATATGGTAGATCACGATATTTTAATTAGAATACTAAAGCAAATGAAGACAAGCACCAACATGGTGAACATAATTACGTCATTTCTATCCGACAGGCAACAAGTCGTGTCCTTCAACAACTGTCTATCAAGACCCACACAGCTTAATATTGGTGTGGCCTCAGGGCTCAATACTAGGTCCGCTGCTTTTTGCAGTTTATATTAATGATCTTCCTTTATATATCAATACAACTTGTGATCTATTCGCAGAACGACTGTACTATATATACTAGTCAAGAAAACCGTAGTGAATTAGAGAATTCTTTACAAAAGGAACTTGATAATCTTACTAGATGGAGCAATGAAAACCGCATGCAAATTAACATCGACAAAACCAAATCCATGCTAATAACGACCAGACAAAAACTACAGACACTAGCCATAACTGGATCACCGCTCGAACTCCGCATGGGCACGTTACCTATAGTTAATGTTAATAGACAGCCATTTGAACTGGAGCTCTCATGTTCACGCTCTTACCAAGAAGATAGCACAAACAGTTTACCAACTTGCTAAAATTCAGCACTTCCTGGACGAAAGCACACGAAAAATATTCTATACATGCTATATCCAATCACATCTCGATTACTGTTCCACAGTTTGGGATGGTTGCCCTAAATCTAATTTAAAACGACTATGTTCTCTACAAAACCGCGCTATTCGTCTGGTTTCTGACATAAAGCACGTTGAAAGTAATAATTTGTACAGTCATCTAAGACTTCTACCACTAAAAAAGCGCTTCCTTTTCAACAAAGCCAAATTAGTGAATAAAATTATATCTCAAAATACCCCAGAGTATCTTCTGCCGCTGATTCAATCTAATGCAATGAACAGCAAGCGCCTAAATTTGTTACATGTCTCAAAGCCTAGATTGGACCTATACAAAACATGTTTCGCCTATTCTGGTGCTCACTTATGGAATGATCTGCCTCCAGATCTGAAAACTCCAATGAGTCCCTACACATTTAACCGAAAACTCTTTCAATACTTAATCCATACCGACTATATGCCACCATAATTCATTTACTGGTATAATTGATCAGTATAATTGTTCATTATAATTGTTTAACTATAATTGTTCACTATATATGTGTGTGCGTGTGGGAGCGAGAGAGAAAATCAAATCAAATCAAATCAACTTTATTAGGGTCACAAATTGGGCGCGCAGGCCCGTCTTACATTCGGCCCTTCCAATCACTCGTCTTTCGTTCATCAAGAGCATTATACATTTGCATAGGAAGAAAAATAAACATTGTGAAATGAATGTTGTAAACATAAACAAGGCTAATTACCATGGTATGAAGCCCATCTCCCACCTATCCATACATCACCCCACCCACACAACACCCCCACCTACCCACACACACGCACACCAAGGGACACATACATACCCCACCAACCGACCCATCCCCCTCCCGCACATCCCCCACCCACACACACTGCCCTCACCTGATCCCCCAACCAAAACACACTCGCCACCCACAAACATTCCCCCACCAACCCACACATCCCACGCCCATCCACATTCTACCCCACACATCCTCTCCCCACCCACACCTCAAACCACCCTTCCCCCAGCCACATCTCCATCGACAACATATTCCCCACCCACACACACAATCCCCCACCAACCCACACATCGCACATCCACTCACACATCCCCAAACCATACACACACATCCCCACCAACTGACATGTCCCTACCCCCCCCCCCCCACACACACACACATCTCCCTAACCACCCATACATCCCCAATCCACTCACACACACACCACCACCCACACATACAACTTCCACCCACCCACACATGCCTTAACCTAAGCCCCCACCACACAATCCCCCACCCGCACATCACAAAGAGAGAGAGAGAGAGAGAGAGAGAGAGAGAGAGAGAGAGAGAGAGAGAGTGGGTGTCAGTGAGAGGGAGAGAGTGAATGCGTGTGTGCGCACGTGCATGCGTGTGTGTGGAGAGAGTGATTGAGCGAGAAATGGTGGGGGAATGTGTCAGTGCATGCATTCGTACGTGTATGTGTGAGAGTGAGTGAGGGAGTGTATGCGTGTGTGCATGCGTTCATGTGTATGTGTATGTGTGAGAGAGTGTGATTGAGAGAGTGAGTGTTTGTGTGAAGGATTGTGTGTTAGAGAGTGAGACAGTGGGAGAGTTGATGTGTTAGTGTGTGTGTGTGAGCGCGCGCATGCGTGTGAGTGTGTGTATATGAAAGAATACAGGCAGAGAGAGAGAGAGAGAGAGAGAGAGAGAGAGAGAGAGAGAGAGAGAGAGCTGAGCAGATGCATGTCATGTAACACGCATGTTATGTGACACGCGAATCCATATGTTTGTGTATTCTCATCTGTCATATTATCAGTTAAATACCATTTGATTTTATCATGCATAATATAAACTCATGTTCATTATTGTAGTTTGAGTGAGTGACTCAGTGAGTGTGAATGAGAGACAGAACGAGTGAGCGTGAGCGTTAATGAGTGAGCGGGAGAGTGAATGAATGAGCGGAAGAGTGAATGTGTGAGCGTGAGAGTGAATGTGTGTGTGTGTGTGTGTGTGTGTGTGTGAGAGAGAGAGAGAGAGAGAGAGAGAGAGAGAGAGAGAGAGAGAGAGAGAGAGAGAGAGAGAGGAGAGAGAGAGAGAGAGAGCATCACTATTTTTACGTCACATAAATTTTATGTACACATTTTTCTCCATGTTTAACATTTTTATGAGACTGCTCATGACAAGTGTCAGTGTATGTGTGTGAGTAAAGTGTGGGAGTTTGTTCACACTAGTTTCAATACTAACGTGAGACATTTTGTATGTGTCTAGATGTGAGGAAGTGTGAGTGTATGTGGAGGATGTGTGTGAGTGTGGGGATACGTGTGGGTGGGGGGTGTGTGGGTGGGGGTATGCATTTGGATGGGTTGGGGTGTGTGGGTTTTGGTGGGTAGTGGTATTTGTGGGTGTTGGTAGGATGTGTGGATGGATGTGTGGGGGTGAAAGTAAGGGTGTTGGAATGGGTGTGGAGGATATGTGTATGGGACGGATGCAGGGGATGTGTGTTTATGTGGGTTGTGATGTGTGGATGGTTTGAGGAAGTATGTGTGGGAGGCGGGGTTGTGTGGGTAGGGGATTGTGTTGGGTGGATTTGGGATGGAAGGGCGGGTGAGGAGAAGTGTATGGTGTGTGGGTTTGAGATATGTGTGCGGTGTGTTGGTGGGGGATGTGTGAATGATGTGTGGGTGGAGGGTATGTTTGTGGTGGTATGGGTGGAGGATAGTGTGTGGTGTGGGGGATGTGTGTGATGGGTGTGGGGAATGTGCGTATGGGTGGGGTATATGTGTGGGTGAGCAGGGGATTGTGGTGGTTGGGGGAAGTATGTGGGGGAGTGTGGGTGGGAGATGTGTGTATGTGGATGGGGAATGTGTGGGTGGGGTGTGTGAGTGGCTTAGGGATGTGTAGGTGGGTGAGGGAGTTGTATGTGTCGGGGTGGGATGTGTGAGTGGGTGGAGGATGTGTGTGGGGGTAGGGGTATTGTGATCGAAAGATGTTTGGTTGGGAGTGGGTGGGTGGGGGTGTGTGGGTGCGTAGTGGAGGATGTATGCGTGAGTGAGTGTGTGTTGGTGGACGGGTAGGGAATGCGTGTGTGGGTGGGGAGAGGTGTGTGGTGTGTTGGTTGGTGATATTGTGTGGGTGAGGTATGTGTGTGTGGGTGGGGGATTTTTGTGGTGTGTGAGTGGGGGTATGTGGGGTGGATGGGTAAGGGTATCTGTGTGGGTGTGGGTGGGAATATTGTGTGGTATCTGGGTGGGGGATATGTGTGTGGTGTGTAAGTGGGGATGTGTTGGTGAGGGATATGTGTGTGTGTGGTGCGTGGGTTGGGAATAGTGCGTGGTAGGGGGTGTATGTGATGTGCGGGTGGGGGATTGTGTGGTGGGGGATTAGGTTAAGGCATGTGTGGGTGGTTGGAAGTTGTATGTGTGGGTGGTGGGGTGTGTGTCAGTGGATTGGGGATGTATGGGTGGTTAGGGAGATGTGTGTGTGTGTGGGGGGGGGGGGGGTAGGGACATGTCAGTTGGTGGGGATGTGTGTGTATGGTTTGAGGATGTGTGAGTGGATGTGCGATGTGTGGGTTGGTGGGGGATTGTGTGTGTGGGTGGGGAATATGTTGTGGATGGAGATGTGGCTGGGGGATTGGTGGTTTGAGGTGTGGGTGGGGAGAGGATGTGTGGGGTAGGATGTGGATGGGCGTGGGATGTGTGGGTTGGTGGGGGAATGTTTGTGGGTGGCGAGTGTGTTTTGGTTGGGGGATCAGGTGAGGGCAGTGTGTGTGGGTGGGGGATGTGCGGGAGGGGGATGGGTCGGTTGGTGGGGTATGTATGTGTCCCTTGGTGTGCGTGTGTGTCGGTAGGTGGGGGTGTTTATGTGTCCCTTGGTGCGCGTGTGTGTGGGTAGGTGGGGGTGTGGGTGGGGTGATGTATTGATAGGTGGGAGATGGACCTCATAACATGGTAATTAGCCTTGGTTATGTTTACAACATTCATTTCACAATGTTTATTTTTCTTCCTATGTAAATGTATAATGCTCTTGATGAACGAAAGACGAGTGATTGGAAGGGCCGAATGTAAGACGGGCCTGCGCGCCCAATTTGTGACCCTAATAAAGTTGATTTGATTTGATTTGATTTACTGATTTAATGCTGTTGAAAGCATATTTGGTCATTCTTATTCTCTTGTTTATTACTTATTTCTCTTCTGCCTTTATCTGTTATAATATGTCCAAGATAAGAGAAACTTGTTACTTGTTCTAGTATTTCCCCGTTTACTGTGGTGTTCATTTATAACCTTTCCTTTCCACTGCTAATTATCATAGTTTTCGTTTTTAGGATGTAAATATCAAAGTCACGTTCGGGACGGGAATATGTAATCATTATATGGGAAGGATGTATGTTGGTAAAGTGTGGGACGGGCATATGTAATCATTATATGGGAAAGGTTATGTTGTTACAGTATGGGGCGGGTATATGTAATCATTATATGGGAAGGATGTATGTTGTTACAGTGTGGGACGGGTATATGTAATCATTACATGGAAAGGATGTATGTTGTTAGAGTGTGGGACGGGTATATGTAATCATTACATGGAAAGGATGTATGTTGTTAGAGTGTGGGACGGGTATATGTAATCATTACATGGAAACGATGTATGTTGTTAGAGTGTGGGACTGGTACATGTAATCATTACATGGGAAGGATGTATGTTGTTACAGTGTGGGACGGGTATATGTAATCATTACATGGAAAGGATGTATGTTGTTAGAGTGTGGGACGGGTATATGTAATCATTACATGGGAAGGATGTATGTTGTTACAGTGTGGGACGGGTATATGTAATCATAACATGGAAAGGATGTATGTTGTTAGAGTGTGGGACTGATACATGTAATCATTACATGGGAAGGATGTATGTTGTTACAGTGTGGGACGGGTATATGTAATCATTACATGGAAAGGATGTATGTTGTTAGAGTGTGGGACGGGTATATGTAATCATTACATTGAAAGGATGTATGTTGTTACAGTGTGGGGCGGGTATATGTAATCATTACATGGAAAGGATGTATGTTGTTACAGTGTGGGACGGGTATATGTAATCATTACATGGAAAGGATGTATGTTTTAGAGTGTGGGACGGGTATATGTAATCATTACATGGAAAGGATGTATGTTGTTAGAGTGTGGGACGGGTATATGTAATCATTACATGGGAAGGATGTATGTTGTTACAGTGTGGGACGGGTATATGTAATCATAACATGGAAAGGATGTATGTTGTTAGAGTGTGGAACTGATACATGTAATCATTACATGGGAAGGATGTATGTTGTTACAGTGTGGGACGGGTATATGTAATCATTACATGGAAAGGATGTATGTTGTTAGAGTGTGGGACGGGTATATGTAATCATTACATTGAAAGGATGTATGTTGTTAGAGTGTGGGACTGGTACATGTAATCATTACATGGGAAGGATGTATTTTGTTACAGTGTGGTACAGGTATATGTAATCATCACATGGAAAGGATGTATGTTGTTACAGTGTGGGACGGGTATATGTAATCATTACATGGAAAGGATGTATGTTGTTAGAGTGTGGACGGGTATATGTAATCATTACATGGAAAGGATGTATGTTGTTAGAGTGTGGGGACGGTATAATGTTAATCATTAACATGGGAAGGATGTATGTTGTTACAGTGTGGGACGGGTATATGTAATCATAACCTAGGAAAGGATGTATGTTGTTAGAGTGTGGGGACTGATACATGTAATCATTACATGGGAAGGATGTATGTTGTTACAGTGTGGGACGGGTATATGTAATCATTACATGGAAAGGATGTATGTTGTTAGAGTGTGGACGGGTATATGTAATCATTACATTGAAAGGATGTATGTTGTTAGAGTGTGGGACTGGTACATGTAATCATTACATGGGAAGGATGTATTTTGTTACAGTGTGGTACAGGTATATGTAATCATCACATGGAAAGGATGTTTGTTGTTAGAGTGTAGGACGGGAATATGTAATCATTACATGGAAAGGATGTATGTTGTTAGAGTGTGGGACGGGTATATGTAATCAGTATTTGGCAAAGATGTATGTTGTTACAGTGTGGGACGGGTATATGTAATCACTTTGTGGGAGGGTTGTATGTTGTCACTATATGGGAAGGGTATATGTTGTCACTATGTGGTAAAGATGTATGTTGTAAATATGTGGTCAATATGCATGTTGTCAGTATGTGGGGCGGGTATGTTATGTCTCTATGTGGGGCGAGTATGTGTTGTTTCTATGTTGGGTGGGTATGTGTTGTAACTATGTGGGGCGGGTATGTTATGTCTCTATGTGGGGCGAGTATATGTTGTAATTATGTGGGGCAGGTAGGTGTTGTCTCTATGTGGGGCAGGTAGGTGTTGTCTCTATGTGGGGCGGGCATGTGTTGTCACTTTGTTTGGTGGGTATGTGTTGTCCCTATGGGGGGTGGGTATGTGTTGCAACTATATGGGGCGGGTATGTGTTGTCACTATGTGGGGCGAGTATGTGTTGTTTCTATGTTGGGCGGGTATGTGTTGTCTCTATGTGGGGCGACTATGTGTTGTAACTATGTAGGGCGGGTATGTTATGTCTCTATGTGGGGCGAGTATATGTTGTAATTATGTGGGGCAGGTAGGTGTTGTCTCTATGTGGGGCGACTATGTGTGGTCACTTTATTTGGTGGGTATGAGTTGTCACTATGTGGGGCGCGTATGTGTTGTCACTATGTGGGGCGGGTATGTGTTGTCACTATGTTGGCCGGGTATGTGTTGTCACTATGTGGGGCGAGTATGTGTTGTTTCTATGTTGGGCGGGCATGGGTGTTTGTCACTTTGTTTGGTGGGTATGTGTTGTCACTATGTGGGGCGGGTATGTGTTGTAACTATGTGGGGCGTGTATGTGTTGTAACTATGTGGGGCGGGTATGTGTTGTAACTATGTGGGGCGGGTATGTTATGTCTCTATGTGGGGCGAGTATATGTTGTAATTATGTGGGGCAGGTAGGTGTTGTCTCTATGTGGGGCGACTATGTGTTGTCACTTTATTTGGTGGGTATGAGTTGTCACTATGTGGGGTGCGTATGTGTTGTAATTATGTGGGGCGGGTATGTGTTGTCTCTATGTTGGGTAGGTGGTGTTTTCTCTATGTGGGGCCGAGTATGTGTTGTAACTATGTGGAGCATGTATGTGTTGTTTCTATGTTGGGCGGGTTTGTGTTGTTTCTCTGTGGGGCGGGTACGATTTGTCACTATGGGAGGCGGGTATGTGTTGTCAATATGTGGGGCGCGTATGTGTTGTCACTATGTGGGGCGGGTATGTGTTGTAACTATGTGGGGCGGGTATGTGTTGTCTCTATGTGGGGCGGGTATGTGTTGTCTCTATGTGGGGCGGGTATTTCTTGTCTCTATGTGGGGAGGGTATGTGTTGTTTCTATGTGGGGCGGGTATGTGTTGTCACTATGTGGGGCGAGTATGTGTTGTCACTATGTGGGGCGGGTATTTCTTGTCTCTATGTGGGGCGAGTATGTGTTGTTTCTATGTGGGGCGGGTATGTGTTGTAACTATGTGGGGCGGGTATGCTATGTCTCTATGTGGGGCGAGTATATGTTGTAATAATGTGGGGCAGGTAGGTGTTGTCTCTATGTGTTGCAGGTAGGTATTGTCTCTATGTGGGGCGGGCATGTGTTGTCACTTTGTTTGGTGGGTATGTGTTGTCCCTATGTGGGGTGGGTATGTGTTGCAACTATATGGGGCGGGTATGTGTTGTCACTATGTGGGGCGAGTATGTGTTGTTTCTATGTTGGGCTGATATGTGTTGTCTCTATGTGGGACGACTATGTATTGTAACTATGTGGGGCGGGTATGTTATGTCTCTATGTGGGGCGACTATGTATTGTTTCTATGTTGGGCGGGTATGTGTTGCCACTATGTGGGGCGGGTATGTTATGTCTCTATGTGGGGCCAAGTATGTGTTGTCACTATGTGGAGCATGTATGTGTTCTTTCTATGTTGGGCGGGTTTGTGTTGTTTCTCTGTGGGGCCGGTACGATTTGTCACTATGGGAGGCGGGTATGTGTTGTCAATATGTGGGGCGCGTATGTGTTGTCACTATGTGGGGCGGGTATGTGTTGTCACTATGTGGGACGGGTACGTTTTTTTCACTATGGGAGGCGGGTATGTGTTGTCAATATGTGGGGCGGGTATGTGTTGTAACTATGTGGGGCGGGGTGTGTGTGTCTATGTGGGGCGGGTATGTGTTGTAACTATGTGGGGCGGGTATGTGTTGCCTCTATGTGGGGCGGGTATGTGTTATCTCTATGTGGGGCGGCTATGTGTTGTCTCTATTTGGTGCGGGTATGTGTTGCCACTTTGTTTGGTGGGTATGTGTTGTCACTATGTGGGGTGGGTATGTGTTGTAATTATATTGGGCAGGCATGTGTTGTCTCTATGTGGGGCAAGTATGTGTTGTCACCACGATCATTCCTTCTCACGCTCAACGTCATTCCCTTCTCACCGCTCACTCATTCACATCTCACTCTTCACTTCTCACCTCACTCATTCACTGATTCACTCCACGCTCCCTCATTCACTCTCACGCTCATACATTCACTCTCAGCCGCCTCACTGATTCACCCTCACGCCACTCATTCACTCTCACGCTCACTCATTCCTTCTCCCGCTCACATTCATTCCGTCTCACCTCACTCATTCCGCTCTCACGCTCAACTCATTCACTTCTCACTCTTTCACTCTCACGCTCACGCATTCAGTCTCACGCTCACTCATTCACTCTCACACGCTCCCTTCATTCACCTCCTGCTCAATCTTCACTCCTCCCGCTCACTCATTCACTTCGCCGCTCACTCATTCACTCTCCCGCCTTTCCATCATTCGTCTCACGCTCACTCATTCACTCTCATCACGCTCACTATCATTCACTTCTCACGCTTCTCACTCACACAACACACACACTCTCCCTCATTCCTCTCCTGCCTCACTCATTCGCTCTCACCTCACCTCATTTCACTCTCCCGCTCACTCATTCACCCTCACTGCTCACTCATTCAACTCTCACGCTCACCTCATTCACTCTCCCGCTCCCCAAAACTCATTCACGCCTCACGACTCACTCAATTCACGTCGTCACGCTCACTCGTTTATTCACTCTCTATCGCCCCGCTCACTCTCATTCACTCTCACTCATTACTCTCCCGCTCACTCATTCCCTCTCCACGCTCAATCATTCACTCTCTCCCGCTCAGAATCATTCAACCTCTCACGCTCCGTCATTCACTCTCACATCATCTCACTCCTCACGCCTCACTCATTCACTCTCACTCATTCTGTCTCTCATTCACACTCACTTTCACTCCCTTCAGTCACCTCAAACTACAGTAAATAAACTAAAGCTTAGATATACATTGATAAAATCAATGGTATTTAACTGATAATTATGACATATGAGATACACAAACATATGGATTCGCGTGTACATAACATTCGTGTGTACATGACATGCTCTGTTCCGCTCTCTCTCTCTCTCTCTCTCTCCTACTCTCTCTCTCCTCGCTCTCTCATCTCATCTCTGTATTCTTTATAGACACAACCCTCCACGCATGCGACGCGTCACACGCACACCAACACTCTCTCTCTATCTCTTTTTATTCACTCTCACTCTCTCAATGTCAATCCTTTCACCTCACACAAACACACCCCTCTCACTCATTCACTCTCCCGCTCACTCATTCACACCCTCTCACTCAGATCACTCTCAAACTCTTCCTGTCTCTGTCTCTCCCCTTCACGCTATTCCACCTCACTCATCACTCTCCTCATTCACATCTCCCGCTCATCATTCACTCTCCCGCTCACTCATTCACTCTCACTTCATCTGTCTCTCCCGCTCACTCATTCACTCTCCCGCTCACTCATCCTCTCACGCTCTACTCGATTCACTCTCACGCTCACTCATTCACTCTCACTTATTCACTCTCACGCTCACTCATTCACTGTCCCGCTCACTCATTCACTCTGCCGCTCACTCATTCACTCTCACTCATTTACTCTCATGCTCACTCATTCACTCTCCCGCTCACTCATTCACTCTCCCGCCTCATTCATTTACCCTCACGCTCACATCATTCACTCTCACGCTCACTCATTCACTCTCCCGCTCACGTCATTCACTCTCCCGCTCACTCATTCACTCTCACGCTCAATCATTCACTCTCTCGCTCACTCATTCACTGTCACGCTCACTCATTCACTCTCACTCATTCACTCTCACGCTCACTCTTTCACCCTCACTCATTCTGTCTCTCATTCACACTCACTCACTCTCTCACTCAAACTACAGTAATAAACATAAGTTTAGATTATACATGATAAAATCAAATGGTATTTAACTGATAATATGACAGATGAGAATACACAAACATATGGATTCGCGTGTTACATAACTGCGTGTTACATGACTTGCATCTGTTCAGCTCTCTCTCTCTCTCTCTTCTTCTCTCTCCTCTCTCTCTCTCTCTCTCTCTCTCTATCTCTGTATCCTTTCATATACACACACTCACACGCTTCCGTACGCTCACCACACACACACACACGCACACTCTCTCTCTCTCTTCTCTTCTCTCTCTATTCACTCTCCCGCTCACCATTCACTCTCACTCCATTCACTCTCACTCATTCTGTCTCTCCCGCTCACTAATTCACTCTCCCGCTCACTCATTCGCGCTCACGCTCACTCATTCACTCTCACGCTCACTCATTCACTCTCACTCATTCTGTCTCTCCCGCTCACTCATTCACTCTCCCGCTCACTCATTCACTCTCACTTCATTCACTCTCACGCTCACTCATTCACTCTCACGCTCACTCATTCACTGTCCCGTTCACTCATTCACTCTGCCGCTCACTCATTCACTCTCACTCATTTACTCTCATGCTCACTCATTCACTCTCCCGCACACTCATTCACTCTCACTCATTCTGTCTCTCCCGCTCACTCATTCACTCTCCCGCTCACTCATTCACTCTCACTTATTCACTCTCACGCTCACTCATTCACTTCTCACGCTACACTCATTCACTGTCCGTTCACTCATTCACTCTGCCGCTCACCTCATTCACTCTCACTCATTTACTCTCATGCTCACTCATTCACTCTCCCGCTCACTCATTTCACTCTCCCGCTCACTCATTTCACATCTCCCGCTCACTCATTCACTCTCCCGCTCACTCATTCACTCTCACTCATTCTGTCTCTCTCCCGCTCACTCATTCACTCTCCCGCCTCACTCATTCACTCTCAACGCCTCACTCATTCACTCTCACGCTCACTCATTCACTCTCACTTATTCCCTGTCACGCTCAATCATTCACTCTCCCGCTCACTCATTCACTCTCACGCTCACTCATTCACTCTCACGCATTCACTCTCACGTTCACTCATTCACTCTCGCGCTCACTCATTCACTCTCACTCATTCACTCTCACTGCTCACTCATCACTCTCCCTCATTCACTCTAACTCATTCTGTCTCTCAAGTCACACTCACTCACTCTCTCACTCAAACTACAGTAATGAACATAAGTTTATATTATACATTGATAAAATCAACTGGTATTTAACTGATATATGACAGATGAGAATACACAAACATATGGATTCGCGTGTTACATAACATGCGTGTTACATGACATGCATCTGCTCAGCTCTCTCTCTCTCTCGTCTCTCTCTCTCTCTCTCTCTTCTCTCTCTCTCTCTCTCTCTCTCTCTCTGTATTCTTTCATATACACACCACTCACACGCATGCGCGCGCTCACACACACACACTACACAACACACTCTCCCACTGTCTCACTCCCTCCCACACAATCCTTCATGCACACACACACACTCTCTCAATCACACTCTCTCACACATACACATACGCATGAACGCATGCACTCACGCACAAACTCCCTCACTTACTCTCACACATACACGTACGAATGCATGCACTGACACATTCCCCCACCATTTCTCGCTCAATCACTCTCTCCACACACACGCATGCACGTGCGCACACACACATTCACTCTCTCTCTCTCTCTCTCTCTCTCTCTCTCTCTCTCTCTCTCACACACACACACACACACACACAACACGCACACACATATATAGTGAACAATTATAATGAACAATTATACCAGTATCTGGGAAGGGTGTATACTGTGGCACTGTGGGAAGGGTGTATACTGTCATAATGTGGGAAGGGTGTATACTGTGGCACTGTGGGAAAGGTGTATACTGTCATAATGTGGGAAGGGTGTATACTGTGGCACTGTGGGAAGGGTGTATATTGTCATAATGTGGGAAGGGTGTATATTGTGGCACTGTGGGAAAGGTGTATACTGTCATAATGTGGGAAGGGTGTATACTGTGGCACTGTGGGAAGGGTGTATATTGTCACAATGTGGGAAGGGTGTATACTGTGGCACTGTGTGAAGGGTGTATACTGCCATAATGTGGGAAGGGTGTATACTGTGGCACTGTGGGAAGGGTGTATACTGTGGCACTGTGGGAAGGGTGTATACTGTCATAATGTGGGAAGGGTGTATACTGTGGCACTGTGGGAAGGGTGTATACTGTGGCACTGTGGGAAGGGTGTATACTGTGGCACGCTGGGAAGGGTGTATACTGTCATAATGTGGGAAGGGTGTATACTGTGGCACTGTGGGAAGTGTGTATACTGTGGCACTGTGGGAAGGGTGTATACTGTCATAATGTGAGAAGGGTGTATACTGTGGCACTGTGGGAAGTGTGTATACTGTGGCACTGTGGGAAGTGTGTATACTGTGGCACTGTGGGAAGGGTGTATACTGTGGCACTGTGGGAAGGGTGTATACTGTGGCACTGTGGGAAGGGTGTATACTGTGGCACTGTGGGAAGGGTGTATACTGTGGCACTGTGGGAAGGGTGTATACTGTGGCACTGTGGGAAGGGTGTATACTGTGGCACTGTGGGAAGGGTGTATACTGTGGCACTGTGGGAAGGGTGTATACTGTGGCACTGTGGGAAGGGTGTATATTGTCATAATGTGGGAAGGGTGTATACTGTGGCACTGTGGGAAGTGTGTATACTGTGGCACTGTGGGAAGGGTGTATACTGTCATAATGTGGGAAGGGTGTATACTGTGGCACTGTGGGAAGGGTGTATATTGTCATAATGTGGGAAGGGTGTATACTGTGGCACTGTGGGAAGTGTGTATTACTGTGTGCCTGTGGGAATGGTGTTGTATACTGTCATAATGTGGGAAGAGTGTATACTGTGGCACTGTGGGAAGGGTGTATACTGTGGCACTGTGGGAAGGGTGTATATTGTCATAATGTGGGAAGGGTGTATACTGTGGCACTGTGGGAAGGGTGTATACTGTCATAATGTTGGAAGGGTGTATACTGTCATAATGTGGGAAGGGGGTATACTGTGGCACTGTGGGAAGTGTGGTATATTGTCGTATGTGGGAAGGGTGTATACTGTGGCACTGTGGGAAGTGTGGTAATAATGTGGCACTTGTGGGAAGGGTGTATCACTGTCATAATGGTCGAAGGGTGTATACTGTGGCACTGTGGGAAGGGTGTATACTGTGGGCACTGTGGGAAAAGATGGTGGTATATTGTATAATGTGGGAAGGGTGTATCTGTGGCACTGTGGGGGAGTGTGTATACTGTGGCACTGTGGGAAGGGTGTATACTGTCATAATGTGGGAAGGGTGTATACTGTGGCACTGTGGGAAGGGTGTATACTGTGGCCTTGGGAAGGGTTTATATTGTCATAATGTGGAAGGGTGTATACTGTGGCACTGTGGGGAAGTGTGTATAGACTGTGGCACTGTGGGAAGGGTGTATACTGTCATAATGTGGGAAGGGTGTATACTGTGGCACGGTGGGAAGGGTATATACTGTGGCACTGTGGGAAAGGGTGTAAATATTGTCATAATGTGGGAAGGTGTATACTGTGGCACTGTGGGAAGGGTGTATACTGTGGCACTGTGGGAAGGGTGTATACTGGTCATAATGTGGGGAAGGGTGTATACTTGGAACTGGGGAAGTGTGTATACTGTGGCACTGCGGGAAGGTGTATACTGTGGCACTGTGGGAAGGGTGTATCTGTGGCACTGTGGGAAGGGTGTATACTGTGGCACTGTGGGAAGGGGTATAACTGTCATAAATGTGGGAAGAGGTGTTTACTGCCACTGTGCTGTAAGGTTGTATGCTGTTCTTGTGGTTTTAGGCTGTATGTGGTTACTATGTTGAATGGATGCGTGTTGTACTGTGGGGTGAGTATATGTAATCACTATGTGAGAAGGATGTATCTTGTCACAGTGTGAGTTCTTGTGAATTAATCAATGGGGTGCCATCTCCACAATGAAAGTTTGCTGTCAATGGATCTCCAAACACCTGCTAATCTCTTTCGTCATTGATGTACATTCTGTCAGATTGATGTCGTCCATCTCTTGATGTTATCTTCCCACTTGTATCGTTGTCTACCTTTTGCTTCGCTTGCCCTCCACCCTTGCCCCTCCAGTAGGTTTTTTTTTCAGTGTTGATATCTTTTAAACGTCTCCCGAAAATATGTCCCCTAGCCTCTTGTTTTCTTTTCTTTTATCAAGTATCTTTTTATTCCCAATTTTTCAAGAACCTTTGTATTTGATTGTTTTTTTGTTTCAATGAAATGCACATATATATCCACATCTCAAGACCTCTATTGTGCTTTCTAGCTGCTTGTTCAATGTTTAGGCTTCCGCGCCTTACAGTAGTATTGAATATACGACCATTTTACAATTTTAATTTTATAACATTGTTAATCTCTCTAGACGTTAATACTCGATTTAATGCTGTTGAAAGCATATTTGGTCATTCTTATTCCTTGTTTATTACTTATTTCTCTTCTGCCTTTATCTGTTATAATATGTCCAAGATAAGAGAAACTTGTTAACTTGTTCTAGTATTTCCCCGTTTTAACTGTGGTGTTCATTTATGACCTTTCCTTTCCACTGCTATTATCATAGTTTTTCGTTTTTAGGATGTAAATATCAAAGTCACGTTCGTGACGGGAATACGTAATCATTATATGGAAGGATGTATGTTGGTTAAAGTGTGGGGGACGGGCAATGTAATCATTATATGGGAAAGGTTTTTTGTTTACGTATGGGGCGGGTATATGTAATCAATATATGGGAAAGGTTATGTTGTTACAGTATGGGGCGGGTATATGTAATCATTATATGGGAAGGATGTATGTTGTTACAGTGTGGGACGGGTATATGTAATCATTACATGGAAAGGATGTATGTTGTTAGAGTGTGGGACGGGTATATGTAATCATTACATGGAAGTGAATGTATGTTGTTAGAGTTTTGGACGGGGTATATGTAATCATTACATGAAAGGATGGTATGTTGTTAGAGTGTGGGACTGGTACATGTAATCATTACATGGGAATTATGTATGTTGTTACAGTGTGGGACGGTATATGTAATCATTACATGGAAAGGAGTATGTGTTAGAGTGTGAGACGGGTAATATGTACATCATTACATGGGAAGGAGTATGTTGTTACAGTGTGGGACGGGTATATGTAATCAATAACATGGAAAAGATGTATGTTGTTAGAGTGTGGGACTGATACATGTAATCATTACATGGGAAGGATGTATGTTGTTTACAGTGTGGGACGGGTATATGTAATCATTACATGGAAAGGATGTTGTTTGTTAGAGTGTGGGACGGGTATATGTAATCATTACATTGAAGGGATGTATGTTGTTAGAGTGTGTTGGAGCTGGTACATGTAATCATTACATGGGAAGGATTATTTTTGTTACAGTGTGGTACAGGTATATTAATCATCACATGGAAAGGATGTTTGTTGTTAGAGTGTGGACGGGAATATGTGTCATTACATGGGAAGGATGTATGTTGTTAGGAGTGTGGGACGGGTATAGTAATCAGTATTTGGCAACGATGTATGTTTGTTCGTGTGGACGGGTCATATGTATCACTTTGTGGGAGGATTGTATGTTGTCACTAAGGGGAAGGGTATATGTTGTCCACTATGTGGTAAGGATGTAATGTTGTAATATGTGTCAATATGCATTTTGTCAGTATGTGGGGGCGGGTATGTTATGTCTCATTTGGGGGCAAGTATGTGTTGTTTTTTCTATGTTGGGTGGTATGTGTTGTAACTATGTGGGGCGGGTATGTTTGTCCTCGTATGTGGGGCGAGTATATGTTTAATTATGTGGGGCTAGGTAGGTGTTTGTCTCTTGTGGGGCAGGTTAGTTGTTGTCTCTATGTGGGGCGGGCATGTTGTTGTCAACTTTGTTTTGGTGGGTTAATGGGTGTTGTCCCTATGTTGGGATGGGTATTGATTGATTGATTGATTGATTGATTTAGGAACCGACATACAGCATTCGGGACATTCCCATAGCGCTCGTCTCCATCCTCAGCAGCCCAGCGAAGATTTCCAACACTAATTAGTTCCAGTAGAAATCTGATTTATATGTCCGTCTCGCCTTTCCGTCCGAGCGCCGCGCCGTCCGGCCAGATTCCCTCGTTCACACCTCGTTGTCTCATTCTTACCAGACCATGGTGCTCCATCGCTCCTCCGCGGTGTACACCTGTGCTCCCGGCCGCAACCCGTCTGCCTTGTCATGGCATCAATACTCCACCAAATTTTGCCGCGCCCAGCAATCTGTCCGCCTGTTTTCATTCCCCAGCCACACCGGCATGCCCAGGATACAGATCCAGGTGATGCTACCTTACCCCGTGACCCTCTGAACGAAGCCAGCCACTCCCACGAAGCCTACCTGTTCTCACCCTTCTCCAGCATGCTTTCTGAGTCCAGTTACAATCACAATGTGTGATGTATCGTGTTTTCTATCCAGTCGGAAAGCTGCCTGACCGCCTCCTCCATTCTTAAGCTAGATGTTAGTTGTTATCATAAGCCAGGGCTCTCCTGCAAACAAAAACGCCGACCATTTAGTTTTTTGCCAAGAACCCCCAGGCACTATCCTCCTACCTCTCAACACTGGACCCATCCGTGTAGATAATCACATCACCCGGGCGAGAATTTTCCTGAATTAGTTGCTGAATTTCCACTTCCGTGGCCCCTGCTGGCCACTCCCCTGCACTCCCGGCTCAATGTTTATAACACTCTGCACAAGTCCTGACTGCACGTCTGGCACTCTGACCCACTCCTCTCCTCGCCTGTAGTTCTCCAAGGGGCAACCTGTCTGTAGGGTCGGGTAGTGTTGTCTCCATGTGTTATTGCGGGTATGTGTTGTCTCTATGTGGGGCGAGTATGTGTTGTTTCTATGTTGGGCGGATATGTGTTGTCTCTATGTGGGCGGGTATGTGTTGTGACTATGTAGTGCGGGTATGTGTTGTCACTATCTGGGGCGGCTATGTTATGGGTCTATGTGGGGCGAGTATATGTTGTAATTATGTGAGGCGGGTATGTGTTGTCTCTATGTGGGGCGGGTAGGTGTTGTCTTTATGTGGGGCTGGTATGTGTTGTCACTTTGTTTGGTGGGTATGTGTTGTCACTATGTGGTGCGGGTATGTGTTGTAACTACGTGGGGCGGGTTTGTGTTGTCTCTATGTGGTGCGGGTATGTGTTGTCACTATGTGGGGTGGGTATGTGTTGTCACTATGTGGGGCGGGTATGTGTTGTCACTATGTGGGTCGGGTATGTGTTGTCTCCATGTGTTGCGGGTATGTGTTGTCTCTATGTGGTGTGGCTACGTGTTGTCTCTATGTAGTGCGGTATGTGTTGTTTCTAGGTGGGGCGGGTATCGTGTTGTCACTATATGGTGCTGATATGTGTTGCCACTATGTGGGGCCGGGTATGTGTTGTCACTATGTGCGGGCGGGTGCCAAGTAGCAGCGCAGATGATATGACGAAAATAAACCTAGTGAAGAAATCGCGAACCAAATAGTGGTAGAATCTAGGAGGTTGACGGTAAAGAAACAGAATACGTCAGAAACATTGTCAACAACAACAATCAGTCATATCTTGGAGCTTGAACAACGAGGCAGCTCGATTCGATTCTCAGCAAAGAGAGATCTTATATAATGGCTGGGCACTTACTCCGATGGCCAACAGACATTAAAAAGAAGAACGACGCTACTTATGCAAGATGTATATCGACCAGAAAGCCACGGACAAATGCGACAATATTGGAACGGGACTCAGCAAGTTGAAACAGGTTGACGCATAGATAGGATAGCCAGGACAGAAGCACCGGGACATGATGATTACAGATATTTAATATCTTAGATCTTTTACGATTCAATGTAATAATGTTTCTTTACCGTCCCGCCTGGCGATAACAGGCACGGTAATTATAAATCGGAACTGATGTATTGAATTGTGAATCTGTAACCTGTTCGACTCCGGCAAATAAATATTGCCTCTATTATTGCATCGACCGGCTTCGAGTACTTGATTGCTACATTGATCATGTTTCTGGACTCTGTTATACTGCAGAATTCCCTGGACCGTTGCACGTTTGATCAAGTTCACGTTGTTTATTGAAAGTTACAGATGTTTGCATTCATTGTTCTTAATCGCAGTATAGCAGCGGGTATGTGTTGTCACTATGTGGGGCGGGTATGTGTTGTCACCGTGTGGGGCGGGTATGTGTTGTCTCTATGTGGTGCGGGTGTGTGTTTTCTCTATGTGGAGCGGGTATGTGTTGCCATTATGTGGGGCGGGTATTTGTTGTCACTATGTGGGGCGGGTATATGTTGCCATTATGTTGGGCGGGCATTTGTTGTCACTATGTGGGGCGGGTATGTGTTGTCACTATGTGGGGCGGGTATGTGTTGTCTCTATGTGGTGCGGGTATATGTTGTCACTATGTGGGGCGGGTATGTGTTGTCACTATGTGGGGCGGTTACGTTTTGTCACTATGGCAGGCGGGTATGTTTTGTCACTATTTGGGGCGGGTATGTGCCTTCACTAAGTGGGACGGGTAAATGTTGTCACTATGTAGAGCGGGTATGTGTTGTCACTATGTGGGGCGGGTATGCGTTGTCATTATGTGAGGCGGGTATGTGTTGTCACCGTGTGGGGCGCATGTGCTTTGTCACTATGTTGGGCGGGTTTGCTTTGTCACTATGGGGGGGGGGGCGGGTATGTAATGTCACTATTTGAGGTGGGAATGTGTTGTCACAATGTTCGACAGGTGTGTGTTGTCACAATGTTGGTCAGGTATGTGTTGTCACAATGTTCGACAGGTATGTGTTGTCACAATGTTGGACAGGTATGTGTTGTCACAATGTTGGTCATGTGTGTGTTGTCACAATGTTGGACAGGTACGTGTTGTCACAATGTTGGTCAGGTATGTGTTGTCACAATTTTGGACAGGTATGTGTTGTCACAATTTTGGACTGGTATGTGTTGTCCCAATTTTGGACAGGTATGTGTTGTCACAATTTGGACTGGTATGTGTTGTCACAATGTTGGACAGGTATGTGTTGTCACAATGTTGGACAGGTATGTGTTGTCACAATGTTGGACAGGTGTGTGTTGTCACAATATTGGTCAGGTTTGTGTTGTCACAATGTTGGTCAGGTGTGTGTTGTCACAATGTTAAACGGGTAAGTGGTGTGACTATGTGGAGTAGACATGTTTTGACTGTAGCTGGATATAACAGTGTAAAATGAAACAATAATGTCTGTTCAAAATGCAGAGTACACGTAATAAAACAAACATATACACATACAGAACACCAATTGTAATGTAAAGTAAAGTAAAGTAAAGTAAAGTAAAGTAAAGTAAAGTAAAATAAAGTAAAGTAAAATAAAGTAAAGTAAAGTAAAGTAAAGTAAAGTAAAGTAAAGTAAAGTAAAGTAAAGTAAAGTTCCCCTCGACACGTTTTGGGCACATCGGGCATGGGGTGAGAAAAATATATTCTGTATAAATCAGTCTGCACTCAGTGGATATTGTGGTCAGTTTTACCTCATCAAATTTACTTTCCAAGACATTTCACGGTACCGATTGTTAGGCTGGGTAGACATGAGACCCCAGGTAAGTTTTAGAATCGAAATCATGGCCAGCGTCCAGCCATTACAATTTCACGGCTGCTAGCATCGATTGAACGGTCTGCCTAGCCTAGGAATTAACGTCTTTCTCCGTAGTCCCATATATCCACGTGAGGAACGTAACCTGCGGGAGAATCAGTAGCGGTTCTCGCAGCATTGGTAACATACGGGGAATGTGAGCCGGTCGCTCAGAAAGCAATGGCAAGCTACTGAGAGTAATTTTGCCAAGAAATCAACAACCGGCTGAAAGATGCTGATGTTGACAGCGATGTACTGTAAAGGATACGCGAACAACAACAACAACAAAAAACAACACACAACAACAACAACGACGACGACGAGGAAAATTACAAAACATTTAAAAAAAAAAAAAGCATCGATTGTTACTAGCTGAAAGTTGTTCGTTAGCATAATGTAGGAAGTTGATAATGTTTCCATTAATGTTTATTCTAGATGGCTACCTTCTGCGTATGAAAACCGATGGTTTCCCTCCGGAGGCACAAAATGCAAGTTGCGTCAAACGTGAAGAGAAACAAGATTATTGTTTTCATGCAGGTCAGTGGAGTTCATCAGCATCAGCATCATCATCATCATCTTCCACGTCTGCCATCAAATGTCGTTGGGAGAAATAATTTGCGCTCCAGCGCCAGATGGACTGCACTGGATAGTGTCATTCCGTGTGATTGTACAATGTCTTTGATGTCGTCGATACATTTTCTACTTGGACGTCCTCTTGGTCTCGTCGCAGATGGAGTTACTTGCTGTAATTTACAATGGGAGGTGTTATTCGTAGCACGCTGTGAATAATACTTAGCGGTATTCGCAGCACGACCAATCGACGGTATCACTGCGATAAAAAAAAAAATGGGCATTCTTTCGAATAACGGTCCCACATTAATTATTGTAAAAAAGTATCCCTTACAGTGCTTAATTAGGTAATTATGCTAGTTCCGAGGCGATATGCTGATTCAGGGGCGATATTTTATTTGGCAAATAAAATTCACCTTAAACAAAGACATCTATTAGATCAATCGATTCACAAGCTTCGAGTTTCTCTGTTCTATATTTTAGTTCGTAGTGTTTAATATTTTTTTTTAAAAATTATATCATCTAATGAGGCGCTGTAATGTGTCTTTGTCGACAAATGTCGTCTTAGTGAGGTTTGAAGAAAAAGAACTTGCAAAAAAAAAATAAAAAGACAGACAAGAAGACAGAGAAAAATAATAATAGACGTGACATGACTAATCGACGGTTGTAAACGTACGTCACGTGACCAGCCGCCACTGCGAATAACGCTCAGTGTTATTCACAGTGCCCTACGAATAATCACTTCTATTTACAATAGCTAGAATTGAATAGTACGGATTACATACTTTATGCAGTCCCGTAATGTAGCTAATATTGTACTAAATTGTAGTAATATTTGTTCAACTTTGAAACGAGATTTAGTGTTGATGCACTAATATCCCATACTTGTAAAACGAAGAGATCTTATGCAGAATGAAACCCATAAAACATTAATTAAACAGGGAGATTTAACACCGAGTAAAGCCTCTCACGCTGAGAGATTTAACAATGAGTAACACCCTTTACGCTGGCTTCGTGGCTTAGAGGTCAGCGACTTTTCTCCGTAATCTCGTATACTCTCGTAAGTAACGTGATGACGGTAAGAATCAGCAGTGGTTCGAATCGCATCGGTAGCTTATGGGGTATGTGAGCCGGCCGCTCAGAAATCAATGGCAAACTACTGAGTGTAATCTTGCCAAGAAATCAACATACAGCTGAAAGATGCTGGTGTTGACAGCGATGTCCTGTAACGGTTATGCACACAAAAAAAAAAAAACCTTTACACTCTGTGATTTAACACTGAGTAACGCCCTTTACACTGAGAGATTTAACACTGAATAACATTCTTTGGCTTCGGGCGGAAAGGCGTAATTTGGAGGGTACAAGCCTCATCCTGGTGCGAGGAAATGCAACCTAAAGACAGAATGTCATGGCAGGGCAGACCAGGCCCTAAGCCTTGGTTGGCAGCTGGTCTAGGATTGAAGCTCCGACAGGCGGACAGTTAGAACATTGCTTTACTGATCCGGCAGCTTCTGCTTGTCTTGTTCCAGATGTATTGCTGTTATCTTTCCTCTGGAGTGAACTAGGCAGGTCGAGAGAGGGATCATGCTGCATGGGCAACACATGGTCTCTATATTTTAGCCCAGGCTTTGTGCTATGGAGAGGCAATAACTCCATCCCTGGTATTAACCGGCGACCATGTGTTCACATGCATCCACTATAGACGAACATTTACAGCGCGAATTGTTCTAATCAGTCACATTCGCTACCGACATGAGTTGCATTTATTATGCCTTTTTGAAGCACAATGTCACAAACTATCGCCTGTCAAGACGGTAAGGTGCCTATGAAATATTCTTTACTCTGAGAGAGTTAACACTGGGTAACGCCTTTTACACTGAGATATGTAACACTGGGCAATATTATTTACACTCAGAGAGTTAACACAGAGTAACACCCTTCAAGCTTAGAAAGTTAACATGGAGCAACGCCTTTTACACAAAGTGAGTTAACACTGTGTAAGGCCCTTTACACTACGAGATTTAACACTGAGTAGTATTATTTACGCCGCACTCCGTGGCAAAGACGTTGCGGACGCGGTTCGTAATTCCGCCTCCCTGCGTTCGAAACACAGCTTCGACCAGTTTGGCAGCAGATTTTTTCGCACTAGGTTTTAACGTGTTGGATGGGAGCCGGTCGTTCAAAAAGCAATGGCAAATTACAGAGCGTTAACTTGCCAAGACATGAACAGCAGCAGTGTTGGTGTTGACAGCGATGTCCTGTAAATAGAATATGAAAACACACACACACACATATATATATATATATATATATATATAATATATATATATATATATATATATACATAAACACACACACACACACACACACACCACACACACCACACACACATGTTAATATATGTTATATATATATATATTATTTTACACTGAGAGAGTTAACACTGAGTAACATCCTTTACACTGAGAGAGTTAACACTGTTGACAGCGATGTCCTGTAAATAGAATATGAACACACACACACACACACACACACACACACACACACACACACACATACACACACACACACACACACACACATACACACACTATTATACCCATTCTATTGTCTTTGTTGCTGTTTTTTTTTTTTTTTTTAAGGCGGCATGTAGTCTGTTTTTAGTAATGTTCAAACAGGTTGCGACTGTATGTATAGTGATTGGTGGTGTCTTTGATTCTTGTGGAAGATTATTCTACAACTGAGTTGCAGAGTATGCTAAGCTTGTTTTATATATGTCTATCCTAGGTTAGGGGACATGAAGTTATTTAGTCGTTCACTATGTCTTGAGTTATATTTAAACAATGGCCAAGGTATGCTTGGAGCATTTTGAAATAGGATTTTGTTAGTTAGTTAGCCTATTAAACAGTAGGCGTTTGTGGAGTGCAGTAACTGAGATGTTCATGTAGGTTAGAATTGTCTGTAAACTTATCACAATTGATTAGACGCACTGCCCTTGAGAGAGAGAGAGAGAGATCGAGAGGAGAGAGAGAGGAGAGAGAGAGGAGAGAGAGAGAGAGACGGGAGAAGAGGAGAGAGAGAGAGAGTAAATGGAAGTACATTGGAATCACTTTCGATAGAAGCCTATCATTTATGAATATTGTTGAAGCAGCTGTTTATGAGATCTAAGAAGGGTTTCTGTGCGCTGAAGATCATAGCAGACATTGACATGGACCAAATAATTCTGTTCATACTCTATTAACATTACATTCTCTCTGTAATTGATTGTGCATTGGGACTGCCTATAGTGACACAGAGCCAGCTGGTGAAACTAGAGCGATACATCCTAGCCTTGCCCAGGACTGCAGGAAGGCTCAATGTGTCTGGGGCTAAAGCATATTTCCGACTGGCTACAGCAAAGAGCACCCATTGCATGAAGCCCTGGGCACAGTAAAGAGCCACAGGCTGATACAAGCTCAGGTATAGGGCCCAGTCAGGGAATTATGCATGCTTGAGAATACTGGGAGAGGAGAGGAGTGGGTCAGAATCCCAGTGGAAAAGTCAGACTTATGCTGGGTCATATAACACTGGATCGGGAATCCAGGGATTGCGCTCTAATACATTCTACCTCGACAATTCTCTAATGAGAAATGGACATCGCATCTCTGTAACACTCCGCCCCAATACTTCTCTGGTAAGACGTGAACATCGCACCTCTATTTTAATTTTCTAGTTTCGCACCTCTATTTCATATGTCTAGTTTTAGATGAACATCGCACCTCTATTACATTCCACCCATGTAATTCTCCAGTTAGACTAAATGTACATTTGTCTAGTAAATCACAAACAGCGTATAAATGTTAGGGTTCATTGCAATTTCGTGTAAATTATCTGCAAGTAACTTATAACTGCATTCCGTCCCAGTAATTTTCTACATACAAGCTAAGATGTGCCAGGGGTTCGTGGCGAAGATTAGTAGAAGGTATTTGATGCAGGAGAGTCTGGCATATGATGCCACAACAACTAGACTGTAAATGGAGGTTGAGACAGTCACGGTGGAGTTCTGCTGGCTGGAAGACTAACAGCACTCGCATGTCGTAATTCTAACAAACTCGCAAAGTATGATGAGGAAGGTGACGACAGGCATCCCTCGGGCAGAGTGCCAGGCTTCCATTAACAATCAAACATGCAGATAATCTGTTGGATTTTCTCCCTAGGACACGCCGGTATGATGGGAAACATGCAGATAATCTGTTGGATTTGCTCATTAGGACACCCGGTGTGATGGGGAACATGCAGATAATCTGTTGGATTTGCTGCCTAGGACACGCCGGTATGATGGGAAACATGCAGATAATCTGTTGGATTTGCTCCCTAGGACACCCGGTGTGATGGGGAACATGCAGATAATCTGTTGGATTTGCTCCCTAGGACACGCCGGTATGATGGGAAACATGCAGATAATCTGTTGGATTTGCTCCCTAGGACACCAGGTGTGATGGGAACATGCAGATAATCTGTTGGATTTGCTCCCTAAGACACCCGGTGTGATGGGAAATGCAGATAATCTGTGTGGATTGCTCCCTAGGACACGCCGGTATGATGGGAACATGCAGATAATCTGTGGATTTGCTCCTAGGACACGCCGGTATGATGGGAACACGCAGATAATCTGTTGGATTTGCTCCCTAGGACAGCGCTGGTATGATGGGAAACATGCAGATATTCTGTTGGATTGCTCCCTAGGACACAGCCGTTATGATGGGGAACACGCAGATAATCTGTTGGATTTGCTCCCTAGTGACACGCCGGTATGATGGGAAACATGCAGATAATCTGTTGGATTTGCTCCCTAGGACACCCGGTGTGATGGGAAACATGCAGATAATCTGTTGGATTTGCTCCCTAGGACACGCCGGTATGATGGGGAACACGCAGATAATCGGTTGGATTTGCTCCCTAGGACACGCCGGTATGATGGGAAAACACGCAGATAATCTGTTGGATTTGCTCCCCAGGACACGCCGGTATGATGGGAACACGCAGATAATCTGTTGGATTTGCTCCCTAGGACAAGCCGGTATTGATGGGAAACACGCAGATAATCTGTTGGATTTGCTCCCTAGGACACGCCGGTATGATGGGAAACACGCAGATAATCTGTTGGATTTGCTCCCTAGGACACGCCGTTATGATGGGAAACACGCAGATAATCTGTTGGATTTGCTCCCTAGGACAACGTCCGGTATGATGGGAAACACGCAGATAATCTGTTGGATTTGCTCCCTAGGACACGCCGGTATGATGGGAAACGTGCAGATAATCTGTTGGATTTGCTCCCTAGGACACGTAGGTATGATGGGAAACACGCAGATAATCTGTTGGATTTGCTCCCTAGGACACGCCGGTATGATGGGAAACGTGCAGATAATCTGTTGGATTTGCTTCCTAGGACACGCCGGTATGATGGGGAACATGCAGATAATCTGTTGGATTTGCTCCCTAGGACACGCCGGTATGATGGGGAACACGCAGGTGGACATTGGTGGGTTACTGGTGCATGATAAGGCAGATGTGATCGGGGCATCTTGGGATCGTGTGGTGTAGTGCAGAAGAACGGGTATATCTTCACGGCTTGGAGAGAATTGTGCTGCAGGATGAACAATATTTCTGGATGACACTCAGGACTCTGCGTAAAGGTCAGACGGTCAGATAATTAAACTTCTACTGGTTCCAATATTAATGCGACTCTTCGCTGGCTGATGAAGATGAGGAATGAGAACATATGGGAATGTCCGAGAGCTATGATGTCCGGTGTCTGGACTCACTCAAGGGTTCGCGATGATACTGTGGGCTAAAGTACTGGCTTGACGGTCTCAGGTTCAAATCTTCCCTGAGGCTGGGATGCTGCTATATGTGACCAGACGACGACACAAGGTTGCATCCAGCCTATATAATGAGAACAACGTGCTTTCTGTTCCGGGAAAGTGATTGTGGCCGGTGTTTATCGCTGTTTAGCGTGTATAGTTGATGGCATCGCCCATCGAGTACCGATCAGTCGATCAGTATGGGTCTATCCCATAATGAGGTCTTTAACTACGCTTGTTAACAAACCACTGTCTGCGTGGATGCCTACATTGTAAATTAACCACTGTCTATATGTAAGGTCATATTGTAGATTAACCACTGCCTATATGTAAGGTCATATTGTAGATTAACCACGGTCTATATGTAAGGTCATATTGTAGATTAACCACTGCCTATATGTAAGGTCATATTGTAGATTAAGCACTGCCTATATGTAAGGTCATATTGTAGATTAACCACTGCCTATATGTAAGGTCATATTGTAGATTAACCGCTGCCTATATGTAAGGTCATATTGTAGATTAACCACTGTCTGTATGTAAGGTCATATTGTAGATTAACCACTGTCTATATGTAAGGTAATATTGTAGATTAACCACTGTCTATATGTAAGGTCATATTGTAGATTAACCGCTGTCTATATGTAAGGTCATAATGTAGATTAACCACTGTCTATAGGTAAGGTAATATTGTAGATTAACCACTGCCTATATGTAAGGTCATATCTTAGATTAACCTCTGTCTATATGTAAGGTCATATTGTAGATTAACCACTATCTATATGTAAGGTCATATTGTAGATTAACCGCTGTCTATATGTAAGGTCATATTGTAGATTAACTGCTGTCTATATGTAAGGTCATATTTTAGATTAACCACTGTCTATATGTAAGGTCATACTGTAGATTAACCGCTGTCTATGTGTAAGGTCATATTGTAGATTTACCACTGTCTACATATAAGGTGATATTGTAGATAAACCGCTGTCTATATGTAAGGTCATATTGTAGATTAACCGCTGTCTATTGGTTATTAGGTCATATTGTAGATTAACTACTGTCTATATGTAAGGTCATATTGTAGATTAACTACTGTCTATTTGTTTGTTACATTGAAGATTAAACACGATCTATTTGTATAGTTTATATTGTAAATCAACCGTAGTAGATGTATATGTTATATTGTAGTTTAATCACTGTCTATTTGTCTGGTTACAATGTATATAAATCTGCACGTAAGGCATCCAATAAAATAATGTATATCATGCATCACAATACAGGAGACTTCCGAGTGAACCAGCACCCGTTCATTGGCGCAATACACACACTTTTCCTTAGGGAACACAACAGGATATGCAGACGCTTCAGACTTCTCTATCCCGACCTATCGGATGAGAAAATATTTCAAATGGGAAGGAAGCTTGTTGGGGTAAGAGAATGATCCACAACTGACTTGTGAGACAAATTACATTTGCTGAATATATTATATTGTTGCTTCTAATGTAGAATATATTTGATGGAAATCTCAGCGTGCTGGGGGTGATACTGCCCCTATTTTTACATTCAGCCCTGGCGTTGAGCTCCATTCTTGTTCTAAATTGGTTTCGAAATCAAAGTGAGAGGCAGCAGTTACGGGTTATAATCCTTGTCATTTGGCTTAGACCGGGGCGTCACAGATTGCCTCTGACGGCTGGAGAGACCTACAGATGTCACTGATTAGCTACCGTCCGCCTCATGATGGTATCCTCCACCCAAGTGGATGCTGATCCGCCCCAGCCTGCCTGCTTCATTGGAAGCTTGGAGATGGTGAAAATCCAAATAGCAGGTTGTAAAACCAATGCTAGAGGCACTTAAAAGAAAAATAGAAACCAGAAGCCAGACTTGCAACCTGAACATAAGATCCATACGTCCATGACTTTCCACATTGATCTGACGAATACTCACAACATGAAACCAACAATTGTGACTGAAGCCGAACTCAGCCGTCTTAACATTGATATTGCTGGCCTGCAGGAGACTCGCCTCTCTGAGGAGGGGTCGTCAGGGAAAACAATTACACCATTTTTGGAAGGATAGAGGGTGAATATGAATTAAGCAGATAAAAGACAGCAGGGAGTGGATGGGCTTCATAGTGGATAATTCATTACTGGGATTACTGAGTTTCCACCTAGAGGTAAATAAAGACTATTATCTCTGCATTTGGCAACCTTTTGTGGTTTTGCCACCAATATCAATGCATATGCACCGACACTCACCTCCTCTGATGATGTAAAGGATTTCTTCTATGAGAAGTGAGACGTTGTGTTCAAGGCAATTTCAAAATCCGACTACATATTTATTTGCTCGGTGATTTTAACGCTAGTGTGGGTGGGGTGTCGAGTTCATGGCCAGTGTGCCTTGGAAAATTCAACATCAGTCGTATGATTGAAAATGGACAAGGGATGCTAGGGCATTGCACCAGAAATGAATGACCCATGTATCACAAATTTAGTTTTTTTAAACAAAAGAGCGGCATAAAGTGACATAGAAACACCCAAGACCCGGCCATTGACACCAGCTGGATCTGATCACAAGTGATCAAGTAAACGTCAGAGGCTTGTGAACAGAAAAGGAAGGCCTGCGGTCCAACAATGAAAAGAAGTGCACCTCTGAAAACCTTACATGATGACGCCATCACTGATAAGAAACAACAGATGGATATATGGGTAGAGCATTCCTTGGAGCTGTACTAAAGCGAGTCCAAACTATCGGATGAGACTCTGCCAATTCTGGACTACTTGGACACACTTCCACCCTAACAGAAGCTAAGTGAGCCTTTAATGAACTTAAGTGTTTAGTATTTATGATCTCAAGCATGTTAAGGATAATTAGGTAGGGCTGCCATATTACACAGAGGCTACAAAAATGTTAGTTCTAAAGACGAATGGTGAGAGCACCTTGGCGGATGAAAACAGTGATTAAGGCGTTTTGACACTTACAAAATGTCGAAGAGAGCTGGTTATTTTAATATTAAACAAATATAAAATATTCTTTGTATGTGCATGGAAAAGCGTATAGATTGGAACATTTGAGACCATAGGCAAGTTGGAGCGTAAACGGGCACATATCGTGACAACAGGAAAGAGGATGGTAACATGTAAAATGTCTTGACAACAGTATAGATGGAGAGCCAGATGCGCACTGGGAAACGTCGAGAGAAGGCAGTAACGCAGCTTGAAATGCTATGGAAAAATACCTGCGTAAGGAAAAGACTGGCAACAGCGAGACATGATACTGGATTAGCATGCGATGGACTATTTGAGGCGAAAATTACAGGGAGAAAAGCTGTGCTTTATCATCTTTATAACACGATTAACCATCTCCTTGAGGTGACATCTAACAGAAACATCAGTTCATGCAAGCTAGAGCAGCTGAGAGGCATGGTCATTCGCCTCAAGCTCATCATGCATCCGGACTAAATTCACCTGCGGGCATTTCATCCACCGGAAACCAGGTTCTGTTATTCCAATCACCCCCATACATCTCTTTAAGATAATGTTATATTCAAATACTCCTAGAAATCTCTGGAAGTGGGTCTGATGATCTAACCTTCAAGAGTAATGGCTACAGCTTAGGAGGCACAGTGGGCACATACAATATAATAGCTATTCTGAGATAGGAACAAAATCTTGACTGTACTTTCCCATCCTGGTATAGTTTACCAATTATCATCAACATACGAACACACTTTATGTAATATTTACATTGGGTGTGCTTTGCAGAAGATGGGTAATTCAAAAATTATTTAAATTGGCCACAACCTTGCCAAAGGGTGCTGCCCCGACCGTCTTTAGGTTTGTCAGAGAGGATGGGACGAGAAATCCAAGCAGTAGCAAATGTGAGAATCCCAAAGAGCAGTTAATCTTGTTGAATATCCTGTTCAGGAAGTGGCTCACATCGCGGCCCACAGTGAAGGCTCTGTATCTTGTGCCATTTCCATGCCCCATGTATGTTCATATCCTGGGTGTCATTAATGTCCGTCTTCGAACCATGCCCTCGTTGCAGCTTGTTCTTACACACCGTGATGTTTATGCTGGCCCAAACATGTTTGGTTCCCGGACACGTTGTCTATGATCTATGTTTCTTCAATGTTCTAATTTTGTAGAATGTCATTATTTATTAACTGCGTACACATACATAATTACGTTGTTAATTAGATAAGGACACAATTTACAATATGTGCTTATTATCCTTTACTTCATCAATTCTTACCAGCAATGAACCAACACTTCACGTACAATGTATTCCTACCGTTAATTATGGGTGATGAAGCACATGTGTGGAAGCTGATTTCAGACTCTGAGAGAAGCCACTACAACCCAGGAATCGACCCGAGGATTGCCGTCGCATTTGGTTCTGCTGCTTTCAGATTTGGGCACTCAACAATTCCCTCGTACCTACCAGTGGGAAATGCACAAGTCCAACTCAGATATCTCTTTAACACGTAATGTATCAGGACATGTGTTCTTTGCCGTTTGCAGTATTTTATTTTATTTCAACACAGTACATGTGGGAATGTGGCTGAAGACCGACAGTTGTATAACGCCCCAACGCGACTACAATGCATCCTTCATAAAAGGATCAATGTAACGTTAATTATAGTGCCATGACATATGTGAAACACAAGATAGCCTTTAATAGGTGGATACATGTAGCGATTAGCGGGTATATTTCTAGTGATATATTGAAATTAATTTTATAGCTCTGCAAAGAAAACAGGCGCTTTAGAATGCGAAGAGCATTGCACAATAAGTCTATAAGTCACATGACAAAGTTGTTACTAAGAATAATTATGAAAATAATAAGAAACAAAATCATCATCATCATCAAGTGCCCTGCCAGCTGGCGTAGGCGTTCATGGCTCTCCACAGATCTCGGTCTTTGGTTTTCTGGATCAACTCTGCTGCTGATATTCCTCGGTGCCACCGTCTCAATCCATCCAGCAATATTTCTCTTGGTCTGCCTCTGCCTCCCTTCCCCTCGATCTTTCCAGTTGTCACGATGTTCTCCAATGCCTCTCTTCTCATTACATGACCAAAGAAAGCTGTTTGTCTCTTTCTTATTGTTGTATATAGTGTTCTAGTTTCATTAGCCTGTTTCAGGCAGTCGTTATTAGTTACTCTGGCAGTCCAAGGAATTCGCAACATTCGTCTCAGGAACCACCCTTTCCTACTTTGCATTAAAATCTCCAAGTATTATTTTTATTTCCTGTGATCCAATTTGAGCTATCGTCATTTCTATTTCATCGTAAAAGTTGTTGTATATCTTCATCACTACTGCTTGTTGTTGGTGCATATACTTGTATAATATTTATATCTATTGATTTGGCCTTGAATTTGACCAAAACAACTCTATCTGAATACCCAGTATCCATTAAGTGACTTGGCTGTTTTTTCGTGAAGTATTATTCCTACACCTTTTTCCATGTGTATCCCCTCCAAATAAATTTTGCGTGGTTGTCAGCTATAATTTTGCCAGATACCTTCCATCTCATCTCACTAACGTCTCATCTCTTAGGAACATTGGTCAACTTTCCTAGCTGATTTAATGTCCTAACATCCCATGTTCCTACCCCATGTTCCTACCCTAAATTATTTATTTTATTTATGATTTTGCCACCAGTAGCTGGATGACGGTCAGGTGACATCTGTGGCTCATGACTGTCCCTACCGGCCGAAGATGTCCTAAGACAGCCATTAACGTCGTTCACTAACTCTGATATATGTTTTGTCATGAAGTCTTGGGAAGATAATGTGGTGGTTTCCCCTTGCCTTCCACATCCACATGGATGGTCTTTTACCTCTACCTTTGACAGCCATTCCGACTGTCAGGACAAGTGAGTGCCCTGCTCTGCTCAGCTGCAGAGTTTTCCACTTATTCCGGTGGATACTCGGTCCCAGAGCTGTGTTAGCCACACCGTGGTGTTTCCCATCCTCTACCTCGGGGAGGTGCAGTTGGAATTTTCCCTTCATAAAGTTATGGTCTATGACCAAAACTCTCCAGTACTTTTAGAGGACAAGAAAACAAAATGAAACAAGAAATTAGTGTGGAGCAGTGTGGATTTGTGGAGGGAAAGGGCACAAACAACGCTATATATATACATTCTCAGGACACTGTTAGAAAGAGATATAGAAGTAAAACAGAACTGTACTTATGCTGCATAGACGACACAAAGCAACTGACAATGTGAACATGACGAAATAATATAATTATTAAAGCAAATGAATATTGATGGCAAAGATCTGACAATAATAAACAAAATATAACAGCAAAATAATAAACAACATAAAACAGTAAACTGCAGCCATAAGAATCAACAATCTGGTAGGAACATATTCAGTGTTTAAAGAAGGGAATCAGACAAGGTTTGTGTAATGCCTCTGAGTTGTTATCATTGTACAGTGAACATATAATGAGATCTATAAAAAATATATCATGGATCCTGGTTGGTGGACATAATATAAATAACTTACTTATACTGATGACACTGTCTTGACAGCAATAAGTCAGAACGATCTACATTAAATGACAGTACACGTGGTTGTAGACAATGACGAAATGGGCCTTAGTTTGACTAATAGAAAGACAGTGGTCATGGTGATATAAGAGAACAGACTGTGCCTAAATGTGCAATTAAAGTTAGTGGCGTTATTGTGGTGCAAGTGTCCGACATTAAGATATCTAGGCACATGGATAACATCAGAAGGGAAGATGCATAACTGAGACAGAACATATTAGGAGAAGGAAAAACTGCATTCTTTCAAATTAAGAGCTTTAGTGCAATAAGTCTTGTCCTTGAAAGTTAGAGAGTTCTTGCATATTACATAGAACCAATTTTAACATACGGCTTCGAGTCCTGAACGATTAGTAAAAGTATATGGGCTGTGTCTTCGTTATTCAAATTAGTAAACAGGTGAAAAACATCCATGGAAGCCATGGAGATCTAGTTTTATAGAAGAATGCTGAAAATTAATTCGGCAGTCAAAATGGGCAATCTGGACATTTTGAGGGGAGCTAAGACGCACAGACAACTTACGAGTTACAAACATCAGAAAGAGGCAGTCATCGTTTTCAGCCAAGTTTTGAGAAGACAAAAACTGGAATGTCGTGACAACGAAAAGGTTTGCTGAAAGCGAGATGTAGGAAGACAGCGGGAGAAGACAGTCTTGTGTCATGGCACGGAGTGAAGTCAACGCGCGAATTGATCCACGCCGTCGGAGATCGCAATTTGTCAAGAGGCATGATTGCCCACTCCAGCCTGCAAGCCACTGGATGATGATGATGATGATGATGATGATGATGATGATGATGATGACATGTAACGCTAAATGTAATTTCATAACAAATGTGAAACACGAGGTGTCATTTATAGGTGGGTAAATGTTACGCTAACTGTAGTGCCATGACAGATGTGAAACACAAGATGACATTTATAGGTGGATAATGTAACGCTGCCGGCTTCATTGGCTTAGAGGTTATGACTTTTCTCCGTAATCTCGTATACTCTCGTGGGTAACGTGATGACGGTGAGAATCAGCAGTGGTTCGAATCGCATCGGTAGCTTACGTGGTATGTGAGCCGGCCGCTCAGAAAGCAATGGCAAACTACTGAGCGTAATCTTGCCAAGAAATCAACATACAGTTGAAAGATGCTGGTGTTGACAGCGATGTCCTGTAAGAGGATATGAAAGGAAAAAAAAAAGATGTAACGCTAATTGTAGTGGCGTGACAAATGTGAAACACAAGATATTCGTTACAGTTGGATACATGTAACGCTATTTATCATGCCATGACAAATGTGAAGCACAAGGTATCCTTTATTTGTGGATGCATGTAACGCTAATTGTAGTGCCAAGACAAATGTGAAATAAGATATTCTTTATATGTGGATGTATGTAACGTTAATTGTAGTTTCATGACAAATGTGAAACAAAGATTTCCTGTATATGTGGATTCATTAACGTTAATTGTAGTGCCATGACAAATGTGAAACACAAGGTGTCATTTATAGGTGATTACTTTTAACGCTAATAGTAATGTCATGACACTTGTGAAACAAATATATCCTATATAGGTGGATGCATGTATCACTAATTGTAGTGTTGTGACAAATGTGAAACAAAGATATAATGTATAGGTGGACACACCTAACCCTAATTGTAGTGCCATGACAAATGTGAAATATAAGACACCTATCACGGAGAAATAAATGCAACGCTAACTATATTACCATTACAAACCTGTGCCACTACACAGCTTTATTAGTGGAGCATATGTAACATGACTTATAGGGCCATGACGTTGTGGAATTCAAGACATCATTAGGGGTTCCGATGTAGGAGGTGGGGTGGGAAAAGAGGGGGGGTGGGGAGGATGGGTTTCGTGAATGCAATGTCAATTATAGTACCATACTAAAAGTACGGGTGGTGGTTGGGGGGGGGGGGGGACACGTCTCCATCAGACAGGTCAAGTGGCATTCCTTAATTAATATTTCAACCCCGCCCTCCTTCCCTCCCCACACACACGTATCACACTAATAACACGCACACACACATACTACATACGCTCCGCATCCAGTCACTAAATGCTGTGTATGTCCTGCTGTGTTATGTGGGGAGGAAGCACGGGCAAGTAATAAACAGTTGGAATAAAACATTGTCCTTTGTTATTATTCGTTCCTCTTTCTTGGCGAGTTGGTTACACAATGTTATGCACCGCACTAGTAACGGGACTGATCTCGCCGATATTACAGATTACATGAACAAATCGTTGAATACTTAGAGGAACTTCTGAATAGACCAGTTCCCAATAACCGTCCTGATGTCGAGCAGGTATAAATGCTGTCAGTTCTTGTCTCCACTCCACTCAACTCAACTCAAATAAACTCAACTTATATATCAACTGCTAAAATCTATCTAAAGAAGAGATTGGTCAGTCTATAAAACCTTGGAAGGATGGGAAAACTGCTTGTCCAGATAGCATTCCAGCAGACGCATTTAAAACTAACGTAAATACTGCAACTGAATTACTACAGAAATTATTTAGCAGCCCAGGAGACCTAAGAAATAACAGAAGCACACCAAAAATAAAATTCCTTGTCGAAAGTCCACATTTGCCGTTGAAAAGCTATAAAAATCCGTCATCGTCGATGTGTCAACAGCTAATAAAATGCTGCCAAGGCGTGAACAAAGAAAAAAGCTTTTCGTATACTGTATTCGACGAGCAATAGCCTATTGCTAAAATATAGTGAGGCGTTAGCTATTAGGTTGTTCCAGCCGGTTTTATGCAAACAGAAAAACTTCGTTATAAATTTGAAATTACCATAAGGATAACAGATATAGCACATTCGAACAATACCAGTCACTATGTGATAGATTGTTTCAGCTAAAGTTTTATGTATTATTTACTTCCTATGATATATAACTCTGCAGTTTGCACCTGTCGTGATGTAGCGAAATATGCCAGGCAATAAATCGTGTAACATATTGTTTTTGGCGTCTGTGTTTAACTTGCGTGTACTTGGCTTGATTCTTGAATCAATCCCAGGTTGATTCACCCGGCCATTCCCCCGCTATCACATAGATATACGAGGGTAAGTTAATAAGTAAGTCACAAATGGCTGTAGATAAATAACTATGATAACAACTTGAACCCAGTTTATTTGTATACATATATTGTCCCTTTATTTCTCAACATAATTTCCACCAACATTGATGCACTTATCCCATCGTTTTATAATTCCTCCCAAACCGGCTGCATAGAACTGCTTGCCCTGTTTTCTAAACCACGTTTTCACTTCATAGTCAACTTCGGCGTCATTCACGAAATGTCTCCCGCCAAGGTGGGTTTTCAGTGGACTTAGCGCCTAGCGATTTCCCGTAAAGTGGTGCATAGCTGGGGAGAAAACGTTACCAGGGCGAGTCAATAAGTAAGTCACACAGTTCTGTGGGATGGCAGGTAAATTAAAACAGGGAACGCTGATTTATGCAGCCGGTTTGGGAGGACTGATAAAACGATGGGATAAATGCATCAATGTTGGTGGAAGTTATGTTGAGAAGTAAAGAGACAATGTATGTATAAAAATAAACTGGATTCAAGTTCTTATCATAGTTAGTTATTTTTCTACAGCCATTAGTGACTTACTTATTAACTTACCCTCGTAGTTCTGAAAATTTCACTCTATCTAGCTGTGGGTACGATGGTACTTCTCATACTCTCCAGTACTTTAGTACGGTTAAGTACTGTTTAACCTGTACCAGATAAAACAAGGCCATTCATCAGTCTTCAGTGGTTAAACTGACTGTGTATACTAGAGGATTGATTGTATCTATTGTTGCAATATTGATCCTGGAACGTGTGTGCATAATTGTCCAGAGAAAAACTAGTTTATATAACTGTGTATTTTTATATGTTTATTTCAGAAATGGCTATGTTATGGATGACTTTGAGGGTATATTGGCTGGAATAGCCGGTATTACCAATTCGCCCGACCATAGTATTCAGAGTGTGGATAAGTACGTAGGTAAGTCTGTATGATTTATTACTGTAAACGATATAAAATAACACAGAGTAATTCAGTTTTACAGAACACAATTGCGTAATACATAGGACGTTGCGGCGAGTAGCCTTAATCAGGAAAACAAATAACTACGCAAACACAACATACAAACACGCGGATGACACAACCGTGACTACATTAAGGCATAAGAACGGGATGAGAAGTATTGATAGATGAAAACATGGACGAAAATGAAAGTAACATCACGGGATAAGAAGTATTGATAGATGAAAACATGGACGAAAATGAAAATAACATCACGGGATGAGAAGTATTGATAGATGAAAACATGGACGAAAATGAAAATAAAATCACAGAATCCCATAGCTAAAGGGGAGGAGAGGCAGAATTTGATCAAAGAGAAGATCGCAACCGTTTGATATAATGAGATGTAACAACTGTTAAATACTGTCTAGTACACGAGCTGTGGACAGACATAGGCAAGAGTGCCACACTTTATGTGTATAAGGTTGTGGACAGACTTAGGCAAGAGTGCCACACTATATGGTCTATAATGCTGTGGACAGATATAGACAACAGCGCCACACGATATGGTCTATAAGGCTGTTCTGTCAGACATAGGCAACAGCGCCACACGTAATATGGTCTATAAGGCTGTTGACAGACATACCAACGGCGCCACACAATATGGTCTATAAGGCAGTTGACATAAATAGACAACAGCGCCACACGATATGGTCTATAAGGCTGTTCTGTCAGACATAGGCAACAGCGCCACACGTAATATGGTCTATAAAGCTGTTGACAGACATACCAACGGCGCCACACAATATGGTCTATAAGGCAATTGACATAAATAGACAACAGCGTCAAACGATATGGTCTATAAGGCTGTGGACAGACATATACAACAATTCTAACATTTGTCTGGCGAGCATTTTATGGGACTGGATCGACCCCATGCGCTAAGTGCGTCAGCAAAATAAAAACACGTTTACAATGTAGCATGTTTCACATAGATATACGCTCGCTTGGTACGACACAATCTACCACATTAATGCTATTGTTTAAATAATCCAAGCGCTATTTCGGGAGACTATATTGGCGTTACCTTTGTCGGTATCTCAAAGGCACGATGATTGCATATATTTGTATTTAACGTGAAGTTAAATTGGCTTGTTACCATGCACAGTTTTATATCGAGGATATTGCGAGAGTCATGTTTAGAAGAATCAGCACCGGGTCGGGGATGCTAAAGTGCGTTTAAAAATGTTTGCTCTAATTCATGTTCAATTTCTGTTAAAGTATCTGTTGCATTGTTAGGAATTTTTCCTGACGTTTTATATTTACTTCCACCTAAGGAATATATCTTTGATTGGCCCAAAAGCAGCTGAAATCACGGAAAGCCGCAACATTTCTTTGATGTTTTGACGAAAATGTATTGAATTCATGCTAACAAACTTATGTTTTTACAATAATACACATCATTTCGCATAACGACGCAAGGAATATCCATATTCGTATGGATATGGGTGTAATGTGTAATATTAGTGAAGACATAAAATTTACAGAGGCATTGGGTAAATAATGTAGAATCGAAATGGATGTGGACAGGAAAGTGAAAGGAATATATTTCTTACCTCTCGGCTGGTAAAGATTAGTTTCATCTTCGTGCCAGGGCATGCGGCAGTACAAGGAAATGAGCGGTCTGACAAGCTCGCAGGTAAGGCTACTGTGGGGGGCTAACGCGCAATGGATCAGGCTTAAAAAGTAAAAAAAAAATGCGAGAAGTAAGATTTTTGCGAGAACCAAGTGATGACTGTGAATCTTCAACCATGGTCAGACTGCGAGAACAGCTAATAAAAGAGGTGTAGCCAAACAAGAACACTAAGCAGGAAGTTAAAGAAACTTGATAAACCAACACAGAACTGGTGTCATTAGCCGCTACATGCTGCGGGATTTGCTGAGGAGGGGATCCGAGCACTTATGGACTGAATGGTTCGATGTGCAATGAGGATGATCTGTCGAATAACTGACTAATTGCTCTCGGTTGCGTAAAATTAGATCCATCAATTCTCAAATAGTCATCTTCCTCTTTCAATACATGGTCCTGACATTTCCCCCCAGTAACTTTTAATAATATTTAAAAGCGCGAATTGAGTTAGTATCTTGACGTCAGACAATTTGACTGAAGTATTGTCAGCTGCACCATTTCCTATAATTTTTAGGGCACAAGATCTGTAGGGTTTTAATGTTTAAATGAAAATGGTACCGCGGAAGGTCTCAAGCACCGACGGGCATGTTCTTCTATCAACTTGTCGATTTGATATTTCTTGCTTTTGTTAGTCTGGTTAGCAAGGCACAACTCTAGCTTGAAATACGTTTCTGAAAATGGTAGATTTTCCCTTCAGAGCCCTATCTTTATTTCTTCCTTTGTTCTCCATGCCGAAGCTGTTTTGTATGTTTGAGCAACAGCATTGTGATATGATGCATTGTCCATAATTAGGCAAGACTGTCTATCTAGGGATGGAAGCACTGTATTCTCGAGCCAATCTCATAATTAATTAACATTCAGTATATTATGATAATCCCTATTGTCTATATGCTTTGATAAGAACACGAGTCCAGCATTCTGTAGTAAGCCTACTGCCAGCACGAGTAATGACTAAACGTGGATCTTTCCTACTTGGTACATATCGCTTTATCTTTCAATACACTGATTGCGATTCTTTTTCATGTGTGTGGTACACATTGATCCAGGTGTCATTCAAATACACTATGTCATAATTTTCTTTGCGCATTTCCCTTATTCTACGTAGCTACTTGCTTCGCATGGTTCTTAAATGCGGTTGATCGCAAATGCTATTTCTGCCTCCTTTGTACTTTCCAAACGTGAAATGTCCTTATATATTTCCACAAATTTGTTCTGGATAGCTCTATGCCATTGTTCTTTCTCAATCAAACCCTATATTGTCTTATAATACCTGTTTCTTTGGTATCCGACATTTTTGTTTTTAAATAGCTGGCTTCACGACCTCCTTGTCAAAGCTGTCCATAATTACCTTTCTACCCACCGTTTGCTTATCGAATGGTGGTTTCATTCCAGTTTCTTGCACCCATCCATGAAATTACCGTTTACTCAAACCCAATTCATGCACTTTTTCGGGATTTTTAATAGCATGAAAAAGTTTCATGCGATCAGTTTCTTGACAAACAATATGTGTACAACTTTATAGCGATGCTTTGAAGTGTACACAATTTCACATTCAAGTCATTCATCAATATTCGCATATTCAGTTGTTAGCGATAAATGGTTAGACATTATAAAATAGTAACGTTTTATGAAAGCACCCACTACATATAGAATTATTTACCACACTTATAAACACTTCCGTTCCACTATGTGACGTGCTTCTTACAAGTAAATCCCCATGTATCACGAAGAATATTCATTATTGAACACTGATTTTTCCATGTGACGATGTAATACATTTTATAATTTGCACTTCATGTCTGACCCGTAAATTATATACCTCATATAAACAAACATCGAGATCTGCTGCACAATCTCCAGAACAACATTGTTTTGTTGGGTATACATAATGATAACGTTATGTGTATAATGTGTATAATGTGTGACAACGTTTATGTATATATGGCAGTCTCTGTGGCGAAGTGGTCAAGCCGTTTGACTCGTGCTCCGAAGGTTGTGGGTTCGATTCCGGGCCGCGCCCTTCGGTTTACGAGTTAAATATTTCAGAGACTCCTGTGGGTCATCACTAAAAGCTACGGAGTTCGTGCTTTGTGCGACGCTTTCCGCGCTGCGGAAAGAGACCGAGCCATATGGGATAAAACCCGGTGCAATGAAGTCGACCCTGTCGACTTTTAAGCGACTTTTTTAATGATAACGTTATATGCAATATTTCATCATTTCCCTCAGTTGGTTACTGAGTTATTGATTTTTTCGTCCGGTGAGAAAACATTTGTGAACGCACGATAATGGCACGCCTGCCACTCAGAACTTCCAGGAAAATTGTCTGGTAACCATTTCGAAAAGTTGGGTGTACTGGAAAGTCATGTTATAACTTAAAAGTCTCCGACTCCATAGATATAGAGTTAGTTGTATATCCTGTGCAGAACTTTGCACTCAACCCCAGCATTTATTCGTTGCTTGTGATCTGCTTGGTAATGTTAGCTCAGTAGTTTGCCATTTATATCGGAACATATGACGCTTCATAACACTGAAATCTTCACAAAGCAGTCTACTTCCTAATTGCCTTCAGCTGATTTGTAAACCTGTACTAGGTATGGTAGGGAGTATGAAAATGCGCGTCTCACTTTCCCGTAAGTCACAGCTTAAGTGTGTATGTGCGTGTATGTGTGTGTGAGTGTGTGTGTGTGTGTGTGTGTGTTTGTGTTTGAGTGACTGCTTTTGTGTGTGCACATAAATGCATCTAAATGTAACTACCTCAGTTACACAGCATTTCGTATTAAAATTACCCAGTATCACGTAAACTTAGTGTTGATAATAAATCTGCATCACACATTACTTGATGCTACTTCAGTTGTTAATAATGTTGGAATATTACAAAGTGTTTCACGTTTCTTCAACAGAGGACGACGTGTCTAAATTCCTGTTTTTTAACAATAAGACCAAACGAGGACTTGACCTCATTTCCATAAACCTCCAACGTGCACGAGATCATGGTGTTCAGCCGTACTACAAATGGAGGGCATTCTGTGGACTCCGCCCTCTCACGGGATTTGATGACGTTGAAGCTCTGGGTCCCGATGTTGGAGAGCTGGCTAAGGTGTACAGGTAATGCTTGTGACATTAAAGCTTCTGTCCTAATTTACATAGCATCACTAAATTGATTTTCACTTCCGTACTGACAGTTCTATTACAAATATATGTACAGTTTAACTGCATCTACATATGTGTTCTCCTGTGGATGTTTGTGTTAGAGTGTTTACAATGTAATAGTAGAACCTGCGAGGGAAACATTAACAACCTTGACCCCACGCAGGCCAGTGCTGTGCTGAATCATAACCGTGTTGCATCCTAATATACTTCTCCGCAGATGTGATGTTCGTCCAACACAGGTATTGCACACCCGTTGGGTACTAGGCTTCGAAGGGGATCGAGTTCTGACATACAGTTATCACGAATATGGTACTTTGGTACCAGGTAGAGATAATAGTTTCTGCACCCACCGAACCCCGATAGACGTAAGCCCTTTTAAAGGATCAAGAGCAAATACATCGAACTGAAGGTTTACAACTCAGACATTCGGAAAATTCACACCCAACCAACAACCAAACAAACATGCATACATACGTGTGAAAGAAGTTTAGGGGTTTCCAATCAGCAAACATATAACATTTCAAATACTCAAATAAATGTATAAACTTCCTGATAATTCTTTAACTTGGGCCTATCAATGGGTTTATAACATGTAGAATTAACGAAAAGTAAATATATAACACACCATGGGTTTAATGGAAACAGACCATGTCCTCGTCACGTAGCGTAGCCGGTACATAGTGCCAGCTCATATTTAAATAGACACATCGGCACTCAGTGGATGAAGTGGTCACTACCACGCTGGCCGAATTTTCTTCCCAACACATGTCCTGGTGCTCGGCTGGGTCATTACCAGATCCGCTTAGAGAGGTACAACCATCGGGGTCGAGAGAAAAAGAGCTATTTAATGCGTTACCGCGGCTTCTTAGCGATATACAACACACATTAGCACAAGGAAGGACAAACATGTGAGGTATGTCATATCAAATAATTACATGTTATATCTTAGTGATATACAACACACATTAGCACAGACAAGGGCAAACATGTGAGGTATGTCATATCAAATAATTACATGTTATATCTTAGTGATATACAACACACATTAGCACAGACAAGGGCAAACATGTGAGGTATGTCATATCAAATAATTACATGTTATATCTTAGCGATATACAACACACAATAGCACAGACAAGGGCAAACATGTGAGGTATGTCATATCAAATAATTACATGTTATATCTTAGTGATATACAACACACATTAGCACAGACAAGGACAAACATGTGAGGTATGTCATATCAAATAATTACATGTTATATCTGCCTATGAAGGTTTTGTTTACTGTGTAACAGCACTCCACAAGTCTAACTGTAACTGACAATAAACTTTTTTGGTTTAATATTTGACTCCAACATAAGTTTAATTGTAACTGCCCGTAGAGTTTAAGTTTAATATTTGACTCCAACATACGTCTAACTGTAACTGCCCATAGAGTTTTTGTTTAATATATTAGTCCAACATAAATCTAACTTTAACTGTCTATAGAGTTTGTGTTTAATACATAACTCCAACATAAGTCTAACTGTAACTGCTCTTAGAGTTTGTGTTTAATACATAACTCCAACATGATTCTAATTGTAACTGTCCATAGAGTTTTTGTTTAATACATAACTCCAACATACATCTAACTGTAACTGTCCATAGAGTTTGTGTTTAATATATAACTCCAACATAAGCCTAACTGTAACTGTCCATAGAGTTTGTGTTTAATATATAACTCCAACATACATCTAACTGTAACTGTCCATAGAGTTTGTATTTAATACATCACTCCAACATAAGTCTAACTGTAACTGTCCATAGAGTTTGTGTTTAATATATAACTCCAACATAAGCCTAACTGTAATTGTCCACACAGTTCTTTGTTTAATCTATCACTCCAACATACGTATATTTTCAAAACAATGTTTTCCCGTAGTGAATTTGAATAACGAAGACACAAACAATAGATTGCACGATTTATTGCTTGGCATATTTCTCTGCATCTCATCAGATTCATACTGCAGAATTCACACCACATAAAGTAAAATAACTAGATAAATTCTTCAAGCAGAAATATGCACATGTTTGCACAGTAATCTCAATTGTCTACCACGGTAGTTTTAAACTGACTAACATGTCTTTCTGTTTGCACAAAGCTGGCTTGTTTAGATTAATCATAATGGCTTCTGCAAACTTTAACAAGCGAGTATTTTGTGTGTTAAACACATACCTCAATGGGTCGACAAGATACTACACACAGGCGATGGAAGCCTAGTGAGGCCGACACACCGGAAGTTTCCCGCTTCATCAATTGCTAGGCAATGCTGGAAAGCATGGGATTAATAGAGACCCCGTGTTGTTGCAACTGAATGCAATTAAAAAGTTATGCTAGTTTTCATTCTTTGTTTTAGAACATTAACACTCGTACGAGATATTCTTAGACTATAAACATATTCAATTAAGTTACATAATTCTGTACAATTAACGTTAAGAGTGGGAAGATTTAAACCTTGTATTTCTTACACAGAAATATATAGTAATGAGGAATTATTGGAGGTGGTGGAAAATTGTGAATATCTTTTCATTGATTACCAACAACGGTGACACAATGAAAGAAACGAAATGACGAATATCTATTGCTCGTCAAAGACTAAAACAACTGAATACATTTTCGAGTGGGACAGACAGAACTACAAAAATTAGATTTTTAAAAGCATGCATCTTTCTCATTACAAAATACGCACGTGAGAATTGGACACTTACTAAATAAGCTGAACAGCGCATAACTGCTTTTGTATATACATGTTATAGACGAGTTCTAAGAATATCTTGGATAAAGAAAGTAACGAATGCATCCATACTTTAAGACCTCAATACTGAAGAAGTTTGGCAGTTAAAGACGATAAAGCAAAGAAAATTTAAATATTATGGTCACTTGAAACGTCACGAAAGTTTGGAGAGAACAATAATGGGTAGGGGAAAAAGGGGGGGGGGGGGGGGGGGGGCTTAATATGCCTGAGAAGAGAGGAAGAGGAAGGCCAAAGAGAATGTAGATGCAGGATGTGACGAATGGGCATATCGGACGCGGGATATCTTGCTTATAATCGAGACGTTTTCCGGAAGATTGTTATGGGAGCGAAGTTTGCAAAGGACATGCTACTGAATGAATGAATGAATGAATGAATGAATGAATGAATTTTGTTTACATCCAAAAAACGCAGTTCTTCCCATGGACCCTACAATTAGGCCTCGCCTGACACAGAAGATAATTATGTAGTAAATGAGTAAAGTTACAATGATGTGATGTTTGATGAAGCGACAGTAATGTAATTTGAAATGTCTTGCAGATATAATGAAGAATCTTTCCGTAATTAACTGACTAAGTGTTTTGGGATGATTAATTGTCACAAGCGAATTCCCATATATGTCAATGGCTTATATACAGCAGTTTTTCTAATGCAACCCATTTTAATTTGATATATAATACCACATGTCTGCTACCATATTAACAACTTTTAAGTGATAACTGGGACACACCCTTACTTCCCATTTCCATCATGCATTTTTGTTAGCTTCAAACCTACGTTTTGTTTGGGGTTGAATCTGTTAATATAGGAAAGCAATGTTGTTGCTGTTGTATCGAACCAGCAACAAGGTATCCCTTGTCACCGGTTTCTCGCCATGTACCTGAAGGCAAGGGGGAAATCACCGCTGTATTTTCCCAAGATAATCATGCTTAGAAAAAACGATAGATACAGTCGTTATTGAGAGTAAAAGAATGGGCCTTAGTTTGAATAACAGACAGACAGAAGTCATGATGCTATCAAAGAAACAGATTGTGATTACATGTGCCATTAAAGTACAGGACGTTATTTTGGGGCAAGTGCAGAAATTCAGATATCAGGGGACGGTCACAGAACAACACAAACTTCCGCTGCACCATCATCTCTTGAGTGTAATTTGTGTGCCAGGATGTAATACCAGGAGTTTCTTCTCAAGATCTGCGCCGATGTTACGGAGTTCGTGTATTGAGCAAAGCAATCCTTGAGTGAATTTTTCGCAACGTGTGTGCGTGTTTCTGTGGTGGTCGGTTTTCAAAATGGCGGAACAACGTTTATGCTCCTTGCGGAAGGCTGTCAACCCAGAAAGGCGTTGGGAGAGGCACGGTTGCCGCAAACGGCAAGGAATACGAGGTGGGGTAAGACGTGGTAGACTCAGATGTAACCGTCTGGCCTCAGGAATACTCGTATTCTATATTGGAACCGTGCCAGCGTAAAACATCAAGATCCTATTCTGGAAAACCTGGTATACAGGAATGTCATTGTAGCGCTCCAGGAGATTACACTGGGTGATCAGCTACTCCAAATTGCCGGCTTCAAATGCTTCTACAACAGGCGACACCTGGAATGGTGATTCTCATTCGTGACAGTATGGTGGCTTCAGAGCTAGACATGTACAGTTGGGACAATGACGACATACAAATACAGGCGGTTAGAGTTCAATCCGGTCTACCATTCGTGTTGGTTAATGTTTATACCCGTAACGCGAGTGTGGATTCCCAGAAGTGACAGTGCTTAAGTGACATATTAGTTCAAGAGAGAAATGTTATTTTCTCTGGCGATTTCAACGCTAAAGGCAGATCAAGTACATTTCCTCCAACACACATGGGGAGGTGCTCGAGACTGCACTTGAAACCATTGACCTGGTTTGTATCAACAGTGGCTGTGTCACCAGGACAGCAAGCCGTCCAGGTGATGAGGACAGTGCTATTGATCTGGTGCTGGTTTCTCCTTCACTCACTACAGTGTGTACATGGTGTGTCCTAGGATACCAAGGCAGCGATCACCACCCTTGCAGCATATTGGTGGCGAAAGGCAGAACCAGGCAGCACAAGTCAACGGTCAAACCTTTCCAGTATGACAGTACAGGGCAAGATGTGGCGAGCAAAATAAATTGCGACAAGCGCAGAAAGCTTCAGGGCAGGAGAAAAAGCTGGAAGCAGCCATCGTGGTGGAATTTTTGGTAGAGAAGGCCTGGGTGGATAAGCGTAGTGCTGTAAGGAAATGGTAAAATGCCAAGAAGAACAGAGTTGCCCATCCTAGTCCATGCATGCACCTAGAAAGAGAGATGCACACAAAAGTTAGATCTCATCTCATCTCATCATGTTCCTCTTGTACCTTGCGGTGTCGAGGTGAAGAATAAACATCGTGAGAGTGCCCGATTATGGGCTTCATATATCAATAGTCCCATGGACTCTGCTATTCCTTCCGTCCAACGTTTACGTGGTCGGCCTATTCATCTGGTCTGTACATTATTGCTTGTTGTGCTGTGCTGTTGAATGGTAACCTACATGCATGGCCAAATCATTTGACTTGCTGCTTTCTAATAAAATCTAGTGGTGCTATAACCACCACTTTAGTCGTGATTTCTTCATTTCTGATCGTATCTCTTCTTGATACGTTGAGTAATCTTCTCCGGAATATCATTTCTGTTGTGATTTTTCTTTTCTCTTTTTCTGTCATTGTTCAGGTTTGGCATTGGTAACATAGAGTTGGTAGGAAGATTGTGTTGTAAAGTGCTTTCTTAGTAGCTAGTGATACATGTTTGTTCTTTAGTATTGGTGCCATTTGTCCAATGAGTTGGTTTGCCTTATTGCATCTAGTTTCGATCTCGTCTTCTGATCTGCCTTTGATGATATTATACTTCCTAGGTACTTGAAGCTCTTTACTTGTTTCAAGGGAAGTTCGTTTAGGTGCACTGTTGTTGTTTTTTCTTCTTTGGTTATAGTCATTACCTCCATTTTGCTTGTGCTAATTTTAATGCTATGTTCCACACACATTTCGTTTAGACTATTCATATGGTCTTGTAATTCAGCTTCTGATTTTGCTATTAGTGCTTGGTCGTCTGCAAACAGGAGTTTTCTAATAGGTAGATTAGCAGATGCTTCTTCTTCTGTGTTCTCGTCATGCAGTATTCTTGCGATCTCCATTTGGCTGGTTTCTTTAGATGTGTTGTCTATGTATGCCATGAACAAGAGAAGGGACACAAATGTAAGCTATTAAAAAAAAAAAAAAACTGGTTAAGGAGTTTAAAAGTGAAAAATGGGCAGAGGTATGTCAAAGAGTAAGCACAGACAAGTCACTTAAATTGTTCTGGCGACTACATAAAAGCATGAGTGGGGTAGTCAAGAATAAGAGAATTTCTGACTTCCAAGGCACTGGCCTCATCTGGCAAAGGACTTGCGAGAACAAGGGCAAAGCTCTCTTCCAACGCTATCTAGAGCAGAGCAACCAGACAGACATGAGACGCAGAAATCTTGCCAAGGAGGTCACCTCAGACAGATGAAAGGCCCATAACATTTCGGATGAAGACACAGTGACAGTTAAAGAAATCAAGGCTGTGATTCGACAATCAAAAAACAGCGCTCCAGGGCCAGATGGCATAAGATACAACGACATCAATAGGTGTACCGACAACGAGCTACAGAAACTAGCAGACATGAACAACAACAGTACAGGGAGTGCTAGCATCAAAGAGGAGTGGTTACACAGCTATCTGATTCCCTTGACGAAGCCTGGCAAAGACCACACACAAATTCAGGGATATCGAGTTATAACCATGCAGAATACAATAGGCAAGCTGCTGGAGAAGTTAATTGCCAGAAAAATATCAAGCCAGCTAGAGAGGCAAGGTATTTTCCCACCTACCCTGAGAGGGTACCGTCCAAAAAGAGAAACCTGGACCAATGCAGCAGTTGTTGCCCATGACGTCTATGAAGGTTTCCACTCAGGCACTGAAACCTTTGCTGCAGCGATTTATCTCTAGGATGCGTACAACAGAGTACCATTGGATTTCTTAATGCTTAAGCTTCTTGAACTCAAGATAAGTCCTTTCCTCCATAGGTGTTGTCACGAGATCGCCGTGAGTTAACCAGATAATGATAATACCGACGGTTGCTTGGCGTAATTTTTCTAGGCCACAACAGTCGTACTAACAGAGTAAACACAGCTGCACGGGTTACATCGGGGCAGCACATATACACATTTGGTGGTGAGTGAGAAGGAATGGATACACCGAGTTGGCAGTTCATAAACAGTTAAAATCACATAGCCTTGCCCGGCTCAGTACATGGAACAGCCCTGTCTGTCATTTATAGTTCCGGACATCAGGCGAAGTGGCGGCTGGGATTGTCACCACTGAACAGAAGATTGACAGTTTATCAACAGGTCGGAAGTGCCCGACTAGGGAGAAAACGGTCAGAATGTCATTAGGTATTTCTCGACATCAAACAGAATGGCGGATTTGACTGTCACCACATGACAGAAAGTTGAGGGCTTGTTATTGAAAACAGTGGAACACCTGCCGGACATGAACAACGTCACGTGCACAATGTAAGCTTGTTTGGAAAACCATGATTGGCAGCTTGGTATCGAAACTCTTTGTTGGAACTCGACAGTAATTCTCTAGATTGTTTTGGATGTCTAAACCAGTGATGACAAATCTAACATTGAGGGAGCCAGAGGGGGGATGGATCCCTGACAGGGGATGATCTGCCAATGTGCCACCTGTGTGGGGGCATAAAGGATAACGTCACGTGGCCAACTTTGGTAGTTTGCCATATAAACCCGAGTTGGGGCCAACTAGGGGGACTTGGAAATGTGGCTCTAGTCGGAGTGCAATGGCACTGCAGTGCTTAGTGGAAATAATATCTACCGTGTGTTAATTAGTGACTTAATTTTACACGTGCCTATCATGGCAGATGTAGATATGATTGATAGGACTGCAGTAGTGCCATTTAAGGTATAACCTATTCTTATATTAGTTCTAATTAATATAGACTGTAGCCTTGTTAAAACTATAGTGTGATGATTAGCACTGTTAGTGGAAACTAGTTAGAGTAGAATAGTGATATTAGCTCTGCTAGTTAAAAATAGATTAGTGAAGTGTTGATAAGCTTTACTAGTTGAGAATTGAGTAATGAGGGATAATTGGGATCTTCCCGTAGGTGTCCCTGGTGGGCGGGGTTCCGCATTCTGTTTGCTGATTTTTTTTTGTCTTGGCCTGATGATAACCTATGTGGTCAGTTCATCTGTCCCTGATAGGTACATTATTTTTTCTGAGCGAGGCCGATGGCCCACGATCATCTAATAGAGATCAGTGATGGGGAGGCTATCACCAGTTGTATGATTTATTTTACAGGTTCCTCTGGTTGGAATGAAGAACCCGGACCCAATGTAACATCCGATCCCGGATAAATTATGATGTAGAGAGATGGGCCAGCAACTTTCGCAACGGAAGAAGTTAAGACACATTGCTCGGTGGAGTCTAATGGTATATGTATCCTACATGAGTGAATATCAATCGTTAACACACCTGAAGTGATGGAGGTTCAACCCATGTGGAACTAGATCAGTAGGGACTGATGTTCACAGTAGATGAAACCAAACATTGAAGTGTAGTTGTTCCACGTATCAAGGAAATCAGAACTTTCAGACTATATCTAGTGAATAAAGCAAGCCATTTTATTTCTAGATACATTAACTGTTTAATAGTGAGAACTAGTGAACATTTATCAAGAGACAAAAAGACGTGTTAGTAGGACAGTGTTCCATGTTTGTTTTCACTGCGCCGGAATTATGAAGCCGGAGTTTCTATAAACTATTAGGAACAGTTGCGTTAGGAAATATACTAGTATTTTCCACGGATTATATATATGTACATGAGATTCAGATCTCATGGTCATCAGAGTTCCTGGAGGAGGACATGTCTGGAGAGAAGGACACGACTTCGGTGAGGTCCCTGTGATGAGTCTTGTGATGTCGTGTGATCCTTGCCATGATGTGTACACTATGATCCTGAACTTTGAGGGCTGACACATACATTTATGTTATAGTACACCACACACATTTTCTTCGCATACACGTCTCATATACGTTACACTTTTCTTTTAATAAATTAATCTTTATTAATTTTTAGAAGCAAGAGTTGTTGAGTATGTTGCGTTGGGGAATTATGAGAGGGAGCATAGTACGACAGTGAGAGAGTGACAGGAAAAGGTGTCCACGGGCTGATGGAGTGTGTTGGACGGAAGCTGGTGGATTCTCCAGAATATTAAAAAGGAGGAAAATATTATAATGTGGGTGTCGGCTCTCTTCACTCCAGGGACGACACTGTAAAATAGGACACGACATTATTGGGGGCTCGTAAACGTGATCTTTGGACAGCGGGATCTCTCGTAAACGTGATCTTTGGACAGCGGGATCTCTCGTAAACATGATCTTTGGACAGCGGGATCTCTCGTAAACGAGATCTTTGGACAGCGAGATCTCCCGCAAACGAAATCCTTGGACAGCGAGATCTCCTGCAAGCAGGAACCTTTGACAGGGGGATCTTCTGACAACGGGGTCTTTTGACACGGTATCCTTAAAACAATGTTTTCCCGTAGTGAATTTGAATAACGAAGACACAAACAATAGATTGCACGATTTATTGCCTGGCATATTTCGCTGCATCTCGTCAGGTACATACTGCAGAACTCACACAACTTACGTGAAATTAACTAGATAAATCCTTCAAGTTGAAATATACACAATTTCGCACAGTAATGTCGATTGTCTACCACGGTAATTTTAAGCTGACTAACATGTCTTTCTGTTTACACAATTCTGGCTTGCGTTGATAGATCATAATTGCTTCTGCAAATTTTAACAAGCGAGTATTCTGTGTTCTAAACAACACGCGAAATGCAGTCTCTCTGGACACAACATGGCGACTGGCAACAATGTGCTTGCCGATTGAAGACGCCGGGAGCTTCCGGTGTGTCGGCTCCTCGTGGCTATCATCTCCTGTGTGTTGTATCTTGTTGACCCATTGAGGTATGTGTTCTAACACCCGTTTAGTTATAAGAGGGAGATATCATTTTGGAGAATCCAGCTAGAGTGAATGTGGATAGGGGTTAGGACAAATATCTTACCTGTTCACACTTCACACGTCTGCATAGGTCTGTGGTCCTGATTCTACTCTTGTCACTGAGTGAATGTGCTGTGTGTGGTAATATTTAGATTTATAGTACTTGTTCATATATCTGTATAGTAATTTGCAGTTATATTGTACTAGACCTGCTAGCTTACCTCTCTGTATAATGGCCACCCCTAAACTAAGCACGTTAGAATTAAAGGCAAAGGGGGAAGAAATGGGATTGGCGAGTTCTGCTCTAACGGATTACATACAGGAAGTGGAGAGAGAGTATCGTCAAGCAGAACGGGAAGATCGAAAGGCCGAGCTGGAATTGAGAAGGATGGAGTTGGAACAAGCAGCTAAGAAAGTGGAAGCTGAGCAAGCAGCTAAGAAATTGGAAGCTGAGTAAGCAGCTAAGAAATTGGAAGCTGAGCAAGCAGCTAGGAATTTGAAGCTGAGCAAGCAGCTAGGAAATTAGAAGCGGAACAGGAAGCACAGAAAAGGGAGCACGAGTACCGGATGAGGGAACTCGAGTTGAAGAGTCAATCTAATGGAGAAACGGAGGGAGCAGTTGGAGGTTCCTCCATCCCAGGCTCAACACCAGTAGGTGGACATGGGTACCATACTATGAAGTTTCCTTTAGCGGTCTACGAGGAGGACAAAGAGAAGATTGACAAGTACCTTCAACGCTTCGAGGCTATGTCAGTTGCTATGGGTCTGGAGCGTAACAAATGGAATCTTAAGCTATCCCAGGGTTTACGCGGGACCGGTTACGAGGTTTATACTCGCCTGCCACCAAGAGATGAGAACAATTATGACGAGTTAAAGACGGCTCTGCTGAAACGATTCGAGGTTACGTCACATACCTACCGGAAAAAATTTCGAGCAGCGAAACGAGAACTGGGGAAGTTGTTTGCCGCCTACAGTTTGCGTCTAAAATCTTATCTCCATAAGTGGATGGATTTGGCTGGGTTCGCACATGACTATGAGAGTCTGGAAGAGCTCATGGTGGTCGACCAGCTGAAGAAGCAAATGTCTAAACCTCTCAGGACGTTCCTGGGAGAACAAGGAGCGGAACGTATTGACCTCGTGACTAAATTAGCAGAACGGTTCGTCGAGGTACATGGGGAGGCAGGGGAGAACCTTTCCACCAACTCCAAAAGTCAAGAGAAACATGACAAGAAGAAAGCCAAAAACTCAGGAACAAAAAAGTGGGAACCTTATGTGCAAAAATCAGAGGATAGTTCAGAGAAGAAGAAGGAGGGAAGCAAGAGCACTTCAAACTCTACACCTAAACGACCGTGGTCGGAGAAGTGGTGTTCAATTTGTAAGTCACCCTCTCACAATACGAGGGACTGCAAATCGAAGGCTAAGAACCCACACTTTGCAGCATGTCAAGTGACTTCCAAGGAGATTGTCACGGAAAATGCCAAAGTTAACAAGGAAGCTCGCCACCAGGAGAGCTCATTCAAGTCCGACAATAGAAAATCTAGGACAGGGAAATGGTGCAACCAATGCAAGTCAAACACGCAAAATGCTATTGACTGCAGGGGAAAGTCAGGAGACACTCAATTCGTCGTGTGCACAGGAAAACCTAAGGTGGAGCCCACCGAACAGGTCGAGGCCGAGGAAGAGACTCCAGACCAGGAAAAACCACCTGTAGTGGAATTGGTAGAGGTCAACGGTCGTCAAGTGGAGTGTTTATACGACACAGGACTGGACGGGGAGGCCGTGATTTCTGCGGATCTGGTACATCCAGAACAATTCACAGGTGAAACCTTGGATATACAGCCTGCACAGAAGAGTGCTGTAACCATGAAGTTGCCCATTGCTAATGTGGAGATTCGCTCAAGGTACGTCACCGGCACCATCAAGGCCGCTGTATTGACCGATCCCATTTTTCCAGTCATCCTAGGTCGCCGGTATGTCTTTCTGGGAATGCCCAGGGAGCCAATTCATATGGGAGCAATGCAGACTCGCTCTCAGACGAAAACGGAAGAGGCAGACGCAATTGTGACTAACCCAATGCCGGGGGAGCTACGAACTGCCCAGAGTGAGGATGATACTTTACGTCCTTGCTACAAAAAGCTGCAGAAAAGTGCTGATCCACCAGGACGGGGGCAGTACTACATGAAGAATAGGATACTCTACAGGAGAGCAGGAAGGGGAGACAACCTATACGGTCAGTTGGTCGTCCCGAAAGCTCACCGGTCCCAGATTCTTCATATGGGGCATACCATCTCCTTTAATGGACACATGGGTATTGCCGCCACCATGCAGCGGATTTCCTGCCACTACTATTGGCCGGGAATGACAGATGATGTGCGTCGGTATGTGAAGTCATTCCCTGAGTGCCAGAGGGTGGCACCGAAACACTGGACAGCACCGGTGGTGTTGGGTGAGGTGCCCATCATGAACTCTCCTTTCGAGAGGGTAGCCATCGATATCGTGGGTCCACTTCCCAGGACTAGGAAGAGGAACATGTATATACTCACAATGGTGGATTGCTGTACAATGTGGGGTGAGGCTATACCGTTGACCACGATTGACTCGAAAAGAGTGGCGGACGCACTGATGGAGGCCTTTACCAGATTAGGCTTTCTGGATCAAATTCTGACGGACAATGGATCTCAGTTTTGTGGAAAACTCATGGAGGAGGTATTTAGGGTGTTTCACTCTAACCACATACATACCAGCCCTTACCACCCTCAAGCCAATGGACAAGTGGAGCGTTTTCAACGGCACGTTGATGACAATGCTCAGGAAACTAGCGCAGGAAAAACCTGATAGGTGGGATGAATATATCCCAGCAGCCCTTTTTGCCTATCGGGAAGTTCCTCATGGCTCAACAGGACTACCACCCGCTACGTTGCTGTTTGGTCGTCCAATCAAAGAACCGTTGGAAGCCATGTTGAGGAGTTGGACTGAAGAGGGGACGTCAGAAGAAGTGATCTCATCCTATAAATACGTGGAGGAACTGAAAGAAAAACTCCACAAGGGATGGACTCTGGCAAATCAAAACTTGAAAAAGGCCAGGAAAAGACATGCGGCTTACTACAACCGTAGGTCTAAAGAAAGATCTCTAGAGGTGGGAGACAAAGTCTTGTTGCTACTCCCAACGGGAAACAACAAACTGGAGATAGGTTGGCAAGGACCATTTCCCGTGGAAAGGGTGATATCCAGAACCAACTATCAGATCCGGATCCGGGGAAAGTCGAAGATTTTCCATATCAATCTCTTGCGGAAATACGAAGAGAGACCCGGAGACAAGGCAGCTCACCTCATGGCAATGGCAGTTGCAGTGGAGACAGAAGTGGGAACTAGCGAGGGCAGGGAATATCCCTTGGAACACCAGGAAACCTATAGGGATGTGCAAGTGAACCCTGATCTGACCGCCCAGGAGAGGGAAAGGATAACCCAGGTTCTCAAGTCTCATAAGGAGATACTGACTGATAAACCAGGACGAACGAGGTTGGTTGAGTTCGAGATGACTTTGACCACACAGGAGCCTGTTCGCCAAAAGGTTTACCCAGTGCCATTCTCTAAAGAAAGGCCCTGGAGGAGGAAATACAAAAATTGCTGGAGGATGACGTGATTGCACCATCCACATCTCCATACAATGCGGGGGTAGTTTTGTTACGCAAACCAAGTGGAGAACACAGGTTGTGTATAGATTACCGACTTCTGAACAGTCATACACAGTTTCAGGTGGAACCTTTGCCGAATCCAACTCAGTTATTCGCTAGGCTCCATAACGCTCGGTACTTTTCAAAGGTGGATCTGAGTCGGGGGTACTATCAGATACCAGTCAAACCGGAGATTCGACCACTGTTAGCTTTCAGTACACCCAGTGGACACTACGAATTCAAGGTCATGCCCTTTGGACTCAGCAATGCACCTAGTGTGTTTACACGCATGATGAGGACTTTACTAGATCCGTTACAGGATCCTTCCATCATCTCTTTCATGGATGATATTCTGATTTCCAGTGACAGCTTGGATGACCACTTACAATCCTTGGAGAGAGTGTTTAATAGGCTCAAGGAAGCAGGGCTTACCGCTCGTCCAACCAAGTGCATGATTGGTTACCAGACTCTGGAATTTCTAGGTCACACCATCACTCCAGGACACATTGTCCCAGAAGAGAAGAACCTGGAGAAAATCAGAAATGCACCAAGGCCAAAAACGAAGAAGGATGTGCGATCTTTTCTCTCGTTGTGTGGGTTCTACCACAAATTTATCCCACATTTCACGGAACTGGGAGCTCCGTTGACGGAAACCTTGAAAAAGGGATTCCCGGACCAAATCATTTGGACACCAGAATGTGAGAATGCCTATAGTCAGTTAAAGGAGGCCTTGGTCAGCAAACCTGTATTACAGCTCCGTGACCTTTCCAAACAATTTGTGTTGAGAACAGATGCGAGTGCGATTGGAATTGGAGCCGCTTTGTTACAGGAAGGAAAGGACGATGCTTCGGTTTTGAAACCTGTGGCATACGCAAGCAAGAAATTACTACAGGCGGAGAGGAATTACTCAACCGTCGAGAGAGAGTGCTTGTCCCTCGTATGGGCAGTGCAAAAATTCCAGCCCTATTTGTATGGAGTTAAGTTTCGGGTCCAGTCGGATCATCAACCCCTGATGTTCCTGGCTACTTCTCAGAAGCTCAACGCCCGTTTGATGCGGTGGTCGTTGTTACTTCAATTCTATAACTTCACAGTGGAGTACATTCCTGGGAAGGAAAATGTTGGAGCGGACTTCTTGTCAAGACACCCAGCTCCGGAAGAAGAAGAATGAATCATCTGGATTAAACTCACGGTGGAGAAGAGTGAGATGGACTACTCTCTTAAGAGGGGGCCTATGTCACGAGATCGCCGTGAGTTAACCAGATAATGATAATACCGACGGTTGCTTGGCGTAATTTTTCTAGGCCACAACAGTCGTACTAACAGAGTAAACACAGCTGCACGGGTTACATCGGGGCAGCACATATACACATTTGGTGGTGAGTGAGAAGGAATGGATACACCGAGTTGGCAGTTCATAAACAGTTAAAATCACATAGCCTTGCCCGGCTCAGTACATGGAACAGCCCTGGCTGTCATTTATAGTTCCGGACATCAGGCGAAGTGGCGGCTGGGATTGTCACCACTGAACAGAAGATTGACAGTTTATCAACAGGTCGAAAGTGCCCGACTAGGGAGAAAACGGTCAGAATGTCATTAGGTATTTCTCGACATCAAACATAATGGCGGATTTGACTGTCACCACATGACAGAAAGTTGAGGGCTTGTTATTGAAAACAGTGGAACACCTGCCGGACATGAACAACGTCACGTGCACAATGTAAGCTTGTTTGGAAAACCATGATTGGCAGCTTGGTATCGAAACTCTTTGTTGGAACTCGACAGTAATTCTCTAGATTGTTTTGGATGTCTAAACCAGTGATGACAAATCTAACATTGAGGGAGCCAGAGGGGGGATGGATCCCTGACAGGGGATGATCTGCCAATGTGCCACCTGTGTGGGGGCATAAAGGATAACGTCACGTGGCCAACTTTGGTAGTTTGCCATATAAACCCGAGTTGGGGCCAACTAGGGGGACTTGGAAATGTGGCTCTAGTCGGAGTGCAATGGCACTGCAGTGCTTAGTGGAAATAATATCTACCGTGTGTTAATTAGTGACTTAATTTTACACGTGCCTATCATGGCAGATGTAGATATGATTGATATGACTGCAGTAGTGCCATTTAAGGTATAACCTATTCTTATATTAGTTCTAATTAATATAGACTGTAGCCTTGTTAAAACTATAGTGTGATGATTAGCACTGTTAGTGGAAACTAGTTAGAGTAGTGTGACAAGACCGCCGGGGCTTGGACTGGTTTGCCACGATAGATACTATCCCCTGCCTTTGCTCCAACCACCTCAATAGCACTCTACATCTACCAGGCCCCACACAAGCCGGGACAGCTGGACCTCCCCTCCCTCACTTAGGGTTCCCTACCCCAAGGGGGCTCGGACCAGACACCAGTCATATCACTGCACAAAGTCATAGCTAAGAGAACAAAAATTTAATTCTGAACTAAGTCAACCACAACACAGAGAAGGATGGCTGAAAGCCAGACTAGAAGAACTATGTACAAGATCAGAGATGCCGATGAGTATTCTTCATCATGGAGGCGGACGATAGCTCGTGCGGTTGTCCAGTCGTGGTAGCGACTCACCCAGGCTCCTCCAGTGGACTGGAACTCCTTTCCAAAGTTCCCTCTTCACTCAGAGAACCAATCACGGGCTGATCAAGCGCTGTACCACTGCCTGACTGACACTGCACCGATGAACAAGGATCCTTCCTTGCTGTCGTACTATTCCTCTCGTCACACTCCTGATGAAGTCTGGGCCGACCCTAGAACATTAGCGGTCTCCCACTTGCAGAAAAAGTACAGGTAGCACCGTATCAAAATACACAAGAGCCTGGTCACTCTTCTATCTCATAAGTGACCCACACACTGATATGTCACCTACACAATGAGCGGTTGCTCCACATGATCACACAATGTCACTGGCAAAGTCTATCAGGTGACTAAACACTTCACCTTATTTCCATGTCCTTGGACCAATAGATCTTCACACAGTCTCATGTAACTACCCTGATCACATGGGTATCAATCACAACCTAGCATACACTGTCAACAGTTCACCACGTTGGACTGAGGTAGCTCACTACCTTAACAAACATGTCCCTCTGGTGTTCCCACCAATGATGTAATCAATGTCTTAGGTCACTGGACCACATGATGGCTTCATAAAGGTAACCAATGTAGAAACACTATTTAAGCATCAAATTATACATGGTGTCCCATAACCCAGCCGGGCCAGAAGCATATCACACAGGCCATGGTGACCGGTAACACTGATCACCCTGCTCAACTTGAAAGTTCACTACCTTGCAATCACCAAGGTTTACACTGAGTATGAATTTCACCAGTGCTTCACTGGCTAGAATCATCAGACGTTTCAGTGTTGGATCCTCTCAGGATCGGATGACACTCGTCGGACTCTTGACGGAGGTCCTAACCTAGACCTACCGACATATGCAGCACTCGGCTCCTTCCAACATTGATCTCGCAGAATCAGACGACCACTCCTAGTATTGCCTCAATTAACTTCTGGATAGGCACTGGAATGAGTGGGCCCATAGAGCTCATGGTGAAGCTCTTGAATCTTCTTCAGTATAGTAATAACAGATCCTGAAACACGGAGAGGTTGGTGTGAGTACTCAACTACAACAAAGACTACCAGCATCTCCACCATGTCACCTGCCTCTCAGACATTCCTCATGTCTACCAACATGAGTATGAAATCATCACATCATAGATCTACTTAGTCACTATAATATATAGGCATAATGATGGTAGAAACAGCAATAGCACACCTGTTCAGTCAAGTAACACTTCTGGGCTACAAATAACCCCTAGCACCAGAGTCGACTGTATGACTCTGTCAAGCATCCTTCGCCTGGTGCCAGTCCAATCCTTTTTCATCTTCCATCATCAATCAACATATACACCTACTTCCCTTTCAGTGTAGTGATTACTGTATCGAGAAGGTGTCCAGCCGGACATCTCCTTCCTGACAGACTCATCAATTCATCAATCCCTTAACCCATGGACTGATCAATTACACACATTAATAACTATATGCCCACAATGAATTATACTCCTGGTAATTCATTACTATAGCATTAACCAAGGAGAACTCATGAATTGTTACACTTAAATAACAAACTCATATCACAGCCATTGTGTCAGTTCTGGGATCCCTGCCCCAGATCCTGAGTTGCCCTTTTATTCACTGACTATCTTCCGTGTCAGTCATACCTGTGCCGGTCGAGCACAGCTGTGGTGGCCATCCACCATTACACTTTCCCACAGATACTGTGGGTCCCGTGTACCTTGTCCCGTGACGACTTAAGTCACGTCATCCAATGTAGCAAGCCTCCAGACTCCACTACCAAACTCTGGCTCCACTTTTTTTTTTGGGGGGGGGGGGGAGGATTATTCCCCTCATATACTACTACTTCACGGCAGTACTCCCAGTACTCCATGAACCGAGTCAGGGTTCCAGAAGAGTAGAATATTAGAGACAGAAACGGTTAGGTTCAAACCGCGATCTATCTAGACACCCCGGCCTCGAATTACGGAGGGCCGCATCACCCTCGATTGGGTATGTTCAACCATCGGATATGCTCGATCGCTTTGGGTCAGACCTGTAACCTAACGGGTTGGGCGTACCGGCCTACCTCCCAGTCGGCTGCCTAGACAAACGTACGATGGAACACGCACGGTCATTCTAGCGGACGGACATGACAACCAGCAGTAACAATAGTATCATGAATACTTCCTATCAACTGTTATCCTACCGATGCAACACCATTCTGCTTACGCGGAATAACACTGCTATCAGCACACAGCAAATACACCACGGCTGATCTCACCTTGATTCCTCGAAAAATCACCACCACTGATAGAACAATTCAGTTACAATTCTAATGTCACGAAGCACATTACACATCTCTAATAATAAGCTCTATCTTATCATTATTTACAGCGTCGAGCATGATGATGTAATGACTGACAAACTGTCGCCTTGCATGCGTAATTAATAAACCAAACCAGTAACTGCTACACACTGTAAAGCACATCGTTCGGCCTATTTTATTTACACACCACTCGCTGTGGAATACGGCTTGTTCCGTCAGGTAACACATTACATCGCTGATCGATAAAGCCTACTTAAATATGCAGATAGCCAGCTGTAACTTGTAACGCTACGCGACGACTCATTTTCGACGGCAATTAATTCGTTCGGGGAAGTCGGCACGGCATCAAGACAACAGTTAAATAATAGAATAAGTATTCAACTAACCTGTGATTGAACAATCACAAACTTGACTGCAGATGTCCGCTCTGGCCGCGAATATTGACATCAAAATTACATCAGCCTGTTGGCTGGGATCTGTCTACGCTGAGGTCTGGTTGGCGACTGACCACGACTAAGTCAGTGCGCCTTCCACTCGCCTACACGGGCCGCGTGACTTTCATGATTCATGAAGAAAACCAGAGTCACGATGAGTTCCACCAACCCGTGCTGCATGAAGCACTCGTGAACTTAGAGATCTTTACCACGTACGCACTTGAGGGAACATTCTAGATTTTTCTATAAATAACTAGAATAGCTCCGCCCCACACTACTTTTCTAGGGAAATCCCCTATTAATTGATATTAATTTCAAGGGAGACCAACGCATCGCACTCCCTTCAAAGGGATATTATGCAGAGATCTGCCGATCTGTAGGCGTTTAGATGGTCGACCCGGTCGAACTCACTAGACAAAGATCGGTCCGAACTCTGAACCTCTACTCTATCAAGATTGGATTCCCAGGAAAAGACGTTCCATAACATTCACTTTCCCTGGGGAGATCCACCAGAATGGTATGGATGCTGGATCACCAACCACCGCCTCAAACCTACGTTATCTCCAGCGATTAGGCCCGAAACGTAACGGCCTGGTGATTGGCTTACAGGATCTGTCTACACTGGACTGTTCCGCATCCACCTGGTGTAGGCCATCGGTTACTTTACTGAAGGTTCTTTCGTCCCTTCCGACAATAGGATTTTTCCTATCCCGACTAGGCATCACCCTCGTGGACTGTTCGCGGATGTCGACCGAAATGAATGGTCGCTTACTCCAGGTTCGTCTGGAGTACCCTTGCTCCTGCCTTCTCTCCCGCGAGTAAGGACAGTGAGCCTGTCGACGTATCGAGTCACCCGACGATCCCGTCGTGCCAGATGTGACTTCGCCTGTCCGACCTCGATTCCCAGTGTGCTTAACACCATGGGCCTCTTCCCGACGGAGCCTGTTCGCCCTATCTATGGATGAACGCTCAGGAGACCGCAGACCCTCCCCACAGGATGTACTGCGTAGGACTGAGTCTTCCTCACCCTCGTCTGGACCCAGAACCGAATCTAGCGCGATGGTAGTCGCACTACTTTGTGGAGAAACTACCTCGGACCTCTCCAAATTCTGAAGGAGAGTACAATGGAACTTACGCAATTCCCCGCGGAGCTTCACCTCATACGTGGATCGGGACATTATCCGTTCCACAGGAAAAGGGCCCTGCCATCCGAGTTCGAATTCCGCCCCCTCGATTGGGAGAAGCGCGAGAACCCTATCTCCAATCTGCAGAGATAAACCGTTTCTGGTCCTGTGCTTTGGTGCTGCCAGACAACACGTTGGGCACGACCGGATATATCTCCGCACGTCGCCCGTCATTCCAGGCCAGTGGTAGTGGCTGGAAAGACACTGGACTGTTGTCCCCACATCCTTATGTCCGGTTAAGGATAAGGTATGCACTCTATGTATCAAGCGGGATCTGTAGTCAGTAGGGACTACCATCTGACCGTACTGGCTATCCCCTTGCCCGGCTCTACGATAAAGCAACCGGTTTTCTACATAGAACTGACCCGGAGTTGGCGGGACAGAACTTTGGGACACCTCCAGTAAGTGAGGACGCAAAGTCTGGTCCCTACTTTGAGCACTGCTCACTACCCTCGCAAGAGAATGGTCTATTTCCTTACCACACTGCCTTTCTCCATCCTTAGCCCTGGCCTGCCTAGCGCTCACTAGACAATGTTCCCTGGGGTCCCGCAGGAATACATGCGGACGACCGAGGATCAAAGGGTAAATAGGATCAGGCAGCACAGCCGCGTGGATGCTATCCGTAACGTACCTGCACCGAATGTCAATCCGAGCAATCGGCAAGTCCATAGCTACGGAGCTCCTCATGGCCAGCTGAAATTCTCTTGTCTCGCCGGTGAGCTGCCCTGGGCTCACAAGGTGGGATGAGATTACAGCGTCATACTGCAATCCTGTATCGTATAGACATTCCACCTGCTTCCCATTCACCTCTATCGTTTCGACCACAGGTGATTTCTCAGACTTTGGTTTCTCCCGACCCTTAGGGGTGGTCTCGCTAGGTCTACCCCTATTAGAGGCGAAACACGCAAAGTGCAAGTCCTTTGGCTTCGTTAGACAATCTACAGTATTATGGGAAGGCGACTTACAGTACTTACACCACCTCTTACTCCACTTCCGTTTTGGGGAGGCGGGAGGGCTTTGCTTATCGGGTTTCTTACCAGAGTCTTTTACCACAGGATCTGCTACATTTGATGATTCTTTGGGACCTTTGGTCTTGGGCTTCTGATCAAGCCCCTTCTGCCTTTTCTGTGAATCAGTCTGACTGGAATCCCCAGTCTCACCATAGACTTCCACATACCTTTCAGCTAACTTATTCACTATGCCTAGCCTTTCCGCCCCATTTTCCCCTAAGAAATTCCTTAAAGGCTTGGACATCTGCATTTTCATTTGATCCACCACCATCAACTCTCTCAGACTCTCATAATCCTCTTTGAAATTGGCCAACGCCATCCATTTCAACAGGTATGAGTTCAGCCTCACACTATATGCCGAGAACATCTCACCTGGTTCTCTCTGGGAAGTTCTGAACCTCCGCCTGTAAGCATGGGCGGTCATTTCGAATCTTTTCAAAAGAGCCGATTTCAGGGTTGGATAATCATTTTCCATCCCTGGGGGAAGACGCGCATACACGTCGTACGCGGTGCCACGGAGTCCTTGTGAAAGCTTAAGATTCCAACGCTCAGGCTCTAAACCCATAGCTTTACACATTGCCTCGAACTTCTCTAAGAATTGATCTATCTTCTCTTGGTTCGGTTCAAAGGGTGGAGACGGCCATTTCATAGCATGGTAAGCTGGTCTGCTGGCCACTGATGAGCTAGGTAAAGCTGCTCCACCTACTGCTCCCTCAGAATCACCAACAGCTTTAGCCTCTACCTCAAGTTGCTTCATACGGAACTCATGTTCCATTTCCAATTTCCTGGCTTCTAATTTCTTAGACTCTGGGTCAGCTGCAAGTTTTTGTGCCTGTTGGTCTGCCACCAACTTCTGCTCTTCAAGTGCTAACTTTCGAGCTTCAAGTTCAATTTCCGACTTTCTTCTCTCCCTCTCTTCTGCTCTGAAGTTTCTCTCTACTTCCAGTACATAGGCTTTGAACTCCTCACCTTCCAATCCCATCTCAGTTGCAGATGCCCGCACCTTAGCTAACTCTAAAGTACGAGTAGCCATGCTTAGTGTAACTTAGTATCAGTGTATATATATGCAATACCCAATCACAATGCTAAATGTACTCCAACCAACACTGTAACTATGTATCTATACTAACTTAACTAAATGTCTGTCCACGTCGAAGAGAAAGGTATCAGTAGCCCCACTCGTCAAGTAAACAATAGGTATAGGACAGATGACACTATACCCTATTCCTACGAGATGTCAGACCAAAGAGAAGATCCCGGACGAGCTCCCACTCTATCTTGTGACAAGACCGCCGGGGCTTGGACTGGTTTGCCACGATAGATACTATCCCCTGCATTTGCTCCAACCACCTCAATAGCACTCTACATCTACCAGGCCCCACACAAGCCGGGACAGCTGGACCTTCCCTCCCTCACCTAGGGTTCCCTACTCCAAGGGGGCTCGGACCAGACACCAGTCATATCACTGCACAAAGTCATAGCTAAGAGAACAAAAATTTAATTCTGAACTAAGTCAACCACAACACAGAGAAGGATGGCTGAAAGCCAGACTAGAAGAACTATGTACAAGATCAGAGATGCCGATGAGTATTCTTCATCATGGAGGCGGACGATAGCTCGTGCGGTTGTCCAGTCGTGGTAGCGACTCACCCAGGCTCCTCCAGTGGACTGGAACTCCAAGGTCTGCTGCCTTTCCAAAGTTCCCTCTTCACTCAGAGAACCAATCACGGGCTGATCAAGCGCTGTACCACTGCCTGACTGACACTGCACCGATGAACACGGATCCTTCCTTGCTGTCGTACTATTCCTCTCGTCACACTCCTGATGAAGTCTGGGCCGACCCTAGAACATTAGCGGTCTCCCACTTGCAGAAAAAGTACAGGTAGCACCGTATCAAAATACACAAGAGCCTGGTCACTCTTCTATCTCATAAGTGACCCACACACTGATATGTCACCTACACAATGAGCGGTTGCTCCACATGATCACACAATGTCACTGGCAAAGTCTATCAGGTGACTAAACACTTCACCTTATTTCCATGTCCTTGGACCAATAGATCTTCACACAGTCTCATGTAACTACCCTGATCACATGGGTATCAATCACAACCTAGCATACACTGTCAACAGTTCACCACGTTGTGTGACAGAGCTACACACAGGTTATGAACGTGATCGTATAGCACCACACAAGTCAGTCTTCGCGTTGTTAGAAAGGTATTTTATTGATGAATCATTCTATCTCAGCAGATATGATGGAGACTCCCTTCTCGGTGTTGACATCTCTTCTCGCTGGCCCCAAGTGACGTGTGTGTTTACCTAGATACCCTTCTTCATTCGTGCACACACGTTCACTATGGTTTTCCCCCTAGTCAAGGAATGCGCAGCATTCCTTAACTCTTTACTCCTAACCTCAATCTCCCACTGTTACAATACCTCCCCTTCATTCAAAGAGAATTTTTCCTTGAAAAAATCTCAACCCCAACTTTTAATTAGTTAACTTTACATCTCTATTCTACAATAACAACAATTCCATATATTTCCTAAGTCAATTCTCCTATCTCCTCATAGCCAATTGCTAACTAGAGACAATAATATCGAAACTCCCTACAAAACTCGTCATAAAGTTCTCTAGAAAACTTTCTACAAAACTCTCCATAAAATTCCCCACAATACAAAAGTCTCCATAAGCAAACCGCTTTTTAAGTTTAAAATGTCCATCTAAATTATGATTGACAAAACTGAAGATATTCCCCTTATCCTTTATTTCCCCCTTATTCACATTCTCACACTCTCAGTATTCTAGGATAGACAGAAAAAAATAGCTAGATTAGATTTGTGTAGGTGCGCACCTGAAAGTAATAAAAGTAAGGAAAAAGTAAGAAAGTAAGAAGTAATCACCTTTCTCTTCCCATACATTCTCAAAACTTTATCAAAAAATAAAGTTTCAAAATTTATCTTCAGTTTCCGTCAATAATAATTGTTATTATCAAAAAAATATGTTAATCCAAAACTGCTAGCCTTTGTATTATTCAGATCATCAATTTCCCGTTTACCATTCCTTCAACAAGAAAAAACTTCCTAACTATTATTATACTGTTAAGTACAGTCTTCTTCTTCCAATATGCAGTTATTTAAATGCCAAATTTCAACCCATTAAACGCTGTTCAACCCAGCTCCTATTATAAACCTTTTATATACATTGCATACCCCACATGTAATAATAACATACCCCTCCATATACATATAGAATCATTTCACTAACCACTACTTTAATTCATCTTCTAACTGAACTTCAAAGTAATAATCATTTTAAACACCCTTAAGGTAACTCAATCAACCCAAAACATCGTAAAAATAACCATCTAAGTTAAGTTATTTTACACATTTCATAAAACACAATTGAAGTCCCAACAATTGAGCAAAACATTTCAATCCCCTCATCATATTTATCCCCCCACATTAATCAATGTACATTATAAATTTCAAGACCATATTCTCAGTACACAATAATAATTTTCCGCTTTAGAAAAACTCCATCAAGTACCTTTGTAAACACAAAAATATCGTGTCCAACTTCTTCTTCTATCTGCTATCTGCAGAACCTTGTATCACTCTTTTCATCTATCAGTTCTCCATTTCTTTAATAACCTCAAATTTTTTTCAATAATTGCAATATCTACATCAATGTCGCTATCCTCTCGAGGAGAGCTATCTTCTTTCATATCAGCTTCTTCATCAGTTTCTGACTTTTCATCCATCTCTTGTTCCCCATCTGTATATCCATTACTAGCAACCGCTAATCTCTTCCTTTCTACATCCAATCTAATTTTTCTGTCTTGCCGTCTCAACAAATTTTCAAATAGTGGCATCTCTTCCTCACTCGAAGAATTCGCTCTAAGTTTCCTTTGCCTCTTAATTTCTTTTTCTTTCTGTCTATCCAACTTTCTTTTTACTGCTTGTCTTGTATTCATAAATGGAGGTTCAATATTTTCCCTAACTGACTCTTCACTCATATAATCGTCATACACGTTATTTTCCTCTGTCATGACTGTTTTTGGTATCGTTTCTTCTTGTTCAGCTGTATTAGATGCTGTTGTTACTTGTTTTCCATTCTCTATAGGCATTGGATAACCCGATTGTCTGACAATCTGTCCACCCGACAATATTTCTTCGGAACAATAATTATTATTATTATTATTCTCTGCATCCCTTTCTTCATTATCCCGCCTTAAGTGTTCTACATGTGAACGTGCAACATGCCCTGAAATTTGATTCTTAATAGTATACGACACTGGACCCTTACAACTCTCATCGAATCTGAATTATTCCAAGCTCAGTTACACGTATTTGTTATTTCTATATAACCATGGTCTTAATGCCTTCATGAGACTTCTAGTGTGCAACTCTGCTTCAGTCTTTTGTTGTTTTTGTGTTCCACTTTCTAATAGATAAACATCTTTTGTATCATTTACTCCCATCCTTGGAATTCGTCTCCTGGCTTTTGCTACTTTTCTGCCATATATACTGTTATCTTGTTCCGAAGAGTCACTAACTAAAAATTTGCCTGCTTGTCTACCACTAACCATACCGCACGAGGAAACATCTCGCTTCGAGTCAGGATCGTTCCTATTCATTCCTTTTAAATCTCTGTCTGGTGTACATTCTATATCAAAATCTGTGAGGTCTGAAGATTCTGATTCATAAGATTCCTCGGTTCCACATCCACTATTATACATGAGCAAAGTTTTTTCATTTCTAACCCTAATACTCTTTCTAATTTTCTTTCTGCTGTCTTCTGTCTTGGATTGTCTAACTTTTGTACCTGTGTCTCTCTTTAATGCAACGGTGTTTCTCTTCGTCACTTTCAAGTCAGTTGGCTTTGACTTGAGTTTCTACCAACTCGGTTTGACTTCCCTTCGTTATCTTGTTGTTTGGTTGTATCTGGGTTTTCTTTCCTACTGTATCAACTTGTGTCTGTGTGTTCCGTTCTACCACTTCAATCATCTGCGTCTGTGTCTCTCTTTCCTGTCTACCCCTAAAAATTGAAAATACCTGTCGATCATCAGCTAAGGTTCTATTAGTCTGATGCTGATTTTCTCCTTTGTTTGACTTTGCGAGTGCATATCTCAATCTTCTGATTTCAAACCATTGATTTCGTAATGTTTTCTGCTCTTCACTATTAGATGGCCAGTTCCATTTTTTCTTATAAAAATTCTGTCTCTGCCAACTATTGTCCTCTGGCTTGCCATGTTGTCTCTCTTCATACCTTCGTGTTCTCGTTACGTCGTTTACATTCCATCTGTGACAGTTTCTGTCGTTGTTATAAAGCGGTTGTTTTCTAAAGCAGGTTGAGCTTTGATGTGGCCTTGGCGTAATGGTATCATACTGGCCATTCGATTGGAAACCTCGACTACGTTGTCTTCTATAATTTCTTACCAGTGTCATAATTTCTGCGCTAGTTTGATTAACTCCACGTCTTCTTTGCATTTCTCGAAAACTCCCATTTGTTCTACTATTCACACTTCTATTCTGTGTATTAAACTGAGCACATCTGTTACTACACAATCCAAAAGCGTGTCTCCTCTGACCACAACTCCAACAAACCATATTTGTGTTATTTGTATTACCTACCGTTTCTCTTACCGACTTTCTCATTTTATCTAGTGAATGTATCTGTGCTGTATTTCTTCTGAATGGATGGATCAATTCATCCATTTTTACGTTCCCTCTTCTTCTATGTCCGCCAGTCAGTACCTGTGAAAAATCTTGGGATTCCATCCTAAAATTTATAATTATCAAGCAATATACAAATATTTCAACAATATTGATTTCAAACCCTGCAACAATACATAATATGTTAATTACTCAAATATTATCTAATTATCTTAACTAAAGCCTCCAATCGAAGATCCTGACGAAGAAATATTCCTGTTTCAACCCTGAATTCTGACACAAGAATTTAAATGACCTCCTGATTCAGAATTACCTACACCACATAAAAAAGGACTCTAATCAAGCTCGTTAAAATGATCAGAACAACGAAGAGCTTCTGGATTTCTTTCCTTACTAATTTAATCGAAGTCGAATTCAGATCTTTCTAATTATTTCCTGACGTTGATCACGCTCGATATCAGGCTCGCAACAAGACTTTGATTACCTGCTCGATTACTGTAGATTCCCTTCAATTAAGGTCACCTTCACTCAAGCGACAATTGCTCACGACTTCAGCAAAAAAAAAACTCACTTTCCAGCAGCAATCTGTGATTTTCATATATATCAAACGTAATCCAGTCAACAACAATTGGACTTAAAGCTGACGCTATCCAGTCTCTTATTTTCATGTGGAACTCTCGCCATGGTCAGTTTAAAATTACTTTATTCAAACCCCGAGTTGAGACAAGTTTCATTTATGCCTTCTTTTACTTGAAGTGACTGTATAAAGTATTGCAGACCTTGATTTCATAATTCTGGAATTCAGTACCATAACCTTGAGTTCACCTTCAACAGTCCCACGGGTTAAAACTCATAATGATTTTTGATGCAGAACGGCATTACTTGATCTCAATATAGCATTTTGCGTTGATCAATTCTCCAGTTAATTTCATAATTACGTAAAAACATCAGTCTTTCAAAAAAATATAAGTATCAATCAAACCTTTTCTTTAGCGCTGACCTTGAAATTGGATCTCCTTCTTAATCAGGAATCTAGTGCAAACCCAGAACAGCTACCAACAGTCGGCTTTCATCTGTTGTTTTTCAAATTAATTACTTCTCCGGACATGCCCGACATAACTATGGCGGTATTCTCTCTCCGCGACCTCCCATGTTTCGTAGGTCAAAGGCACCAAATCAGCCTCGTGTGACAGTGCTACACACAAAGGCTATGATCGTGAACGTATAGCACCAGACAAGTCAGTCTTCGCGTTGTTAGAAAAGGATTTTATTGATGAATCATTCTATCTCAGCAGATATGATGGAGACTCCCTTCTCGGTGTTGACATCTCTTCTCGCTGGCCCCAAGTGACGTGTGTGTTTACCTAGATACCCTTCTTCATTCGTGCACACACGTTCACTATGGTTTTCCCCCTAGTCAAGGAATGCGCAGCATTCCTTAACTCTTTACTCCTAACCTCAATCTCCCACTGTTACAGTTGGACTGAGGTAGCTCACTACCTTAACAAACATGTCCCTCTGGTGTTCCCACCAATGATGTAATCAATGTCTTAGGTCACTGGACCACATGATGGCTTCATAAAGGTAACCAATGTAGAAACACTATTTAAGCATCAAATTATACATGGTGTCCCATAACCCAGCCGGGCCAGAAGCATATCACACAGGCCATGGTGACCGGTAACACTGATCACCCTGCTCAACTTGAAAGTTCACTACCTTGCAATCACCAAGGTTTACACTGAGTATGAATTTCACCAGTGCTTCACTGGCTAGAATCATCAGACGTTTCAGTGTTGGATCCTCTCAGGATCGGATGACACTCGTCGGACTCTTGACGGAGGTCCTAACCTAGACCTACCGACATATGCAGCACTCAGCTCCTTCCAACATTGATCTCGCAGAATCAGACGACCACTCCCAGTATGGCCTCAATCAACTTCTGGATAGGCACTGGAATGAGTGGGCCCATAGAGCTCATGGTGAAGCTCTTGAATCTTCTTCAGTATAGTAATAACAGATCCTGAAACACGGAGAGGTTGGTGTGAGTACTCAACTACAACAAAGACTACCAGCATCTCCACCATGTCACCTGCCTCTCAGACATTCCTCATGTCTACCAACATGAGTATGAAATCATCACATCATAGATCTACTTAGTCACTATAATATATAGGCATAATGATGGTAGAAACAGCAATAGCACACCTGTTCAGTCAAGTAACACTTCTGGGCTACAAATAACCCCTAGCACCAGAGTCGACTGTATGACTCTGTCAAGCATCCTTCGCCTGGTGCCAGTCCAATCCTGTTTCATCTTCCATCATCAATCAACATATACACCTACTTCCCTTTCAGTGTAGTGATTACTGTATCGAGAAGGTGTCCAGCCGGACATCTCCTTCCTGACAGACTCATCAATTCATCAATCCCTTAACCCATGACTGATCAATTACACACATTAATAACTATATGCCCACAATGAATTATACTCCTGATAATTCATTACTATAGCATTAACCAAGGAGAACTCATGAATTGTTACACTTAAATAACAAACTCATATCACAGCCATTGTGTCAGTTCTGGGATCCCTGCCCCAGATCCTGAGTTGCCCTTTTATTCACTGACTATCTTCCGTGTCAGTCATACCTGTGCCGGTCGAGCACAGCTGTGGTGGCCATCCACCATTACACTTTCCCACAGCTACTGTGGGTCCCGTGTACCTTGTCCCGTGACGACTTAAGTCACGTCATCCAATGTAGCAAGCCTCCAGACTCCACTACCAAACTCTGGCTCCACCTTTTTTTTTGGGGGGGGGGGGATTATTCCCCTCATATACTACTACTTCACGGCAGTACTCCCAGTACTCCATGAACCGAGTCAGGGTTCCAGAAGAGTAGAATATTAGAGACAGAAACGGTTAGGTTCAAACCTCGATCTATCTAGACACCCTGGCCTCGAATTACGGAGTGCCGCATCACCCTCGATCGGGTATGTTCAACCATCGGATATGCTCGATCGCTTTGGGTCAGACCTGTAACCTAACGGGTTGGGCGTACCGGCCTACCTCCCAGTCGGCTGCCTAGACAACCGTACGATGGAACACGCACGGTCATTCTAGCGGACGGACATGACAACCAGCAGTAACAATAGTATCATGAATACTTCCTATCAACTGTTATCCTACCGATGCAACACCATTCTGCTTACGCGGAATAACACTGCTATCAGCACACAGCAAATACACCACGGCTGATCTCACCTTGATTCCTCGAAAAATCACCACCACTGATAGAACAATTCAGTTACAATTCTAATGTCACGAAGCACATTACACATCTCTAATAATAAGCTCTACCTTATCATTATTTACAGCGTCTAGCATGTTGATGTAATGACTGACAAACTGTCGCCTTGCATGCGTAATTAATAAACCAAACCAGTAACTGCTACACACTGTAAAGCACATCGTTAGGCCTATTTTATTTACACACCACTCGCTGTGGAATACGGCTTGTTCCGTCAGGTAACACATTACATCGCTGATCGATAAAGCCTACTTAAATATGCAGATAGCCAGCTGTAACTTGTAACGCTACGCGACGACTCATTTTCGACGGCAATTAATTCGTTCGGGGAAGTCGGCACGGCATCAAGACAACAGTTAAATAATAGAATAAGTATTCAACTAACCTGTGATTGAACAATCACAAACTTGACTGCAGATGTCCGCTCTGGCCGCGAATATTGACATCAAAATTACATCAGCCTGTTGGCTGGGATCTGTCTACGCTGAGGTCTGGTTGGCGACTGACCACGACTAAGTCAGTGCGCCTTCCACTCGCCTACACGGGCCGCGTGACTTTCATGATTCATGAAGAAAACCAGAGTCACGATGAGTTCCACCAACCCGTGCTGCATGAAGCACTCGTGAACTTAGAGATCTTTACCACGTACGCACTTGAGGGAACATTCTAGATTTTTCTATAAATAACTAGAATAGCTCCGCCCCGCACTACTTTTCTAGGGAAATCCCCTATTAATTGATATTAATTTCAAGGGAGACCAACGCATCGCACTCCCTTCAAAGGGATATTATGCAGAGATCTGCCGATCTGTAGGCGTTTCGTCACAAGTAGAATAGTGATATTAGCTCTGCTAGTTAAAAATAGATTAGTGAAGTGTTGATAAGCTTTACTAGTTGAGAATTGAGTAATGAGGGATAATTGGGATCTTCCCGTAGGTGTCCCTGGTGGGCGGGGTTCCGCATTCTGTTTGCTGATTTTTTTTTGTCTTGGCCTGATGATAACCTATGTGGTCAGTTCATCTGTCCCTGATAGGTACATTATATTTTCTGAGCGAGGCCGATGGCCCACGATCATCTAATAGAGATCAGTAACGGGGAGGCTATCACAAGTTGTATGATTTATTTTACAGGTTCCTCTGGTTGGAATGAAGAACCCGGACCCAATGTAACATCCGATCCCGGATAAATTATGATGTAGAGAGATGGGCCAGCAACTTTCGCAACGGAAGAAGTTAAGACACATTGCTCGGTGGAGTCTAATGGTATATATATCCTACATGAGTGAATATCAATCGTTAACACACCTGAAGTGATGGAGGTTCAACCCATGTGGAACTAGATCAGTAAGGACTTATGTTCACAGTAGATGAACCAAACATTGAAGTGTAGTTGTTCCACGTATCAAGGAAATCAGAACTTTCAGACTATATCTAGTGAATAAAGCAAGCCATTTATTTCTAGATACATTAACTGTTTAATAGTGAGAACTAGTGAACATTATCAAGAGACAAAAAGACGTGTTAGTAGGACAGTGTTCCATGTTTGTTTTCACTGCGCCGGAATTATGAAGCCGGAGTTTCTATAAACTATTAGGAACAGTTGCTTTAGGAAATATACTAGTATTTTCCACGGATTATATATATGTACATGAGATTCAGATCTCATGGTCATCAGAGTTCCTGGAGGAGGACATGTCTGGAGAGAAGGACACGACTTCGGTGAGGTCCCCTGTGATGAGTCTTGTGATGTCGTGTGATCCTTGCCATGATGTGTACACTATGATCCTGAACTTTGAGGGCTGACACATACATTTATGTTATAGTACACCACACACATTTTCTTCGCATACACGTCTCATATACGTTACACTTTTCTTTTAATAAATTAATCTTTATTAATTTTTAGAAGCAAGAGTTGTTGAGTATGTTGCGTTGGGGAATTATGAGAGGGAGCATAGTACGACAGTGAGAGAGTGACAGGAAAAGGTGTCCACGGGCTGATGGAGTGTGTTGGACGGAAGCTGGTGGATTCTCCAGAATATTAAAAAGGAGGAAAATATTATAATGTGGGTGTCGGCTCTCTTCACTCCAGGGACGACACTGTAAAGTAGGACACGACAGGTGTATCGCTGCAGCCCTCTTCCAACGGAAAGTAGTTGTTAGATGTGGCAGCTGGACTTCGGAACCAACAATAATACCCTGGCCTACCACAGGGATCATCATTATCTCCGGTACTGTTCAACGCCTACACAGTGAGAATCACCAGCGAGCAGATCACTGGACCTGGGAGAACACTGTCATATGCCGACGATGTTTTAGTGTATCGTCAGGGTAAGGATAGAGACTAGGTTGCTGTGGAACTACAAACCAACTCAATCGCATAAGTACTTGGTGTGTTGAAGCTGGGGCAATGGTCAACCCAACAAAGGCAACAGTGACATGGTTCTCTTTGAATAACTATATTGTCAACACTCCAACACCAACTGTTAATATGTGTTCAGAGACTGTGGAAAGAACGCAGGCAATGAATTACCTGGGGATACGTTTTGATCGAAGCCTTGCTTATAGTGAGCACATAGAAAAGGTGATAACAAAGGCCAAGCCGGGTTGGCTGCGAAGCGGGTGATGGCGGCAGCAAACTGTAAGCAGCGCCATCTGTGTCTTCTAAATGAGGTGCTGGTCATGTCTGCTTTCGAGTATACGATGGCTATCCTGACTCTCAGCCGTAAGCAGAGAGAAGGATGGAAAGGATACAGAACGAAGCTATGCGCATTATTCTTGGATGTACAAGAGATACAGCATGCAGGGCGATGGGCTAACTTCTTGATTTTCCAACAATTGAAGACAGAATACAAATTAGCAGAGCACGTGTCTACCTCAGAGTTAACGCAAAACACACATTATCCACCGCATAGTGAAATTATGAAGGTGAAGGGCAGCAGGTTAAAAAGTGAAAGGTCGTGCATGGGTCAAGCCGAAGACATTCTTCAACAGGTGTGTTCACTGGAGGACTTAGAACCTGGCGAGGAGTGGGTACAAGTGCCAACAGATTTCTGCACATCCTTTTCAATTTGCATCAACTAGACAGAAAATGCAGACAAGAAAACCCGGCGCTGTGGAGGCGGAAGTACAAGCGTTGATTTTTGAGATTTCGCTAGACGGTGATGCTGTCATTTTCACAGATGGGTCGGTCGTTCCGACATGTGAGAAGCTCATGAGCCTTTACGGCTCATGCCGGAGTGAGAATTGTGAAGGAGGAATCTGGTGCTATTGCTGAGACCACAAGTAGCCTGACTATGGAAGTCATGGCTGTAAGTAAAGCAATAACATGGCTCGAGACACAGACATTCACTAAGGGCATTTTTCCTTGCGACTCAATGAACATGCTCAAGAGGATAGTGATTGGGGGGGGGGGGGGGTGGAAGGGGGGGGGGAGAGGAGGATCCGAAGAGAATGGTTTGCTGTCTCTGGAGCGGTCTCGGCTGGCAAAGATTAGTTACAAGGGAATGAGCGGGCTGACAAGCTCGCAGGTAACGCTTCTGTGGAGGGCGGACGCGCCGTGGACCAGGCTGACATTCTGAATGCTCTACGAGAAGTAAGACTTTTGCGAAAAACCAAGTGATGACTGTGAATCTACAACCATGGCCAGACTGCGAAAACAGCAAATTAAAAGAGGGGTGGCTGCCGTGGAGGCGGAAGTATAGCTAATACAAGCGTTTATTTTCGAGAATTCGTTAGACGGTGATGCTGTCATTTACACAGATGGGTCGGTCGTCCGACATGTGAGAATCTCATGTGGTTTTTTACGCTCAAGCCGGAGGAGAATTGTGAAGGAAACTCTGGTGCTTTTGTTGCAGACCACAAGCAGCCTGACCTATGGAAGTCCATGGCAGTAAGTAAAGCAATAACATGGGCTCGAGACACAGACATTCACTAGGGCATGTTTCCTTAGCGACTCAAGAGCATGCTCAAGGGGATAGAGATTGGGTGGTTCCGAAGAGAGTTGTTGCTGTCTCTGGAGCAAAGATTAGTTTCATCTTCATGCCAGGGCATGCGGGAGTATAAGGAAATGTAGGGGCTGACAAGCTCGCAGGTATGGCTAATGTGGAGGGCGGGCGCGCGATGGACCAGGCTGACATTCTGAATGCACTACGAGAAGTAAGACTTTTGCGAGAACCAAGTGTTGACTGTGAATCTACAACTATGGTCAGACTGCGAGAACAGCAAATTAAAAGAGGGGTCGCCAATCAAGAACCATACGCAGTTAGCCAAAGAAGATTGATAAACCAGCACAGAACTGGTGTCGTCAGTCGCTACACGCTGCGGGATTTGCAGAGAGGGGATCCGAGCTCTTATGGACGGAATGGTTCGATGTGCAATGAGGATGATCTGTCGACTAAGTAACTAAATAACTAACTAATCAGATGGAAGATGATGCATCACTGAGATAAAGAGCAGAATAGTACAAGCAAAAACTACATTCTATCAAATGAAGAACATGTTTGGCAATAGGTCACCATCCTTGGAAGTCAGAAAAAGAGTTCTTGCATGCTACATGGAACCAATTTAAACACACGGCTGTGAGTCCTGCACAATTAGTAAATAGGGAAAAAAAATAATTATCCATGGACGCCTTGGAGATAAATCAAATCAAATAAAATCAACTTTATTTTAAAAGGGTCACAAATTGGGCACGCAGGCCCGTCTTACATTCGGGCCTTCCAATCACTCGTCTTTCGTTCATCAAGAGCATTATACATTTGCATAAGAAGAAAAATAAACATTGTGAAATGAATGTTGTGAACATAAACAAGGCAAATTACCATGCTATGAGGCCCAACTCCCACCTACCCATACATTACCCCACCCCACACACACCCCCACCTACCCACACACACACCCAGGGACACATACATACCCCACCAACCAACCCATCCCCCTCCCGCACATCCCCAAACAACACACACTGCCCTTACCTGTTCCCCCAACCAAAACACACTAGTTTACACAACAAACTACAGACTAAACAAAAAAAATTAAGAACAACAAAATTAGGTTTTTATTGACAGAACTGATGGTTCAGGGACAAACAGGCATCTTGACATGTCACATAACTGACATATACAGAAATGGGAACCTATGTCCCCACAGTAATCACTGCTGCCTAACATCGCTACGCACATGACTAGGTACCCATCTCCACAAACCAACAAGGACATGGCAACAACAGAGCCTCAACGCAAACAACAACGGTAACAGCAGGTATAGACTCTCTATTGTAATCATCTCAGGACTCATGGACAGTCAGTACATACAGAAATGGGAATCTGAAATCCCACAGTTAGAGATAACTGCTGCCTAGCACTGACTACAGGGGCGGTCTCTAAATGACAGTGAGACCTCAATCATGTTCAGTTGAGTCGAAGGGCACCTCAATACCCACACAAGACACCCGCATCACATAAGTCGACTGGGACCAGATACAGCGAAAAAACCATAACATAACGAGTAACAAAACTATAACCCTAACAGCAGAGATATAGTGGCATAAACACGCATAAACAGGTATACGAAGGGGATGTGAGTGGCCTACGACATTTAAACCCGAGCTGGGGCTCAAGTTTTGCTCTACAACAACCATGGCCAGGGTCACTACCACCTAAGACAACATCCTTTGTCTGGATCTTCAGCGAATACCCCTGTACTTGTTTTCTTACTACGCCCCTGCCAATCTGCAGAGTAGCACTTTCACCGTTACTAATTGAAGCAACAACCCATGTGTCACAATTCTGCGGTCTATCGCCATTTTACATGCGAAGATAACTCTACTAATTTTAGTCAATCAGGAGCAGAAGAGCTCCTCAAACTCTGTAAAACTATAAACCGAACTACACCAAATTCTCTACCTCAACCCTGTGGATGTTATAAGTTTGGAGCTTCCAGTTTGGGTATATTAGAACCCACTACCCATCTTAATTTAAGCTATCTAAAAAAATTTTTAACTCACCAAAGTGGGCTTACAAATTGCCAGTTATTTGATGGATTTCCGGTCCTCGTGTGTGGACCACACAAGCCAGTTTTGGTTCAATAGAGGCATTTGTGACCCCCTGCTCGGGTTTCAGTGACTGGGAGGGTGGTTAAAGCCCCCCTATTTTATAATCTACATGAAAACAGCGATCTACATAATCGCTCCTTCGGCCACGGTTGTCTGGTTTTGAGAGACCGGGAAACTGACACGCGCCTCTATTTATCCTTGCTTCCAGAGCGGCTTCCATCTACCCCAGGACACTGCAAGGGATGCTGTATTGGTAGCATCATCAACATCATGTTTCGCGTCAGGCTATCACACATCGCCCCCCAATTTTTCGACTCCCTCGTCGAATAAGAAACTGTAGACCTTGGGTTTTTAGCCAAAACACGGGGGCTATTTAAATAAACAATCAGTCAAGGGGGTTTCATCACGGGACTTAAACCTCTCAGCGTAAAATTGTTACCAGTTTTTTTTCTAACCTGCTTAAAAACATACATCAGTGACAATTAAAAAATCAGCCCCTGCCAAAAGATAATACCATATCTTATGAGGGCCATGAGGAATATGCAGACTGCGTAAAAATAAATAGCAACCTGACATCAACATCAACACTTTGCTCCAGGATGCAATACATAGGGGCCCCCAAAAAAATTTCACACAGGCACCCCCTTTAAATTTACAATCCTACTTGAAACCCCAAAAAAAAAACCGACCGGAATAACATGCATGCTATCCACTAGATCACCTGAAAAACCAAGATGCAGACTTCCTTGCCACTGAAAAAATATATAATTCCATGACTATGCAGGAAACCCATTTTTTGTTTCCCCGGTCGATTCTGGTAGCCCGCTTCTGCCAGCAACATCCCCCAGTTCCAGGGGATGAGTCAGTAATTTCTCAGTTGTCACTGTGGTACCCAAATGAAGCGGGGTAGAAAAATACCTGTACAGGGGGAAAAAAAACAAAGCAAAACAAAACATGCTGGAAGACATGGCGTCTTAGACTACTTTCTGTGAGTGGGGATCCTAATTCGAATTAATATTGAATGACACAAAAAAAAATAACTAGTAATTAATTATTTGCCCCTGTCGTGGAAATATATAACGAATGTTTCTGTCTGATGATGCTCCTGGATATCGTTTCCTCCCACTTAACATCTATTATGTGTTCTTTTGAATTATCTATGCACAGTTGGAAATATAGGACATCACTGTTCACTCGCCCCGCAACACTAAATTTGTCCACCCATGACATCATGAACATGGACGAACACGCTAGTATTAACTCCTCTGCTTCCGCCTATAAGGAAGGATTTTTTTATCACCACAGGTAACATTGTCATCTGTCACTTCAAACGGACATGGTGAACTGATGCACAAAAAGGGGAAACATCCCCTCGATGATCTCAGGTGATGGTGCCACCAGTGGGGATTGAATATGGATGTCCAGCGCTCTGCTGCGGTGGACACACTGGCGGGATGGATTTCTGGTGTCCCTTCTTCCAGACCAACAAGGGAAAGGTACTTCTATGGATGGCCCCAGATGTTGGCACTGCTGAAATCAGTCGCATGAACAGTCCACAACTGTTCTCCGAAGAATCAACAGCATTTATCTTTTGGGCAAGCACACCCCCAGCCTCTATTGAATGTGGGAGCATTTGCTCTCATGGAGTCGTCAACCACCTCTGTAGCTTTCTGAGTAAAGCTTGATGGTTCAGTAGGAATATATATGCATTTTCCCAAAAGACTTTATACCTAAAGTTTGGTGACCTTCGTTGGAGTGTTCACACTCTTAATTTATACCAGTGGACTCAGACTGAGTGCCGGCTGGGTGGGAAACTTCGGTTCCCTAAACATGGAATAAGGTCCCTTTAATTTCGCGACTTGAGATGTGGTGTAGGTCTGGATGCTCTTCTCTCAATGCTGTACTTCTTGGAGACTTGGGGAAAAAACCTGAACCCAGTTAATGTCTTTGGCCAGGGACCTCTCACCCCCCCAAAAAAGGCAAAAAAACAAAAAAACATGGAACTACCACCTAAAAGAATCATTGAAGACTGGAACAGACACAAACAAGATAATCTAAAGGCCGCCAAACAACCCAGGCCAAGCTCGCCACTTGTCATAGGAGGTAGAATATCAAGGACAGGAAGATGTAATTTCCTATACTTAAGTGCTCAAAGACAAAGAAGCGCAACACTGACTTTTAAGGGGCCAGAGAAGAAAAGGACAATAAGGAGAAATAGAGAAAGAGCACTGTGTATATCCTCCTCTGTTAACAAGAAAAGGGTAAATTTAGACAGAAGATTCCAGGAGTTCTTGGGGCGGGGGATATACTGTTGTACACCCCAGACAGAAGATTACACTGCTGGAATGTAACAGGATCAATGAGTTTTTCACAACAAAATACAGACTAAACAAAAAAATTAAGAACAACAAAATTAGGTTTTTATTGACAGAACTGCATGGTTCAGGGACAAACAGGCATCTTGACATGTCACATAACTGACATATACAGAAATGGGAACCTATTTCCCCAGTAATCATGCTGCCTAACATCGCTACGCACATGACTAGGTACCCATCTCCACAAACCAACAAGGACATGGCAACAACAGAGCCTCAACGTAAACAACAACGGTAACAGCAGGTATAGACTCTCTATTGTAATCATCTCAGGACTCATGGACAGTCAGTACATACAGAAATGGGAATTGAAATCCCACAGTTAGAGATAACTGCTGCCCAGCACTGACTACGGGGCGGTCTCTAAATGACCGTGAGACCTCAATCATGTTCAGTTAGTCGAAGGGGACCCTCAAAACCCCCACAAGACACCCGCATCACATAAGCGACTGGGACCAGATACAGCGAAAAACCATAACATAACGAGTAACAAAACTATAACCTAACAGCAGAGATATAGTGGCATAAACACGCATAAACAGGTATACGAAGGGGATGTGAGTGGCCTACGACATTAACCAGAGCTGGGGGTCAAGTTTGCTCTACAACAACCATGGCCAGGGGGCACTACCATCGTATGAGAACCCTTTCCTGCATCGTCACTGAATACCCCCGGTACTAGTTTTCTTAATACACCCCTGCCAATCTGCAGAGTAGCACTTTTACCGTCACTAATTGAGGCAAAACCATGTTGTTGTCTTTCTGCCGGTTACCGCCATTTTACATGCCAAAATAACTCTACTAATTTTAGTCACTCAGGGACAGAAAGCTCCTCAAACTATAAACCGAACTAAACCAAATTCTACCCCAACCCTGTGGATGTTATAAGTTTGGAGCTCCCAGGGGGACTAGAGACACCACTATCCTATCTTTAAATTTAAAATATCTAAATAAAATTTAAATCACCAAGAGTGGGCTTACAAATTGCCAGTTATTTTATGGATTTCCTCGGTCCTCGTGTGGGACCACACAAGCCAGTCTTGGTTCAAAAAGAGGCATTTGTGACTCCTGCTCTGGTCCAGTGACTGGGGAGGGCTGGTTTAAAACCTCCCTATTTTATAATCTACATGAAAACAGCGATCTACATAATCGCTCCTTCGGCCATGGTGTCTGGTTTTGAGAGACCGGGAAAATGAAACGCGCCTCTATTTATCCTTGCTTCCAGAGCGGTTTCCCATCGTACCCCGGACACTGCAAGGGGTGCTGGTATTGGTAGCATCATCAACATCATGTTTTGCGTCAGGCTATCACATATCTATCTATCTATCTATCTATCTATCTATCTATCTATCTATCTATCTATCTATCTATCTATCTATCTATCTATCTATCTGACTCTATTTTAAAGACTTTAGTCGCACAATTCGGTCGAACATCAAAGAACATATCTTCCCCGTCTTAATGAATGATGTCCTAAGTCATATGACTATCCCCCTAGACATCATCATGCAGACAAGGAGAACTGGTTTACTTTTTACCTAAAAGTGGTTTCACTTAATCTTTGTAGGGATTCGAAGTATTGGTCCACATAATCAACGTTATTTTGGGCGCTATAAATAGACTGCTTACCCCCAAGAATGTCTCCTGAGTAATCTCCAATGTGCGTCGACCCGCATGCAGGACGGATCTTAATGTCTATCCACTTTGTGAATAGGCCAATCACTCCCATGCTTGAATAATGTTCGATTTCTCCAACAACAAGATAAAAAGTTTTCAGGTGACACCGTATTGGCAAGGGCTGGAATAATAAGTAAAATGAAAATCCACAAACTTTGAAGTTTGGTAGAGTAAAAAGAAAAAGAAAACTATATCACGCTTTAGAACAGAAGACAAATGATAAAAAAAAAAATTTTGGGATTACCTAATTTATAGCTATGAATCCCATCATTAGACCTTACTGAAGTCGTGCGAAATGAGACTGCAGTGTCTCACCAGAAGACTTTCAGGGTATTATCGTGCTTGAGTCTGCGTTTTTTTGGCAATGTCCATATGTTAAATACTATTTTCGGCCTAATTGGTTCGTCTTCTCTCCTCCCCTTCTCACTTTGGATGATTACCTGGACGTCTCATGTCCAGTATTCTTTAACTCCTCTCCTGCTTTCATATTGACTGTAATTTTCGCCTGTCAATCTTCTTTTCACCGGACTACCATGCGTCTGAAATATGCTTAGGCTTCTGCTCGGAAATGCGATTGACGTAACGAAATACGTACATACCAATCTACTGTTATCCCCTCGATTTCCTTGTTTGCCAGAATTTGAACTTTTAATCTGCATTTAGCAAAAATGTGTCAGAGCGTCTACAGCCGTGGTACATTCACACGTTTGTTCGGCTGAAAATCTCACCTCAGTCTGGACTTAGGTGTTAACCCGTGGGTTTCGGCATTTTATAAAGCAGGAATGTTACACCTCTACATCTCTTTCCTCCGCTGTAGAATGATATTGTACAACCTTTGGTAGAAACTAGACTTTGACTGTGTGACGGCTCACTGGTAAAAATGGCTTCATGAAATTGTAAATTCTGAGCAGTTAGATGATGTTTTATTTGCCGATCTTTTCATTCCTCTTTAGTTTTATTACTTTTTGTGAATTGCGAGATAAGCTTTCATATTTCTTAGGCATATCCTCCAAGTATCCTCCGTTTGTTCTTACTGTACATTCATTGTTGTTGTGTAAACTTCTACATACGTTTGTTAGATGTACACTTATGCCACATCGATTAAGGATTTTCCACAGCTTATTTCTATATACTCTATAAAATGCATTTCTTAGGTCGGAAAAGGCTAAGTAGAGTATTTCATTAAATTCGATTAATTTTTCTATCAGTTTACTAAGAGCAAAAATGTCATTTGTGCATCCTCCCCCCCCCCCCCCCCCCTAAATCCAAGTTCTGTTTCGCTTAGTTGATGTCTATTGTAAGTCGTAGTCTTTCCTCTCCAATACAGTACCTCTCTGCCTGACACTACGACTGTTCCAGTATCCCACTCTTATATAGTTGAAACCTAGTCTCTCCTTTTTCGTCTTGTTCCCCTGACGCCTGCCCTCCTATTTCTATGCCTTATTCTCACACAATTTCCTCGTCTTCTCCTCTCACTCTCTCTTCGCTAACCTCTGAAAGATGTGTCAAGTGTAGAGTATATGCTCCGTAGCTCCGACGACGATTCTTGTGTTTAATTAATTCCATAAACAAAGTTTGGATATTGCAGGAAATAACCGGTCACCCTAGTATTGCCTGCTTGCTAAGGAAGAGCCAGGGAATGACCCGCACGAGACCATACGCCTGGTGCCGCCCCGCACGCCTGCCAGACGTCCAACGTTCACGACCAGCTTACCCGTAGCCATCCTTTAACTTGGGGTTTATATTTGGAGATTTCCGTCTCCTAGATGGACTGCTGTTTAAAGCTAACGGGTTCCACCTACCCGGGGGAGGGGTTAAAGCGCCCCTGACTCGATTGGCAGGCACCTCTCCGAGCATATGAGGTATTTTTTTACGGAAATCAGATCCCACCCTGAGATCCCGCCTCGCCCTCTGTGCCCACCGCCAGTTGGTCCTCGGCTGCTTATTGGGTATCCGCAGCTAACCTCCATATCTAGAGGCCGTTACACGATCCGCCACCTGTGGACGCGCTGGCTTGGGGATGGACGCCCCAGCTTTATCCAGATTGGCTGGCTCCGCAAAACCTGGTGGAGTGTTGCTGCATGACAAGGCAGACGTAGTTGCGGAATTTGTGGGAGCACGTGTACACCTCGGAGGAGAAGATGGATCATCATGGTCTGGCAAGAATGAGGCAGCTAGGAGTGACGAGGTGATCTGGCCGACGCTCGACGCTCAGAGGAAAGGTGAGACGGACATAAAATCAGATTGTTACTGGCACTATTGGTGTTGGAACTCTTCTCTGGCTGCTGAGGATGGTGGCGGAGCTCCTATGGGAATGCCGCGAATGCTGTGATGTCGGTTTCTAGATCAATCAATCAATCACTCAATCAATCAATCAATGTAGTCTTTCCTCAAGAATGTTGCAAAATAATTTTCCAGTAATTCTAAAAATGGAAATGCCTCTATGTTGTGTGAAGATTCTTTTATTGCCTTTGTTTTTTCCAGAACGGGATAATTATGGCGCTTTCCCATTCTCGCGGTGTCTGTTGTTCTACCCAAACATGCAGGGTTAAATAATCTATGTAGCCATGCTGTTCCTATTTCTCTTGCTGCTATAAATAGTTCATTTGGTATTTAGTCTTGTTCCTGTGATTTATTAAACGGGGCTAATCTTAGGTCGTGTCAAATTTCTTCTGTCAGTATGTCTGGTTCAAGTTCTTCGATGTCATCTTCGTAGTCAATTTCTTGTATTACCGCGGCATGTGACCGAATGTTGAGACGTTGTTCATAGTACTGACTTCATCATTTAGGATTGTATTTTCTTCACTTATAATTTCTCCTTTTTTTCTGTTAATTTTTTCAGTTGGGTTAAATGATTCCGCTCTGCTTCTCATTGCACAAATCTTTTTGTAGAGTTTCTAGTTGCCATCTTGTAGTGTTATATACGTTTTCTCCATGTTGCTTCTAGTCTATTTGGTTTTCTCTCTTTATTATTTTATTCGAGTGTCTTCTTGCAATGTTATGGCCGATCTTCTATATTCTATAGTAATCATTATCCTGTTTGTCTCTCACGTACAGTTTATACTTTTCCTTTTTATCGTTTACATCTGTCTTACCTCTACGTTCAACCAACTTGTTATTCTCCTTATCCGTGATTTACGTCTTTTTGTGGTTCCACATGTTATTTTTTCCAGAGTATAACATACTTGATTTAAACATGACCCATTCTTGTTCCACCATTTGTCTTTATATAGGTAGTTTTACAAGGATTTCGTAATTTTCTCTCATTGTCCTGTCTTTGAGATGTTTTTAAGTTTACTAATTTGCATGCCGGCTCCGTAGCGAAGGAGTTACGGACGCGGTTCGTGATTCCGCATGCCGTGTTCGAAACACAGCTGCGGGCGATTTGGCAGCAGACCGCGTTGTGTTGTTGTTTTTTTACGAATTGGTATGGGTGCCGGTCGTTCAGAAAACAAATGCAAACCATTGAACGTAAACTTGTCAAGAGATCGCAAGAGAAAAAAAAATGCTGGTGTTGACAGCAACGTCCTTTAAAGGGTATGCATAAACTTTAACTAACTAAATCGCATGGCATGTTTATTCTTTGCTTTATTCCTCTCTTGGTTCTTATTGTGGTAATAACAGCTTTGTGGTCTGTGTTTATACTTAAGCTGGACACTGCTGTTGCATCTGATATATTTCGCTTTCTGTTGTTTCTTGTTAATATGAAATCAATTTGACTTTTGGTGTCTAGATCGGTCCATTTATACCAGGTGTATATTTGTGAGTCTTTGTGTTTAAAAACTGTTATAAGGAGGTCATGTTGAGTACATAGCTCTATCAATCTACTTCCATTATCATTTCTTTCATTGAGTTGTCCTCCAAATGCTCCAAGATGTTTCTCTACGTCCGCTCTGTTATGTCCCAGTCTTACGTTGAAGATCCTCATAACTGTGACGCTGTCTTGCGTCTCTATTGTATTAAGTATATCATGGATTCTTCGAAGACCTGCTCTCAATCTTGCTCATTGTTTGTGTTACATTAGGTGTACATGTACCATATAATTCTCCAATTCGTCACATGTGAGATTTTAACATAGATATTTCAAACATGACAACACAATAGTATATACTTCAATAGCAACATTATGTCAAAAAATAAGGCACAGTGGGATTATGATTATTGTAGAATTATATTCTTCCCAGAGGAGCGGCTGGCCATGTGGCTAGAAAGTTGGATTATCCCTTCGGGAGACCCGGGGTAGAATCCTCGGTAAGGTGTGGAGTTTTCTTTTCTGTCGGGGGGGGGGGGAGGCAGGGGAGGGGGGGGCATATCTGCATAGTCTAACTTGCACAGTTCGCGGCGACTGCACTATCCAGGCGGTCTTAATTCCTCGGTCTCAAGACCCCCACCCCTCCCCTGTCATACATCTTCTTCTTCTTCTTCAGCATTCCGAGCCATTGAGGTTCTTTGCTGCAAATACAATCTGTCTCCATTCGTCTCTCTGGTGGACCTTCTCTTGCCAGTCGTTGATTCCAAGTGCTTGTAGGTCTGTATGTATATTATCTCTCCACCGCCTTCTTGGTCTACCTCGGGGTCTACGGTCATTTATTTCCTGAGTGTAAGCGAGTTTTGTTTCCCTATTATCTTCCATTCTTTCTATATGCCCCAGCCATTGTAGTCTATTAGCCTTCATGATACCAGTGATTAGCGGGGACTTAAACAAATCATAAATGTCTTTGTTACTTCTTCTTTTCCACTCTCCACTTTGTGTATCCCTAATGGGTCCAAAGATGCGTCTTAAAATTTTGTTCTCAAAGGTTTGTAACAAGGCTTCGTCTCCTTTCGTTGTACTCCAGGTTTCAGAGCCATACAGCACAACTGGTCTGATCAGTGTTTTGTATATTGTGATTTTGGTGTTACGAGATAGCGCCTTTGATTTTAGTAGATGTTGTAGTGCATAGTATATCTTATTTCAGAGTTGATTCTAGTTTGTCCTGTCATACATCGCCTGGTACTATATTGGCAGTAAATTACAGACAGGGCAATCGTTCCATCATAATTTGATATTATTCATATCAGTTCTGTGACATCCTTAGTAATGGCGTACAAACGTGTCATTAAAAACACATCGATTGAGAGTTGCAGTGATATAGTTATGTGGAAATACAAGATCACCCTACCATTTGTCAGGGCACATAATGATGATGACATCCAAGATTCTCTTAGTCCTAATATGAATTCTTGTCATTAAATATATTTGACTCAAGGATTGAGATCAGTGGACACCTAAGGCTATGTGGCAGAGCACATGATGATTAGCAGTATTACATACTTTTCACATCCTCAATAATTTCACATTATTGATACATCTGCCATTCCTTGAATCCTCGTTTAGTCGTTTAGTCATTGGATCAACATCACGGCACATGGTTTAACCCATAAGTGCTCCGTTTTCCTCCTAACTCAAACCTGAGTCTGGAGAAACTCAACTCAATGCACGAACTCCGTAGTATCGGCTCGGCGAGGATCCTGAAATACTTTGGGTAGATTTTTAACTTGAAATTTTGCCTGGACAGCGCCATTAGGCTATTCTTTTTTCGATTTCCAACTGCCAAGGGATTTTTTTTACGTGCGCAACAATACACACGGGCGCCCGATCTCACTACCCAGAGACCAGGGGCAATTTTATAAGTGGAAGTCCACGTGGATTTTTTAAATAAATCCCGGTCCTCACCGGGGCCTGAACCCGGGACCTCCAGCACTCGAGGCGGACACCATACCCCGAGACCACTCAGCCCCCCTATGAATCCTCATGACCAACAAGCTGGTGTGATACATTTTACTTACTGGCATCTTACCGTCTTGACAGATAATAGTTGATTACACTGTGATTAAAAAAGACACAACAACTGCAATCCATAGCGGGGACCAGGGATGGAGTTATACCTCTCCATAGCACAGGGCCTAAGCTGAATTGTATAGACCATATATTGTCCATGCATCCTGACCTCTCTGTTGGCCACGATCCCTTGGAGTTTACACAAGAGGAATGGTAACACCAATAAAACTGGAACAAAGCAAGCTGCAGAAGCTGCTGGATCAGCAAAGCAATGCTCTTACTGTCTGCATGTGGGAGCTTCGATCCTAAATCGGTTGCTGACCAGGTCTACCTTACCATGACATTTAAATTTCGGTTGCAATTCCTCTCAAGATAAGGGCTTGTATCCTTCCAACTGCGCTCCATGCGCTTCTGAAAATGAAGGGTCTCAGGTTTGGCGAGTGCTGCCTATAATTTGACGCTAACAGAAAGCAGGTAGTGTCATCTACTGTTATACGGTAATTCGGTCATATCTGACTAAAATTTGACACCATAACCTGGCGGACTGAGTTTCTCTTTACTGCCCATTGGTCTCTACATTAGTTATAATAATGACATATAATCAAGTACGCGGTTTTGCATTTAATATATTTAGGCATCGTTTTTTAAATATTATTTTTAATGAATGTATAATTAATTTATGTTTCTGTTTGGTATATAGGGATGCATTTCTTCTCCTCTGTTTATTATCTTCTATGAAATAATTGTAATTTTAGTCTTTGATTAATAGCTTTTAAAATTTAATTTGACTCTTCCTGAATATGTATCCCATATATAGGGATCATTTCAATTTTTATACATCACTTAATTTTTCCCTGCATCTCTCTGTGTCATCCATTGGCAATAAATTTTAAATTTATATTTTGCATATTGCAGTGGGATACATATTAATACGTAGGGAAGCAAATATTGGAAAATTAGAAGACAAGTGGGGAATTATGTGAAAAGTACAGAGATGTGTCTTTATACAAGACTGACGAAAACACATTGGATAGATTGAAAGAGCAACGAAGATATCATGAAAGAAGTTAACTCACACAGAGAGCTGGTTACTCGCATTAGAAGAATACAGTCCTTATTCTTTGGGCATGCCATGTATGTCGTCACCACGGGGTGGGGGTGGGGGTGGGGGGGAGGGGTGTTAGCCAAAAGAAATCAACAGAGAGGATGCTAGACAGTTTGACACCAAACCAAGGAGGAACATCGGAATCAGAAATGAGTGACAACAAAAGATACAGAAGTCTGTGAGTAGACTTCATCACTAACACCACACCACACACAAAACAATATAGGTAGAGAGACATTGCGCATCCCTGGCGCATACCTCTCTAGATAGACTGATACTGACCTACTTTACTGACAATTTTTTGGCAGCTTATTGTGTTGTTGCTACATGTCAACATTGTATTACTTTATCGAAAGCCTTATGTAGTTATTGTGGAAAAGATGTACAATTATACAACGCTATATGAATATTCTCAGCACATATACTCAAAGTCCTTTACCCTTTACACCCAAACCAATATTGCTCTTCCCTTACATCTGGTTGTATTGTCTTCCAAACACTATGCATAATATTAATAATTCTCAGTAAAATCTTTCGGGTGTGACTCAGTTGTTCGATGTTGATCACATTCCAAGGCTCCTGATTTCTTCAGGATTGTAATAAACATAGATGTACATAAGGCAGGATGAATATCTATTATATGTATATGTGCATATTCGTGTGACCTTGTCACATTATTCTTAGGATTGATCATTTCAGTTGTGTTGATGTTTCAGAATGTTACTAGATTTGACATGGTTAATTGCAATCTCAACTTGTATCATCAAACTTGAAACTCCCTCATTATTATAGGTAGCATCATACCTTCACGCGAATCGTTGTAAAGTTGTTTCACGTTTTCTGAACATGTATGTAAAACCTGACTATTGTATTATTTCGTATAAGCCGCCAAAATAGCACCATAGATTTAAAAAAAAAAATCTATACAAACAAAGCAAATTTAAAGCAATTAACACACAAACACACCTGACCGTATTTTACACTTGTGACAATGTATAACCTGTAATGTGTCCTCTAGTCACTACTTTTACCCGTGCCGATGAAACGTATTTCCCATTTTATTTCATTGGTCGGAAACCATTTCCAAACAGTTAACCTTTCTGTGGATTACGTAACACCCTACGTAACACAGACCCTTACACAATGGTAAGTGAACACATCTGTATCTCTCTGGATTTGTTCTGAAAGTCGGAAGCCTCTGTCAATTCCTGGGGGAACAAAAGGCTATGTGTATGTGGAGAAAATGATTAACTATGGCACTATCATCATTGGAGGAGGAAACACTAATAACAAGATATGCAGACAATGAGCAGGATAGGAGGTAGGAGATGAATATTTTCATCTCCTACGTGTAATTTGTGTGCCAGGATGTAAAACCAGGAGTTTCTTCTCAAGATCTGCGCCGATGCTACTGAGTTTCGTGCATTGAGCGAAGCAATCTTTGAGTGAATTTTTCGCAGCATGTGTGGTTCTGTGGTGTTCGGTCTTTTCAACATGGCGGAACAATTTGTGTGTTCCTTGCGGATGGCAGTCAAAAAATAAAGGCGACGGGGCCAACGTGGTGAGACCTCATGTAGCCTGACTATGGAAGTCATGGCAGTAAGTAAAGCAATAACATGGCTCGAGACACAGACGTTCATGTGTCCTTAGCGACTCAATGAGCATGATCAAAGGGATAGAGCCGAGGTGGATCTGAAGAGAGTGGTTGCTGTCTCTGGAACGGTCTCGGCTGGCAATGATTAGTTTCATCTTCATGCCATGGCATGCGGGAGTACAAGGAAATGAGCGGGCTGACAAGCTCTCAGGTACAACTAATGTGGAGGGCGGACGGGCCATGGACCAGGCTGACATTCTGAATGCTCTACAAGAAATAAGACTTTTGCGAGAACCAAGTAATGACTGCGAATCTACAACTAAGATTAGACTGCGAGAACAGCAAATTAAAAGTGGTGTGGCCAAACATGAACACTACGCAGGAAGACAAAAAAGATTGATAAACCAGCACAGAAGTGGTGTCGTTAGCCGCTACATGCTGCGAGATTTGCTAAGGAGGGGATCCGAGCACTTATGGACTGAATGGTTCGATGTGCATTGAGGATGATCTGTCGACTAACTAACTAACTAACAATGAGCAAGATCTTCAACATTTAGTAGGTGAGCTTGTTATACACAGTGAACAACTTGGGTTAGAATTAAATTTTTAGAAGACACATATTATGGTCGTCACTAGGAAGAACGTCATACCACAATGTAATATACACATAAATAGGAATATTCTTAAGCAAGTGAATCGGTACAATTATCTCGGAACAGTAATAATATCTGATATGAAATGTCTTGAAGAGATTAGAATCGCCATGGCGAAGGTAGCCGTTTGCAAGATGTAAATCATATTGTCAAATACAAAAATGTCATTTGTAACGAGAAAAAGAGTGTTGAGGTTCTACATAGTACCTGTGCTTTTGTATGGATGTGTCGCGTGGACAATGAATAACAGGCTGAAAAACATATTATGGCTGTGGAAATGTGGTTTCTGAGGAAAATGCAAAGAATACCATGGACAGACAGAGAAACCAATTATCAAGTCCTATAAGAAACAAATGAAAATCGTAAACTGATTAGAGAAATTAGACGAAGACAGTCAACGTTTTTGGTCACGTTATGAAAAGAAATAAATTGTAGATCTTGGAAACAGATGGCAAGATTAATGAGACAAGAACAAAAGGAAGGCAGAGAAGTAAATACCTGGATGGCTTAACCACGTAGCATGGTCGAGACAAGAACACTGAGCCGATATATAACTCTGGAGATCGAGTGAGATGGCGAGATATGACCGCCCACGCTTACCAGCACGGCAGATGATGATGATGACGGCAGTATGGTTAAATATATATCTGAAAGACCGGCTCTGTGGAGAAGGAGTTAGAGAGGCAGGTCGGAATCTTGCATACTGCGCTCAAAACACAGCTGCGGGCGATTTGGCAGCAGACAGCTTTGTGTTCTTTTTACGAAAAGATATGGGAGAACTTGGTGGCAACTCGCAAGATCGAAGGGAACAGACCAAGGGGAAGATCGAGAAGTAAATACCTGGATGGCTTGGTTACATGTCATGGTCCTGACAGGAACACTGAGCTGATCCACGACTCTGGGAATCTCGTGAAATGGCGAGTCATGACCGCCCACGCTTTCCGGCATGGCACATGATGGATGGATGGATGGGTGCTATTAGTTCAGAAAGCAATGACAAACTATTGAATGTTAACATGCCAAGACATCACAAACAGCAAATAAAAAGTAATGGGGCGACTGCGCCGCCCTGTAAACGTACATTCAACTATTTTTTATTTTTTTATTTGTTATTTTGCTATTTAAATATTTTAAAGAGTAACTATCACTTACAGAATAGGTTTATGAACACCACATGCTCAAAAATTGCACACGAGGCTTCGGGCATGTAATTAATTGTTCTATGTTGCTAATGAAAAACAAACACACAACCTGTCAATTGTATGTTTCAGATACCTGTAAAAATGGCACTAATAACACCTCGCAATTTTACGAGATGGCCGACAATATCGAAGCAGCTTCCGCTGGCACGGTGGGAGAGATGAGTCGTAGGTTTAAGGAAGAGCGCAGTGAGGTAAGTGTGGGTCATGTTAGACTTGAACTGAGACTTGTGTGTTATGATCAAATTATGTCTAGCCTTTTGTGTGTGTTGTGGTTTCTGTTGACTGTCGAAATGCATTTTCTCAATAATATGAGGAATGCAAGGAAATCTTTAGTTAAACATTTAACTCTTAGAAATGTTTGCATGACCCGTCTAAAGGTCATTTCTGTGTTGAGTGCTATGTAAAGATGACAAGTGGTGTTTACATTGTAGAAAGAGTGTAACATGGAAAACATAATGACCAATAAAATGATGTCAATTGCAACGATAAAAAGAGTCTTGGCGTGCAAGAACCTGCAATTTTGTATGGTTGTGAAGCATGGACAATAAACCGACAAGCTAAATAAACATCTAATGGCTGTGGAAATGTGGTTTCGAAAAAACATGCAAAGAATACAACGAACAAGGCCAATGACAACGTTCTACATGAAGCAAATTAAAAAAGTACATTGATTATAAAAATTAGGCGTAGACAGTCACAAGATTTTTAACACGTTATGAGAAGAAATAAATTGGAGAACTTGGTTACAACTGGCAAGATTGAGGCTAAGTCAACAATGGGAAGGCAGAGAAGTAAATACCTGGATGTCTTGGCCCCGTGGTATGGTCGAGACCTGAACACTGAGATGATCTGCGACTTTAGTGATCTCGTGAGATGGCGAAACATGACCTCCTACGCTTATCGGCGTTTCACATGATGATGATGATGATGAGTGTAACATGTCTATTGTTCAAGCTTGGGTGCTCTCTAATGGACAGGGTGCCAATGTATTTTGTTAGTGTGAACTCTTCATTGATCATCTCAGTATTGTTTAGAGAGTCAATGTGGCCAAGTGGTCAACAGGTTTGTCTGTCAGCCCGGTGGACAGTGCTGGAATTTACCTCCAGACCGATACAATGTACGATCCTAACACCAATTGCCCTAGCCGTCTTAAGGGCGTGTGAAAAGGGTCCTTTACTGACCTGCTTGATGTACTATTTTGTGTATTTTGTTACGGGTGGAAAACAATGTCTGTCTTTTCTGTTGTTTAGTTTTCCTTTTGAAAGTGTGTGTGACATGTTTATTTTAGTGGCCATCCCCGGTTTGTGTATTTTGTATTGGCTCTGTTGTCTGCAAAGTAAATTAGAACAGGTTTAAGGAAATACGTGGTAACAGCCATGTTTGTGTTCGCATGAACACGAATGGTGGTAAAGATAGTTTTCTAAGGTAAGTAAAAACGAATTCACCTATCACATTCTCTTTCCAACAGACACCAAATATAAATACTCTAAAACAAAAGGGAAAGACAATTTTGTATGTGTAAGATATTTTAAAATGATTATCAACACCTTAATCAATGACTAGAGGATTAAAGTCAAACTTTGCTCTTCAGTTTTGTCAAGATGCAGGCTTGCGTATGTACAGAACTTTTAACGGAACATGCAACCATCCCAAAAATTTGGGAGCTTCCTTTACTATACAGGACAGATTTCTTCCACCGGCCTACAGTGATGGTTAGTACACCGTTGCTCATAAATATTTGTTGATAATATGTTTCGAATGTTGTGTATTTCTTCTATCAGTCTCTCATGAGAAGGTAAATTAAACGTGCTGAGAGGCACTACTATATCGCTAATGTTTTCTAAGATACTGATTGAGTCTTCGTAATTTCATAATAAAAAAAAGTGTTTGCATATCTTTTACAGGACATTGCTGTCAACATCAGCATCTTTCAGCTGATTGTTCATTTCTTGGCAAGATTATCCTCAGTAGTTTGCAATTTCATAATAGACATGAAATAGAGCACATAAATATATTGGTCGTAATCTGCTGCATGGCAGTTAATCTTGAAATGAAAACGAACAAATTAGGGAGAACCTGGAGGCAGTCTCTAGATGTGGTTTCTGAGACAGATGTTACCAATCTTGTGTACATCCAGGGTAACTAGCAATGCTTGCCTGGGACAGACTGATGAAAGTGCAACATTATATACGATAATGAGAAAAGACAAACCGTGTCCCGTGATCATGCGGTTAGAGGAGGTGATCTAAAGAACACCGTGTCCCGTGATCATGCGGTTAGAGGAGGTGATCTAGAGAAAACCGCGACGACTGCGAATTTAGCAGTAGAAGAGAGAAGTGCAGATAAGATCTTAATAAACAGGAACGAGATTTGAACTCTCAGGATACCAAAGAGAGGTCACACATGCAGTATGTGCTCTAGAGTCCGGGGCAACTTTGACAAGTGTATTGATCACTAAGGGCTTGCGAACGCGGTTTTGTGAGACCGTATACCCGGGTTCGAAACACAGCGGTGCTGGTTTTTTCGAAAAAGGTATAGGAGCCGGTCGTTCAGAAAGCAATGGCAAACTACTGAACGTAACACTTGCCTAGTACATCAACAGCAGCTGAAAATGCTGGTGTTGACTGCAACGTCCCGTAAGGGATACGCAATAAAAATTTATTTTATTATTGATCACCTTTGACAAGTGTATTGATCATGTTTGACAACTGCCATATTGTTGAGACAAGGGTATCGTCATCATGCTAATAGTTGCATTTTCTGTCATCTGTCTTGTCTTTAGAATGGGCCACGTGGTTAACTGCAGTCCGTGTTATGTCTTAATTTATTTTTTACACATGTTCTTGATAAGCGTTTTAGTATTTTTCTTTAGTGAAACTTTGTGTGTGTGGTAAGACTTAGCTTCTTTCTCTGAGTTGTTTTTGTGAAATTATTCCTTCCGAGCGTCTGCATTTGCAAGACTGTTCCCGCTTCATTTTCTGCAACTTCAGAATGTCCACGAATTCACTGTAGTTTCTTCATGATTTTGGTATATAAGTAGTTCATGGTTTTTCTTGTGATGAGATTTCATGATGTATTTTGAATAAACTGGAGAACTGACAAGCAGTCACATAGAAAGACTATTCATCATTCATCATGTACCATGCCGATAAGCGTAGGAGGTCATAATTCGCCATCTCGCTCGATCACCAGAGTCGTAGATCAGCTCAATGTTATTGTCTCTACTATAAGCCATCCAAGTATTTACTTCAATTGTCATCACGTTCTTCAATTTATTTTTACAATTTAATTCAAACCCTAACTGTTCACTGTTTGCAACAACTGAATCTACTAAATGTTGCAGATCCTGCTCATTGTCTGCAATCAGTACTGTATCATCCGCATATATAATGTCAACATCCTGATGTTGACAGCACCTGATGTTGACAGCAATGTCCTGTAAAAGATATGCAATGAGGCCTGGCGATGCGGACACAGCTATTGACTTGGCACTTGTCTTCCAGTCATTTGTCCTTGATGTAAAGTGGACTGTTTTGAATGACCATGAGAGTGATCACATGCCATGCTCAGTCCTGATCTCTAAATCCAGGAAAGTTAAGGCTGGGAGAGCGCGCAAGACCTTCCTGTATGAGTGGACCGACAGCCTTCTTGGACGCCTCAGACAAGGAGCATCCAACAGGACTGTTAAAAATCCTTTCTTTGCATCCCCCATGGTGGATCCCAGACGTAGACCAGGCTTGGAAAGCAAAGAGAGCTGCAGTGAAGCAGCTAAGGAAAGTGCGACAGACACCCAGAAGCTCACGAGAGGAAGTGGACACGGCGGAACATGTCAAGAAAGACAAGGTGGAGGTTTTCAAGCGCTGTGCTGCAGATGCCAAAAAGGCAAAATGGGAATGTTTCATGAATGAGATTGGAAGTGATAAAACACTGCGAAAGTTCTGGAAACTGCACGGACAAATACAAAGAAAAGATCGGCCTATGACAGTGGGAACAATTTACAGAGATGATGGTGTGCGCGTGACAACAGCACAGAGAAAGGGGAGGCGTTTCTCCAGAGATATTTAGAGCAGACCAATCATGATGATGTGGACACCAGGGATGCAGTTAGAGAGGAGTTATCTGGCACCATAAAGAATATGCCTAATGAAGACATACGGGTTGAAGATGTTAAATATATTTTGAAAAAGGCAAAAGACACGGCATGAGGGCCTGATGGAGTCAGATATGGCCACATGAAGGCTTTGAGCGATGTAGACCTGGAGGAGATGACCGACTGCTTTAACCAGAGCATTAGGACAGCATCAGTACTGCAGGATTGGGTACACAGTTATCTCATCCCTCTCCCAAAACCGCTCAAGGATCATTCAAAGCTTAGAGGCTTTAGGATCATCACTCTTCAAAATACATTTGGGAAGGATTTAGAGAAGATATTCGCTGTCAAGCTGCAAGGGTTTTTGGAAAGGGGGAAGCTTCTTCCAAGAGGCCTGGGGAGCTACAGGCCAGGAAAAGATACCTGGTCAAATGCAGCCACTTTTGCCTTTGACGTTTATGAGGGGTTCCAGAGTAGTCAAGAAACGATGGCGGCGGCGCTTGATCTCGAGGATGCGTACAATAAAGTTCTATATGATATTTTGATGACCGCACTGATGGAGAAGGGGGTCAATCCCTGGTTAGTGAACTGGATAGCGGCCGTCCTACATTCTTGTCAGGATTGCTCTCCTGTCGTGGGTGCATGGACCTCAGAGCCACATATTTTAACCCCTGGACTGCACAGGAGATCCGCAATCTCACCGGTGCTCTTTAACGTGTATACGAGCAAAATTGCAAACCTAGAAGCACCAGGGTTGGAAGGATACTAACATTTGCAGATGAGATTCTTGCATATAGGCAGGGAAGAGATAGGGAGCAAAACAGCCCAGGAGCTACGTGACAGTAGACAAAGTGATTGACTGGTGCACTTGAAATGGGTGCTGTCCATCCACCTGGAAAAGGCAGCTGTTTTGTGGTGCTCTCTGGACAACATGATTGTGAGAGCTGATGTTCCAAGCCTCACGATAGATGGTGGAAGCGTCAACAGAGAGAACAAACTGAAGTATCTTGGAATCACATTTGACAGTAGCCTGTCCTTCAAGAATCATGTGGAGACGGTTGTGATAAGATCTTAAAATCGACTCAACGCAATTAAAACTATGGCTGCAATGGACATAGAGCAGAGAATACTTTTCAGACTATACCAGCACTTGATCCTCTCAGCGATTGGTTATGGACTAGGACTGTTCACTGTCTCAAAGAGTCAGCTGGTGAGATTGGAGCGCATACAGAGACAGTGGTGTGTATGCGGTACATCCTTGGTTTGCCGACTGGTGCTGGTAGGCTCAAGAGTGATGCAGGCGAAGGCATACCTCAGAGTAGCTGCTGACACAGATCACCGTTGCATGAGGCGCTGGACGCAGTTAAGGGCCAGCCGACTGAATAAGAGGGAAATCATGGATGGCTCAGGCGCAGGATACGATCAGACAGTGTGCATCTTGGAAGAACAGTAGGCGAGGAGAGGAAGTGGGGGTCAGAGTGTGCCAGCGGAGCAGTTAGAATTGTGCAGAGTTGATAATCAGATTGAAGCCGGGAGTGCAGGGAGTGGCCAAGCAGAGGGACCACGGAAGTGGAAATCCAGCACTAATTCAGGATAATGCTCGCCCGGGTGATGTGATTATCTACATAGATGTTCGGTGTTGAGAGATAGTAGAAGTGCCTGGGGTTTCTTGGCAAAGGCTAATTGATCGACGTTTGGTGCAGGAGAGCCTTGCCTTATGATATCCACATCTAGCTTAAGTTGGAGGGTGGAGGCAGTCAGTGCAGCTTTCCACTGGTGGAGAATACGAACACACACACATCGTGATTGTAACTGACTCAGAAAGCAATGCTGAGTAGGGATGAGGACAGGCAAGCTTCGTGCCGAGTGGCTTGCCTCGCTTCGGAAGTCACGGTGGCAAGCATCGTCTGGATCCTTTTTCTCCAGGGCAGGCATGATGGTGTTTGGGGAATAACAGGCAGACAGATTGGCTGGCTCTGCAAAACTTGGTGGAGTATTGATGCATTGATAAGCAGACGTGGTTGGGCCTTGTGGGAGCACGTGTACACCTCGGAGGAGCAAATGGATCACCATGTCTGGCAAGAATTGCGACAGCGTGGAGTGACGAGGGGTATCTGGCCGATGCTCGACGCTTAGAGGAAAGGCGAGATGCACATATAATCAGATTGCTTCTGGTACTATTGGGGTTGGAACTCTTCGCTGGCTTCTGAGGATGGGGGGGGGGGGGGGGGGGGAGCGCTTGTGGGAATGTCTCCAAATTCTGTGATGTCGGTTCCTAAATCAATCAATTAATCAATCAATATAATGCTATTGATGTTAAGACCCCCAATGATGATTCCTTTCATATCTTCTACTGTGTTCTTAAAATATCTTCACTTTACGGGGAAAGAAGATATGGAGACATTATATATCCCTATCTTACACCTCTATTAATAGGATGATATTGACCTACTTCATTAACAATCCTTATGACAGCTTGCAAGCATCTTTATCATGTTGACATGATTTACTTTATCAAAAGCCTTTGTGTAGTCAAAAAAAGAAATTATGCAGGTCTTTGTTTACTTCTATAGAACGTTCAGCTAATGTTATCAGCATATACATAATTAATTGTACCTTTGCCTTCTAGAGAACATTGTTCTTCTTTTTCGGGTTGTATTTTCGTTTTAACATTTGCATGATTAATCTTAGCAAAATCTTCATGATGTTGGTCGTTATACAAATTGTTCGATGTTGACCACATTCCACGACTCCTGATTTCTGTAGGATTGCAATAAATATAGAATTACATAATTCTGGTGGTATAACTCCAGATAGTTACTTAGTTAGTTAGTCGACAGATCATCCTCATTGCACATCGAACCATTCAGTCCATAAGTGCTCGGATCCCCTCCTCAGCAAATCCCGCAGCGTGTAGCGGCTAACGACACCAGTTCTGTGTTGGTTTATAATCTTCTTTGGCTTCCTGCGTAGTGTTCTTGTTTGGCCACACCTCTTTTAATTTGCTGTTCTCGCAGTCTGGCCATGGTTGTAGATTCACAGTCATAACGTGGTTCTCGCAAAAGTCTTACTTCTCGTAGAGCATTCAGAATGTCAGCCTGGTCCATGGCGCGTCCGCCCTCCACAGTAGCCTCACCTGCGAGCTTGTCAGCCCGCTCATTTCCTTGTACTCCCGCATGCCCTGGCACGAAGATGAAACTAATCTTTGCAGCCGAGACCGCTCCAGAGACGGCAACCACTGTCTTCGGATCCACTCCATCTCTATCCTCTTGAGCATGCTCATTGAGTGGCTAAGGAAACATGCCCTAGTGAATGTTTGTGTCCTCGAGCCATGTTATTGCTTTACTTACTGCCATGACTTCCATAGTCAGGCTACTTGTGGTCTCAACAAAAGCACCAGAGTCCTCCTTCACAATTCTCCCTCCGGCCTGCGCCGTAAAGGCCCATGAGCTTCTCACATGTCGGACGACCGACCCATCTGTGTAAATGACAGCATCACCGTCTCGCGAATTCTCGAAAATCAACGCTTGTACTTCCTGCCTCACAGCAGCCGGATTTTCTTGTCTGCATTTTCTGTCTAGTTGGATGCAAACTGAAAAGGACGTACATAAATCTGTTGGCACTTGTACCCACTCCTCGCCAGGTTCTAAGTCCTCCAGTGAACACACCTGTTGAAGAATGTCTTCGGCTTGACCCATCCACGACCTTCCTCTTTTTAACCTGCTGCCCTTCACCTTCCTAATTTCACTATGCAGTGGATGTTGTGTGTTTGCGTTAACTCTGAGGTAGGCACGTGCTCTGCAAATTTGTAGTCTGTCTTCAATGGTTGGAAAATCAAGAAGGTAGCGCATCGCCCTGCATGCGTATCTCTTGTACATCCAAGAATAATGCGCATAGCTTCGTTTTGTATCCTTTCCATCCTTTCTATCTGCGTACGGCTGAGAGTCAGGATCGCCATCGCATACTCAAAAACAGACATGACCAGCCCCTAGTATAGGAGGACATAGATGGCGCTTGCTCACAGTTTGCTGCCGCCATCACCCGCATCGCAGCCAAACCCCGCTTGGCCTTTGTTATCACCTGGTTCTATGTGCTCATTATAAGCAAGGCTTCGATCAAACAGTATTCCCAGGGTAATTCATTGCCCTGCGTTCTTTCCACAGTCTCTGAACACCGAGTAACAGTTGGTGTTGCAGTGTTGACAATATGATTATTCAAAGAGAACCAATGTACACTGTTGCCTTTTTTGGGTTGACCATTGCCCCAGCTTCAGGCACACCAAGATACTTATGCGAATGAAGTTCGGTTTTGCATTCCACAGCAACCTGATCTCTATCCTTAACCCTAGACGATACACTAAAACATCGTCGGCATATGACAATGTCCGCACGCCCAGGTCCAGATGATCTGCTCGACTGGTGATTCTCAGCAGTGCTAGGCGTTGAACAGCACCGGAGAATAATGGGTGATCCTTGTGGTAGGCAGGATATATTGTTGTTGGTTCGAAGTCCAACTGCCACATCTAAAAACTACTTTCCGTTGGAAGAGGGCGCAGCGATCCAACTAAGGAGGAAAGGACTTATCTTGAGTTCAAGAAGCTGAAGCATTAAACAATCCAATGGTACTCTGTTGTACGCGTCCTCAAGATCAATCGCTGCAGCAAGGTTTCAATGCCTGAGTGGAAACCTTCATAAACATCATGGGCAAACACTGCTGTATTGGTCAAGGCTTCTCTTTTCGGACGGTACCCTCCCAGGGTAGGTGGGAACACACCTTGCTTCTCTAGCTGGCTTGATATATTTCTGGCAATTAACTTCTCCATCAGCTTGCGTATTGTATTCTGCATGGTGATTACTTGATATCCCTGAATTTTTGTGTGGTCTTTGCCAGGCTTCGGCAAGGGAATCAGATAGCTGTGTAACTACTCCTCCTTGATGCTAGCACTTCCTGCACTGTTGTTGTACATGTCTGCTAGTTTCTCTAGCTCGTGATCGGTACACCTATTGATGTCGTCATATATTATGCCATCTGGCCCTGGAGCGCTGTTTTTTGATCGTCTAAGCACAGCCTTGATTTCTTTCACTGTCACTGTGTCTTCGTCCGAAATGTTCTGGGCCTTACACCTGTGTGAGGTGACCTCCTTGGCAAGATTTCGGCCTCTCATGTCTGTCTGGTTGCTCTGCTCTAAATAGCGTTCGAAGAGGGCTTTGCCCTTGTTCTCGTCAGCCCTCAGCCAGTTGAGCTCAGCACCTTGGAAGTAAGAAATTCTCTTATTCTTTACTACCCCACTTATGCTTTTATGTAGTCGCCAGAACAATTTCAGTGACTTGTCTGTGCTTACACTTTGACATACCTCTGCCCATTTTTCACATTTAACCATCTTAACCCGTTCTTTGAAATAGCTTATTGCCATGGTGCAGAAGGTAGAGTTCGGGTATCTGATGTGGATGAATTGAAGCCGCTGCTGTTTGTCGTGTTGATGACTGAAGGACGCACACGAACTTTGGAAGTAACGACAGGACGACGGTTGTTTAAGTAAATGACGTTTCTCTTCTTACGATTCACATTGCTGCACATGGTCACACAAACATAAACTAATTCACATTAATACTACAACTATCACAACTAAAATATCGGCGGCAATATGCCATTGCCGAACTCATAATTCAGAGCCATGCGTCTGGTACCACGGTCTCCGCTCGAGTGACGTAATTTGTAACCGTTCTTTTACTGCTCTGTTCATTTAGAGTGAGCACTTCTTTGTGTCAATTCATTATTCACTATTCCCGGTGACAATTATACGGTATGTTTTGTCTGAACTCTTATGTTTCTCTTATCACCATCATCTCCCTTCAGTAGATCTTATCATAGCTCTTTTCGTGACATGGCACTTACTTTTGTGTGCATCTCTCTTTCCAAGTGCATGCATAGACCAGGATGGACAACTCTGTTCTTCTTGACGTTTTGCCATTTCCTTACAGCACTACGCTTATCCATCCAGGCCTTCTCCACCTCAAAATTCCACCAAGGTCGCTGCTCTCAGCTGTTTTTCCTGCCCTGAATCTTTCTGCTCTTGTCGCGCCTTATTTTACTCACCACATAGCTCTAGTATCATATATTATGTTCAGCAGTCTGGTCACTTGGTCTATTCCATATTCTTCTACAGAATTGATCATTTCTGCTGTGATGTTGTCTGAATCCGAGATCTTGCCAGTTTTCATATGGTTAAAAGCATTATAAACCTCCATCTTAAATATCGATAGTCCTTTATTATTATTTCGTAATATCATACTGTTCTCTGGTATCACCATAAAGAATGTTTCACATGATCTGAACATACATGCAAAATCTGATCTTTTTCTAGTATGATTTTTCCGTCTTTTGTATTTAGGCAGCCTGTTGATGTATGTGATCTTTTATTAGTAAGGTCTGGATTCTTCTGTGTATTCATTTATTATTTTTACTGTTGTGTTTTTTTTTTCAATTTCGTTGTGCAGTCCTACATGATGTTTAAAGCTTCCATGATTGCCCACTAATAAGCTATGGGTGTTTATGCAGCAATCGACTCTCTTATGAGCAATCGGAATTAGTATTTGGATTCCCGCCTCTCCTTTTATGTCTGCTTCCTCCAAAGATCCTTAATTGAAGACATGAATCAATTATTACCTTGTGTATTGGTCGTTGATATGATTTGTTTGTGCTGTTAGAATACTATACGATTTCGCAGTTCTCTTCTTTATGCATGGGAGTGTTAGATGCACAGTGTACGTGGCTTTGGTGTGTTAGATGTTTTATTTTGTCACTCAATGTTTCACTTCTATGTACTGTTGGGAAAGCGTTTGCCAGAATTGTTCTGCGCAGACATCAAGTCCTAGGAGATCGAGTCTACCCCGAATCACAGTGCGGCTTCCGACAGAACCGGTCTACCATTGATATGATATTCTCATTGCGACAAATGCAAAAACAGCATGCCAGGAACAAAATTAACCACAGTTTATTGCCTTCATCGACCTTACAAATGCATTTGATTTGGTCAGTCGTGAGGGTCTGTTCAAGGCACTAAAGAAGATTGGCTGCCCACCAACTCTTCTGTCCATTGTGGAATCGTTTCACGCAGGCATGAAGGGTATAATCAAGTTTCATGGTGCAACTTCTGAAGAGTTTGAAATCAAGAGTGGAGTTAAGCAAGGTTGTATACTAACCCCCACACTCTTTGGAATATACTTTTCACTTCTACTGAAATATGCTTTTCGTCATCAGGATGCCGGTATATACATTAATTCAAGCTCAGATGGCGGCCTCTATAATGCTCAGGGACTGAAGGCCAAGACCAAAATTAGGAGGGTACTAATCAGAGAGTTGCTTTATGCAGATGATGCTGCATTTACGACCCACTCTGACGAAGAATTACAATATCTACTATCTCCATTCTCCAATGCTTGTTCTGAATTTGGTTTAACAATTAACAAAAGAAGACACAGATTATGTCACAAGGTGCACATGGGGTACCATCAATCTTTATTGGCAACGCTTAACTGGAGATAGTAGACCATTTTACATATCTATGATCAGAGGTAAATAGCAAATTATCTCTAGATCAGGAAATCAACATCAGGATTGGTAAGGCAGCAACAACAATGAACATGTTAACAAAAAGAGTCTGGGAGAACAGGAAGCTTACCGCCAAAACACAAGACCTCGTCTACCAAGCCTATGCCCTTAGTACTCTTCTTTATGGCAGTGAAACCTGGACAACTTACTCAATCAATCAATCATGTGCCATGCCGGAAAGCGTGGGCGGTCATGACTCGCCATTTCACTCGATCACCAGTGTCGTGGATCAGCTCAGTGTTCCTGTCTCGTCCATGCCATGTGGCCAAGCCATCCAGGTATTTTCCTCTCGGTCTGCTCCCTTCGATCTTGCCAGTTGTCACTAAGTTCTCCAATCCATTTCTTCTCATAACATGTCCAAAAAATTTTGACAGTCTACGTCTAATTTCTCTAATCAGTTTACGATGTTCATTTGTCTCCTGTAGTACTTGGTCATTGGTTTTTCTGTCTGTCCATGGTATTCTTTGCATTTTCCTCAGAAACCACATTTCTGCAGCCATCAGATGCCTTTCAGCTTGACTGCTCATTGTCCAAGTTTCACATCCATACAAAAGAACAGGCTCTATGTATCCCCTCAACACTCTTTTTCTCGTTTCAATTGACATCTTTTTATTGGTCAGAATGTTTTTCATCTTGCTAAAGGCTACTTTCGCCGTGGCCATTCTTGTTCTAATCTCTTCAAGGCATCTTCCATCAGATGTTATAACTGTTCCAAGATAATTGTACCGATTAACTTTTTGAAGAATATTTCCATTTACTTGTATATTACATTGTGGCACTTCTTCCTCCCTACTGACGACCATAACCTGAGTCTTTTTACAATTTAATTCTAACCCCAGTTGGTCACTGTGTACAACAACCGCACCTACTAATTGTTGCAGGTCCTGCGCATTGTCTGCAATTGATACTGTATCGTTTGCATATCTAATGTTATTGATGTTTCGTCCTTCAATGCTGATTCCATTTATATCCTCTACATTTCTGAAAATATTGTCACTGTACAGGGAAAAAAGATCTGGAGACATCACACATCCCTGCCTAACACCTCTCTTAATTGGCTGATACTGTCCCACTTCATTATCAATCCTTATTGCAACTTACTCACACCAAGAGAAACGTTTAAATAGCTTTCATATGCGTTGTCTGCGAAGAATACTTGGTATTAAGTAACAAGACAAAATCACAAATACTGAAGTATTGGAAAGATCAGGTTGTGTAACGGTGCGTTCCATGCTCAGTCGATTTAGATGGATAGGACACGTTAGGAGGATGGATGATGGTAGAATACCAAAGGACATCTGTTTTGGTTAATTACAGATGGGTAGGAGATCTCAGGGTCGGCCTCTACTACGATACAAAGATGTGTGTAAGCGGGACATGATTGATACAGGCATTTGATAATGCACATTGAGAGCAAGTCGCCACTGAACGTGTTGTATGGAGGGCAACTATCAGAAATTGAATAAAGACAAAGGAGAAAATGATTGCAGATAAAGCACACCCAGAGCGTGAGTGACGTAAGATGGTGCACGATGGTGGAAATGACCATGTTTTCACATGCATCCACTGCGGACAAACATTTACAGCACGAATTGGCCTTATCAGCCACACTCGCCACCGCCATAGGTCGTAGTTACTAAGCCTTTTTTGAAGCTCAATGTACCAAACATGTCTGTCAAGACGGAAAGGTAACAATGAATGAATGACGTTGTTTCAATTTCTCTGGAATGTTTGAAGCAATGTTATGTTTTATACGCGACAGAAGGTAACTATTTTAAATCGATGTTATAGTAATTCTTATCTTGTCTTGTGTATATTGTGCTGATAACTTGCCTGCAGTTTTCAGTCATGATAAGTCTCTCACGTCACCGTTATTTAGGCTTTCAGTGATGCTGTTGCTAGTAAAAGTGTTACTGGAGGATTTCCTATATATTGTAAGTATATTTGAAATCAAATTCACCAGCACCAACTTTGTCCACAGGTATCAACTCTCCGCGAATGTTCGGGGTGGACGGTCTTCCCCTGCCAAGTGCCCGTACTGTCAGCTCAAAAATACATGTTTCCAAGGACAGGAAGGCATCCAAGTTCTCCATAGCGCTGATGGCCTGGGGACAGTGGGTGGATCACGACATAATATCTACCGCAGTCTCAACTCGTATGTGATCTGATAAATTACAGTATACATGTCATTAATTCATTCATTCATTCATTCATTCATTCATTCATTCAGTAGCATGCACTTTGCAGAACCTCGCTCACTTAACAACTTTCCGGAAAAATTCTCGGCCATAAGCAAGATGCCCGCGTCCGTTACACACTTCATGTTTGTAACAATTTACTATAATGTATTGGATTTTAAAAGTCCGTCAAACGTTCTATAACAGGCTTAGGGACAAATAAAACAAAAACATATTTATTTAAAGACGATTGCTTATAATTGTAGTATAAAGTTTTGTTGGTACTGCTGCTAACCGAGTCGCTAGAATGATAAGCTCTTCTTCGGGAGACCCGGCGTCGAATTCTCGGTAAGGTGTGGATATTATTCTTTCGGAAGAAAATAGAAAACTCTAACCTGTACAGTTCCAAGCGGTTGCACTAGCCCGGCGGCCTTCATTCCTCAGGCTCGAGACACCCACACTTCTGCACCGCAAGGTACTATAGGCAGTAAATGACAGTTGACATTAGCATATGATAATGCATTCTAACTTAAATGTTACAGTGTAGCATATTTCGAAGTATTTATGTGAACGCAAGGTATTCTTGTACATTTGAAATACTGATGATATATCGTTACTTTCTTAATTTTCTGAATAATGATACGTGAGATATATTTGCTATAAGCACAGTGTCATGAGCGAGCAGATAGGGGAGGACACTGTCATATGCCGACGATGTTTTAGTGTATCGTCAGGGTAAGGATAGAGATCGGGTTGCTGTGGAACTACAAAGCGAACTCAATCGCATAAGTACTTGGTGTGTTAAAGCTGGGGCAATGATCAACCCAACATAGGCAACAGTGACTTGGTTCTCGTTGAATAATCATATTGTCAACACTCCAACACCAACAGTAAATCTGTGTTCAGAGACTGTGGAAAGAACGCAGGCAATGAATTACCTGGGGATACGTTTTGATCGAAGCCTTGCTTACAACGAGGACACATACCAGGAGGATAACAATGACTAAACGGAGTTTGGCTGTGATGCGGGCAGTGACGGCAGCAAACTGTGAGCAGCGCCATCTATGCCTTCTATACGAGGGTCTGGTCATGTCTGTTTTTGAATATGCGATGGCGATCCTGACTCTCAGCCGTTAGCAGATAGAAAAAATGGAAAGGATACAGAACGAAGCATTATACTTGGATGTACAAGAGATACAGCATGACAGGCGATTGAAGACAGAATACAAATTTTTAGAGCACGTGCCTATCTCAGAATTAACGCAAACACACAACATCCACGGCATAGTGAAATTAGGAAGGTGAAGGGCAGCAGGTTAAAAGGAGGAAGGTCGTGAATGGGTCAAGCAGAAGGCATTCTTTAACAGCTATGTGCCATTGAGGACTTAAAAACTGGAGAGGAGTGGGTACAAGTGCCAACAGATTTCTGTACGTCCTTTTCTGTTTGCATCCAACTAGACAGAACATATTTTAAGAGCACGCATATTTCCCATTGCAACATACGCCTGTGAGACCTGGACACTTACTAAACAAGCTGAACAGCGCATGAATACTTTTGAATGTAAATAATATAGACGAGTTCTAAGAATATCTTGGGTAAAGAGAAGAACAAATGCATCCATACTTCAAGAGCTGAATATTTAAGTAGGTTGGCTACTAAAACAAAGAGAATTGAAATATTTTGGTCACTTGAAACGTCACGAAAGTTTAGAGAGAACAATAATGGAGGGGTATATGCCTGTAAAGAGAGGAAGAGGAAGGCCAAAGAGAAGATGGGTGCAGGATGTGGCGGATGATCTCCAGATGGGTGTATTGGACGCGGGGCATCTTGCTTATGATCGAGAGGTTTTCTGGAAGGTTGTTATGGGAGCAAGATTCTGCAAAGGACATGCTACTGAATGAATTAATGAGACAGAAAATGCAGACAAGAAAATCCTGCTGCTGTGGAAGCTCAGGTACAAGCGTTGAATTTTGAGAATTCGTTAGACTGTGATGCTGTCATCTACACAGATGGGTCGGTCGTCCGACATGTGAGAAGCTCATGGCCCTTTACGGCTCAGGCCGGATTGAGAATTGTGAAGGAGGACTCTGGTGCTTTTGTTGAGACCACAAGTAGCCTGGCTATGGAAATCATGGCAGTAAGTAAAGCAATAACATGGCTCGAGCCGCAGACATTCATTAGGGCATGTTTCCTTAGTGACTCAATGAACATGCTCAGGAGGATAGAGATGGGGTGGGCCGAAGAGAGTGGTTGCTGTCTCTGGAGCGGTCTCGGCTGGCAAAGATTAGTTTCATATTCGTGCCAGGGCATGCGGGAGTACAAGGAAATGAGGCGGCAGGAAAGGCTACTGTGGAGTGCGGATGCACCATGGACCAGGCTGACATTCTGAAAGCTCTACAAGAAGTAAGATTTTTTGCGAGAACCAAATGATGACTGTGAATCTACAACCATGGTCAGACTGCGAGAACAGCAAATTAAAAAAGTGTGGCCAAACAAGAACACTACGCAGGAAGCCAAAGACGATTGATAAACCAACACAGATCTGGTGTCGTTAGCCGCTACATGCTGCCGGATTTGCTGACGAGGGGATCCGAGTACTAAGGGATTGAATGGTGTGATGTGCAATGACGACTATCTGTCGATTAACTAACCAACCAACCAACCAACCAACCAACCAACCAACTAACTAACTAACTAACTAACTAACTAACTAATTAACTAACTAACTAACTAACTAACTAACAGTCTGTTACCAATTCTTCTTTCTCAGTGTCCTTGTAACTTGCTTCAACAATCGATAATAATTTAAATTCAGATGTAGTTACAGGCAAAATCATATTTTATTATAGATGGCAATTTGGTTTTATATTGTATATTTACTAAAGTAAGAGTCATATTTCACATTTCTCTCAAGTCGCATTTGTAAAACATTGCCCAATCATTTTAATCAGTCATATTTCATTGTAATAATGATGCTAATAATACGTATTTAAATGACTGCTTTCTGCACTGGAAACATTGCCAAATATTTTCCAACAAAAACTATTATATATTATTTATAGCATTTACAATCTCGTACACTAATGTGAGATGCCAGTGGAAACCACCACGTCAATTTCCAAAGAATAAATATAGCATCATTTATGAAGCCATACTTATTGTTAGTGAAATGTTTATAACAATTACTTCCAGAGTCAGGAGATGGGCCAGGCATTTACAAATAATACTAACCTATAGATAAAAAGATTACACGCTATTACAGAACCACACCTGATTTCAGATTCACAGGAGATGCAGACAGTGTCTGTTAAATATGGGCGCATTACCAAGACACACGTCTATCTAAGTGAACATATTTCAGTTATGAGAACTTTAGTAAAACGAGTTCAGAGGCCTACAGTGTGAACATAGCTAACGGAGTATGGAAGACGGCTGGAAGCAGATTACAAGCATTTGGAGCAAATTGTGTATATACGACGTTGGTTACAACGAAACTAGATACTGTACTGATGGCGCTGCATACCTTTAAATGCAGAAGAGGGGAAACAAAAATAATAGATAAACCGGAAAAGACACAGATAATAGAAAAATTTACAGAAGCTAAAGCAGAAGTTAAAACATGTATAAAGTCAGAAAACCGGCAACATTTAGATGGTATAGCAAGAGAGGTAGTCATAGCAACAATGAAAGGAAGTCAATGCAAACTTTAGAAAATTACAATCTTGATCCGACAGTCGTAGGCCGGAATCGAATCCACAATCATCGGAGCATGAGACATGTGACGTAAGCACATGGCAACGAAGACTCCCTCTACAACCAAACTTAGAACATGTAATTCTGACGTTAAATCAATGCTTCTATATGTATTTTACCAAACTTAGAATATGTAACACTAACGTTAAATTAAAGCTACTATATGGATTTAACCAAACTTAAGAATATGTAAGACTAGCGTTAAACTAAAGCCTCTATATGGATTTGACCAAACTGAGAATATGTAACTTTAACGTTAAATCAATGTTTCAATGTGGATCAGAAACACGGAGAACGAATAAAGCAAAGATAAGCAAGGTGCAGTCTTTCATTAGCTGGTGCTTCCGCAGAATAGAACGATTACAGTGGTATGACAATATCGCTTATGTGAAAATTAGATACAAAACTAACCGTCTTCCAACGAATCAGGAGGTGTCGGAGATACACTGGCATGGGGATAGACATTGGTTGACACGGCCTGATATTGGTATAACAAGGAGATAAACTAAAGTGGGGTCGGACATGTGTTGACGCTACTTGAGAATAATATAAGTAGGAGATACACAGGGTGGCATTGGACATAGGTTGACAAGGCCTGAGAATGGTATAACTAGGAGATTACTCTGGCGTGGGGTTAGACATAGGTTGACAAGGCCTGAGAATGGTATAACTAGGAGATTACTCTGGCGTGGGGTTAGACATAGGTTGACACGGCCTGAGAATGGTATAACTAGGAGATTACTCTGGCGTGGGGTTAGACATAGGTTGACACGGCCTGAGAATGGTATAACTAGGAGATTACTCTGGCGTGGGGTTAGACATAGGTTGACACGGCCTGAGAATGGTATAACTAGGAGATTACTCTGGCGTGGGGTTAGACATAGGTTGACACGGCCTGAGAATGGTATAGCTAGGAGATTACTCTGGCGTGGGGTTAGACATAGGTTGACACGGCCTGAGAATGGTATAACTAGGAGATTACTCTGGCGTGGGGTTAGACACAGGTTGACAAGGCCTGAGAATGGTATAACTAGGAGATTACTCTGGCGTGGGGTTAGACATAGGTTGACACGGCCTGGGAATGGTATAACTAGGAGATTACTCTGGCGTGGGGTTAGACACAGGTTGACACGGCCTGAGAATGGTATAACTAGGAGATACTCTGGCGTGGGGTTAGACACAGGTTGACACGACCTGAGAATGGTATAACTAGGAGATACTCTGGCGTGGGGTTAGACACAGGTTGACACGGCCTGAGAATGGTATAACTAGGAGATACTCTGGCGTGGGGTTAGACATAGGTTGACACGGCCTGAGAATGGTATAACTAGGAGATACTCTGGCGTGGGGTTAGACACAGGTTGACACGACCTGAGAATGGTATAACTAGGAGATACTCTGGCGTGGGGTTAGACACAGGTTGACACGACCTGAGAATGGTATAACTAGGAGAACTCTGGCGTGGGGTTAGACACAGGTTGACACGACCTGAGAATGGTATAACTAGGAGATACTCTGGCGTGGGGTTAGACATAGGTTGACACGACCTGAGAATGGTATAACTAGGAGATTACTCTGGCGTGGGGTTAGACACAGGTTGACACGGCCTGAGAATGGTATAACTAGGAGATACTCTGGCGTGGGGTTAGACACAGGTTGACACGACCTGAGAATGGTATAACTAGGAGATTACTCTGGCGTGGGGTTAGACAAGGTTGACACGGCCTGAGAATGGTATAACTAGGAGATACTCTGGCGTGGGGTTAGACACAGGTTGACACGACCTGAGAATGGTATAACTAGGAGATACTCTGGCGTGGGGTTAGACTTCAGGTTGACACGACCTGAGAATGGTATAACTAGGAGATACTCTGGCGTGGGGTTAGACACAGTTGACACGACCTGAGAATGGTATAACTAGGAGATACTCTGGCGTGGGGTTAGACACAGGTTGACACGACCTGAGAATGGTATAACTAGGAGATTACTCTGGCGTGGGGTTAGACAAGGTTGACACGGCCTGAGAATGGTATAACTAGGAGATACTCTGGCGTGGGGTTAGACATAGGTTGACACGCCTGAGAATGGTATAATAGGAGATACTCTGGCGTGGGGTTAGACAAGGTTGACACGGCCTGGAATGGTATAACTAGGAGATACTCTGGCGTGGGGTTAGACACAGGTTGACACGCCTGAGAATGGTATAACTAGGAGATACTCTGGCGTGGGGTTAGACAGGTTGACACGACCTGAGAATGGTATACCTAGGAGATACTCTGGCGTGGGGTTAGACACAGTTGACACGACCTGAGAATGGTATAACTAGGAGAACTCTGGCGTGGGGTTAGACACAGGTTGACACGACCTGAGAATGGTATAACTAGGAGATACTCTGGCGTGGGTTAGCATGGTTGACACGGCTGAGAATGGTATAACTAGGAGATACTCTGGCGTGGGGTTAGACATAGGTTGACACGCCTGAGAATGGTATACTAGGAGATACTCTGCGTGGGGTTAGACACAGGTTGACACGCCTGGAATGGTAAACTAGGCACTCTGGCGTGGGGAGAACTAACACGGCAGAAGGATCTAGGAGTATCGCATGGGGTGCCAGTGCAGCTGAGAGGACAGAGATATCCGCGTGGGTTGCAGGTTGACAATGAGGGTTAAGGAGACATCGGTAGCAGTAAGTGCATGGTTAATGAATTCTGGCGTGTTTAGTACTGGCCGCCTAAATTTATTCTTTAATATATTGCAGGACCTGGCAAGCGTATTCAATGTTGTGGGCCAAACGGTACATGTCCTCCATTTATGACTAATCCGTAAGTTGACTTTTGTGTGAGAGTATGTGGTGATCAAGCAATTGATCAATGCCAGCTATGTAATTAGATGTTGGAGCATCTGTCACTATTTCTAGTGTAATGGACTTATTTTTGCGTGTGGATTAGCTTTTCCTTTTACCAGTGTCCTTCGCCTCTAGGCGAACCCACTTTGACTTCTAAAGTAATTGTAATTTACATTCTCCATGTCAAGGGACTAGAAGTCATCATTTTAGTCAATGGACTAGAAGTCATCATTTTAGTCAATGGACTAGAAGTCAACATTTTAGTCAATGAACTAGAAGTAATCATTTTAGTCAATGGACTAGAAGTCAACATTTTAGTCAATGGACTAGAAGTCATCATTTTAGTCAATGGACTAGAAGTCAACATTTTAGTCAATGTACTAGAAGTCACCATTTTAGTCAATGTACTAGAAGTCATCATTTTAGTCAATGGACTAGAAGTCACCATTTTAGTCAATGGACTAGAAGTTACCATTTTAGTCAATGGACTAGAAGTCACCATTTTAGTCAATGGACTAGAAGTCACCATTTTAGTCAATGGACTAGAAGTCAACATTTTAGTCAATTGACTAGAAATCAACATTTTAGTCAATGGACTAGAAGTCACCATTTTAGTCAATGGACTAGAAGTCAACATTTTAGCCAATGGACTAGAAATCAACATTTTAGTCAATGGACTAGAAGACAACATTTTAGTCAATGTACTAGAAGTCAACATTTTAGTCAATGGACTAGAAATCAACATTTTAGTCAATGGACTAGAAATCAACATTTTAGTCAATGGACTAGAAGACAACATTTTAGTCAATGTACTAGAAGTCATCATTTTAGTCAATGTACTAGAAGTCATTATTTTAGTCAATGGACTAGAAGACAATATTTTAGTCAATGTACTAGAAGTCATCATTTTAGTCAATGTACTAGAAGTCATCATTTTAGTCAATGTACTAGAAGTCATTATTTTAGTCAATGGACTAGAAGTCATTATTTTAGTCAATGGACTAGAAGTCATTATTTTAGTCAAGGACTAGAAGACAACATTTTAGTAAATGGACTAGAAGTCATAATTTTAATCAATGAACTAGAATTCATCGTTTAGTCAATGGACTAGAAGTCAACATTTTAGTCAATGGACTAGAAGTCAACATCTTAGTCAATGGACTAGAAGTCAACATTTTAGTCAATGGACTAGAAGTCAACATTTTAGTCAATGGACTAGAAGTCAACATTTTAGTCAATGGACTAGAAGTCATTATTTTAGTCAAACTGACCGGTGTAAGGGTTGAACTCGTTACCTCGGCTTCAGCATATTTTATCGCATCACACATTGAAAGAAGTATGTCTTTAATAACAAATGAGGCAGTGCTTCAAGAAGCAAGTGAACATCTTAAAATTGTTAGAGAAAGTTTTATGTCGGATTATCCGGACAAATAAACTTTAAAATGTAATAACAACAGTAAACAAGATATTAAATCATCTAGAGGAAGAAATATAGATAGATACCTCGAAGGTTTAGAATTATAGTATTATCGGAACAAGAATACAAACTTAACAATATAACTTGATGATCGAGCGCGTTGGCGCAGAATGATCGCCCACACTATGGACATTGCACATGATGATTGTCTTCTCCCTAGGCTTCCATGTTATCTATATCTGTGGTGTTGACCATTGGCTCCATGCTTCCCCTCCACATTATGTCAGAATAAAATGCCTTCTTCGTTTATCTTCCTTTCTGAAACTGACTCGAAAAAGCTCATGTTGTATTGAACATGTATTATTTTGTATACATACACAAGTACTAGTATTTACCATTTATAACTGAGTTGTACACATTTACCACCAATAGTTGGTACATTGTAAACTTCACTAACTAATAATATTCGGTAGATATTGAAATAAGTTGAATTTAGTGCAAACGAAATCGGTCAATGTGTTTTCAATGCCAGTTCTTGGAAAATAGGATACACGTTTGAAAGGCAGAATCTATCCAATATGCAACATGCTTCGTTGATTCGTTGATTGTAACAGGAGTTAATGACGTTAGACTTAGAAATATATGCGGACACAAATGGAAGCAGCACATATTGTTAAGAGGGTAAGTTAATAAGTAAGTCACAAATGGCTGTAGAAAATAACTAAATATGATAACAACTTGAAACCAGTTTATTTTTATACATACACTTACCCTTTATTTCTCACCATAATTTCCACCAACATTGAAGCACTTATTCCATCGTTTTATCAGCCCTACGATAGAATTAGTGCATCAATGTTGGTGGAAATTATGTTGAGAAATAAAGGGACAATGTATGTACAACAATAAACTGGTTTCAAGTTGTTATCATGTGTAGTTATTTGTCTACAGCCATTTGTGACTTACTTATTATCATACCCTCGTAAGCATCGCACATTGACACACAGCTTTGTGAAATATTTCTCACTGAATTATATCGTGCTCCTGAATCATTCTCCAACTACAGAAATGCATCTTCACAATCATTAGAAACTTTTTGAAGCGATAATTTCAATAAATGCTGAGCTAGATTTGAAGCCTCATCATTAAGTATTGAAAAAATATTGTCTAAATTAATTCCATACTTCTGTAAAATGCTGAAAAATGTTGTTTGGTTGCAAATTCTGAAACAGTTGGTCACTAGCTCAGCAAAACAACTGATGACAATGTTTTAAAGATTGCACCATTATGTATCTTTACAGTAATATTACAATTTTCCAACTTGCTTACGAAAACTCCGAAGCAATTAATGAATGTAAAATTACAGTATTTTTCCGTTCCATCTATATACTAAATACGTTTTTTTCAGTTTGTTTGGAATGTCAGCCAGATAGAAAAGATGAATGACCTTTTCTTTATGGACAAACAAGGCAGTTTAGTAAAGAATGTGTATTTGTTATATATAATCATTACGCGAAACTTCCAATATTAGTGTATTTAGGAAACTCTCGACACCAGGCTGTAGTTCTAATGGGTAATAATATACTATTGGTTATAATAATCATATGATATCTCTGTCAATTGTCTCCTCTTGGAACAAAGGCCCTCGGCCTATGACACTAGGCTGGCCTTTTTTTTTTTTTTTTTCCCCGCGTTTCCATCCTGTTTCAGGATATTGCGGTCAACACCAGCATCTTTCAGCTGTATGTTGATTCCTAGGCTAGATTACGCTCATCAGCACGCCACGACTTTCTGAGCGACCGGCTCCATACTCTCATAAGTCACTTTTGCGATTTGAACCACTGCTAATTCTCGTCGCGTCACGTGACGAGAGTATTCGGGGTTAGCGGAGAAAGCTGCTAACCCCTCGGCCATGGATCCGGCACTAGGCTGGCCTGTCATTTACTATTTCCTCGGGCTCACTCAGTGCCCTGCTCGTGTCATTCAAATTTCTCTCTAATTCTCTGCCCTGTGTTTTTGCAGTCTCCCACTGTTGTGTTTTGTGTGCATTCCAGTGCAAGGACTTTCAAGCAATTATATTTTCAGTTTTCTCGCTATGCGTGCTATCACCCGCATTGTTTTCCTCACCTCTTGGTTCATTGAAATCTAAACACAGGAGCCACTAACAATATGTTGCACGATTTGTTGCCTGCCGTATTTGGCAGCACACCCAGGTCACTGTATAGTTGCTTAAATAGTTGTGAGCTAACAGCTTGTCTTTTAAGAAATCTGAATGAGTTATTATAAACCTGTATATGAGCTTGAAGTAATAGTGAAGTCAATGACTGATGATGGATCTGACAATGAATATTATCTTATAGTATGTAATGTCGAACTACAACACCGCACTATAGGCATTCACATGCGTGTTTAGTCTCCCGGTAGAGCAGCCATCCCAGTGTATATCTGCTTACTGTTCCCATGTGCAGTTAGTCATGATGTCTTATCTCCGAGTCAGCACTGCGTTGATTATAATCAATACAAACAGGTAGGCGCCGCTACCCGTTGCTATTGGTGCATTATTTGCCTGCGGGTTTGTGCATGTATTAATGTTTCCCCCGGCATGTCCGTATGTGTACATCCAGTTCCCCCGGCATGTCCGTATGTGTACATCCAGTTCCCCCGGCATGTCTGTGTGTGTACATCCAGGTATGTGATGAGAAACTTCAATTGCTGTCTATCCATTTGGAGCGGAGACTACCGGTTGGGATTTTTGTACCATTTTCACGGAGACTGCTATGATTATTACGTCTGTGGCTGTCTGTTCTGAGCCCACTTATGTGCTCTGAGAGCAGCGTTGATCTCCATGGTCAGGCTCAATGTAATTCTCCGGGACGTACAATATTCTCTTTGATTAATTTTCCCATCTTTTGTACTGTGTCAGCCCATGCTGACCATGAGCCACACTTAAAACCAAAACCAAAAAAAAAAAAAAACCAAAAAAAAAAAACACACACACACAAAATGAATAAACTCAAACGCTATGAGACAGAATAATACACCTATCTACGTAGCAACGTAGGCAATGTTTCAATCAATTAGGAGCCATCTCCACAATGAAGGTTGGCTGCAAGTGGATCTCCAACACTGTCTGTCTCTTGCCTTGATTGTACATTCTGTCAGACTGATGTTCGTCCGATCTCTTTGATCTTATCTCCCCACTTGTATCTGTTGTCTACCTCCTTGCTTGCTTGCTCTCAACCTTCTTGCCTCCAGTGTACGGTTTTTTATAAGAGTGTTGATGTCTTTTAACCTGTGAACCGAAATATTTCACTTGCCTCTTTTTATTTCTTTCATCAACTCTCTTTTCATTCACTAAGTTTTTACTAGAACCTCTGTATTTGATTGTTTTCTGATTCCATGAAATATGACATATTCTTCTGTAAATCCACATCTCCAGGGCAATCTATTCGACTTTCTAGTTGCTTGTTCAATGTCCGAACTGAGACAATGTTTAGAGAACAGATAAAAATATCACAATATGAATACAAAACCAAGACACGGTTTTATAGCACTAGAAAAATGGTAGAAGTCAGAAGAAATTAAACTTAGCATCAAACTTAGAATAATTCATTATAACGTCAAACAATTAGTACTGTATGGGTAAAAACAACCAAACATGGAAAACAACTGAACTGATTACAAATAACCACAAACGTTGATCAACTGGTGCCAGCGCAAAATGTAAGGATGGAAAAGTACAAACGTTTTTGTCGGGAATCCACAAAGGAACGGAAACAGAGGAAGAACTAAAAATCCATGATGAAGAAAGTAATAAACATAAATGAATGTCATGAGGAGGACATGAACTTATATGTATGGGATAGCTAAGGCTAGGAGGGCTTGGGTGTCCTTTGCTAAGGGACTATGGAACAATGGTGGAACAGGTGACAGAAAGAAAAACTTCTCCCTTTCTCCCTGAAACTGTGAAGTGAGGAATCACATATGTTTATAATCCATACCAAGGTATTGCGCTTACGTATATTGTTTTATTTCGCTCCATGAAGAAATTGCTTTCCTATCGAGATACCTAGCGATGATCGAGTCTTCGAAGGCAAATGTTTGGAGTTTGTGAGATCACTTGCTGCCACTGACGATAACGGATATCAGAAATGTAAGTAGTGAAGGCACATGTTTGGAGTTTGTAAGACCTCTTGCTACAACTGATGATAACGGAGATCATAAATGTAAGTAGTGAAGGTACATTGTTTGGAGTTTGTAAGACCCCTTGCTGCAACTGACGATAACGGAGATCAGAAATATAAGTAGTGAAGGTACATTGTTTGGAGTTTGTAAGACCTCTTGCTGCAACTGACGATAACGGAGATCAGAAATGTAAGTAGTGAAGGCACATGTGTAGTGTTTGTAAGACCTCTTGCTGCCACAGACGATAACTGAGTTCAGAAATGAAAGTAGCGAAGGTATATCGTTTGGAGTTTCTGAGATCACTTGCTGCAACTGAAGATATAGGAGTTCAGAAACGTAAGTAGTAAAGGTGGAAACATTCTTTGTTTATATTATTGTCCTGTCTGTAGGATCTATTATTTTTTCCCGTTCTCTCGCTATGAACTCAAGCGTATTCCATACATATGCTACTAGTTCTAGTGCTATAAATTTATTTTTGCGTGTGGATTAGCTTTCCCTATGACTAGTGCCCCTCGCCATTAGGCTAACCCACTCCGACTTCTGAGGTACTTGTAATGTACGTACCCAAGTCAAAGACGAGAAGTCAACAGTTTAGTTCAACTGACAGTGTAGGGATCGCATCCGCTACTTCAGCATCAACATCATGGCCTTATATAGAAAGGCCAGATGTATCATGATGGGAGAGATTGGAAGAGTCGACACGTATCGTGTAAGAGAATGCTTAATGAATAAAGTGCTCCAAGACATAAACACCCATCAACAAGATTAGTTCTCAAAGTAAATAGTGAGATTTTGAAGTTATATTAGATGTATTTCCAATGCAGAATTGTACACGTACAACATATATGGAGGGTATAGGCAAAGCGACGAAAGCTGGAGTCAGTTTGATCACGTGTGTTCTAGAAGAATATGGACATGCTATGGTGTCCATCGTGGTCTCCTTCTTTATGTTCAGTTTGACCCTTGGACCGCATGTGTCGCTGAATACCTCTTGCCCGCAGGTCTTTGACACCCGCCACACCCATTAGTATGATTTGTATCATTAAATCATGTCCTTAACGTCGCTAACATGTGGCTTGTCTTATTTTTTATTTCTTATATGCATTTTCTTTTTTTATTTATGTTTTATTTTATTTTGCAGCTTTCAACATGGGCATGTATACATTCCTCAGTACACAAACATATAGTGATAAATCCAGCACTGTAGAGACTATGAATTGTGGCAGAAAAGGCAACGTATGGTTTTGCAACGACAAATAATTGATAATATCTGCGAATGTGTTTCTCCATCATGTATATATTCTAAGGATCTCCTAGCTTGCATAGAGCAAGGTAAAAGACTACAGGGAAAACAATCGAAGCAAGCATAACCATAGAAACAAATAATTACATATGATTTATTTCTTTGATTTGATGTCTCCAGCATTTCGCAACATCATGTCAGAAGAATGCGTTCGTCAATATTATGAATACATCTGTTTGTCTTTAACCTTTGGTTAAGCATGGTTCTATATTTTTGATAGTGTATCAAATCACATATTAAGAAGCTCTTATAGGCAGCAAAGATGTGTTTCTCTGTCGAATCGTGCGAATACTATGGACGGCCAGAGAAAATAGCTACGTATGCCTGGAACAGGCCAATTAAAGTAGAACATTATAGCAAACAATAAGGAGAAGACAAAGTGGTGTATGGTCATTTAATGAAAAAGAAGCCTGCAAAAGAATCAATCCGACTGGAAAGATTACTCGTAGAGGAGACAGGGGCAGACTGAGAGAAAGAACGGCGTGAAGAAATATCTTCAGTAAAATAGACCCAAGACACCAATGACCGGGATCTGTGAGAAGTAATTAACGCCTACACCCTTTGCCATTGACATAATTATGCTGGCGATATTATATACATATAAAGTGAACACAAGAGATAGAATTAAATTGTAAGAAGACAAAGATTGTGTCACCACTAGGAAAAAGGAAATACCACAATGAAATATACAAGTAAATGGGAATATTCTTAAACATCGGTACATTTTCTCCGAACAGTCATAACATCTGACTGGAGATCCGTTGAAGAGATTAGAATAGAATCACCATGGTAATGGTAGCCTTTCGCAAAATGAAATCATACTGACCAATAAAGATGTCATTTGCAACGAGAAAAAGAGTGTTGAGGTGCTAAATAGAACATGAACTTTTGTATGGCTATAGAACGTGGTCAATGAGCAGACAAGCTGAACATCATCTAATGGCCGTGGATCTGTGGTTTCTGAGGAAAATGCAAAGAACACAATGGACAGACTGACAAATAACATGAAACGTCCTACCAGAAACAAAAGCGTAAACTGATTAGAGAATTAGACGTAGACAGTCACACATTTTTGGACACGTTTATGAGAAAAAATAATTTGTGATCTTGGTGACAACTGGCAAGATTAAGGGGGATTAGAACAATGGGAGGGCAGAGAAGTATTGTGCAGCGACATGGCTACTATACCTTAGTCTTTCCATGATCCAATCATTAGCTAAGACATTAATCAACTCGTTACTGTAGAAATGTTCCAATGTTGTGGAAAAGAAAAGAACATAATTTACAGTAACGAGGTCCGCGTTTCGGTATATTCAATAATCGAGATTAATGCTTTGCCCATTTGTACGAACAGTTTCCCAGGGCGCAGATCACACGGTCACATCTTTTCTTGACGCATCCACTGTTTATGGCTCGACCAATGATTGGCTGAATCGATCAGGGATCCAGGTATGTGCGTTCTACCATCATTCACTGTTCACAATGGCAAGCAGCTCTGCGCTGTTTGAAACTTGGATACCTATTATTTCCAGTTTACAGTTTATCATCATTAAACAACATTGGCCGTAGTGAACTAGCAGTGTTTCTGTTGTTACTGTATGAAACGGGTGCATATTGTCACAATGTGGGAAGGGTGTGTGTTGTCAGAATGTGGGAAGGGTGTATATTGTCACAATATGGTAAAAGTGTATGTTGTCATAATGTGGGAAGGGTGCATATTGTCACAATGTGGGAAGGGTGCATATTGTCACAATGTGGGAAGGGTGTATATTGTCACAATGTGGGAAGGGTGTGTGTTGTCATAATGTGGGAAGGGTGTATCTTGTCACAATGTGGGAAGGGTCATATTGTCACAACGTGGGAAAAGTCTATATTGTCACAATGTGGGAAGATGTATATTGTCACAGTGTGGGAAGGGTGTATATTGTCACAATGTGGAAAGGGTGTATATTGTCACAATGTGGGAAAGGTGTATATTGTCACAATGTGGGAAGGGTGTATACTGTCATATGTGGGAAGGGTTTATATTGTCATAATGTGGGAAGGATGTATACTGTCACAGTGTGGGAAGGTGTATACTGTCACAATGTTGGGAAGTGTGTATATTGTCATAATGTGGGAAGGGTGTATATTGTCACAATGTGGGATGGGTGTATACTGCCATAATGTGGGAGGGTGTATATTGTCATAATGTGGGAAGAGTGTATATTGTCATAATGTGTGAAGGGTGTATTTTGTCATAATGTGTGAAGGGTGTATCCTGTCACAATGTGTGAAGGGTGTATTTTGTCATAATGTGTGAAGGGTATATTGTCATAATGTGTGAAGGGTGTACCTCTCATAATGTGTGAAGGGTGTATGCTGTCACAATGTGGGAAGGTGTATACTGTCATAATGTGGGAAGTGTGTATACTGTCATAATGTGGGAAGGGTGTATACTGTCATAATGTGGGAAGGGTGTATACTGTGGCACTGTGTATACTGTCATAATGTGGGAAGAGTGTATACTGTCATAATGTGGGAAGGGTGTATACTGTCATAATGTGGGAAGTGTGTATACTGTCATAATGTGGGAAGGTGTATACTGTCATAATGTGGGAAGAGTGTATACTGTCATAATGTGGGAAGTGTGTATACTGTCATAATGAGGGAAGAGTGTATACTGTCATAATGTGGGAAGTGTGTATACTGTCATAATGTGGGAAGAGTGTATACTGTCATAAGTGGGAAGAGTGTATACTGCCACAATGTGGGAAGTGTGTATATTGTCATAATGTGGGAAGAGTGTATACTGCCCCAATGTGGGAAGGGGGTATATTGTCCATAATGTGGGAAGAGTGTATATTGTCATAATGTGGGAAGGGGGTATATTGTCTAATGTGGGAAGAGTGTATATTTTCATAATGTGGGAAGGGGTGTATATGCCCCAAAAGTGGGAAGGGTGTATATTGTTTATAATGTGGGAAGGGGTGTATACTGTCATAATGTGGGAAGGGTTTTATATTGTCATAATGTGGGAAGATGTATATTTTCATAATGTGGGGAAGGGTGTTTTATTTCATAATGTGGGGAAAAGTTTATAAATTTTCATAATGTGGGGAAAAGGGGGTATATTGTCTAATGTGGGAAAAGGGGGTATATTGTCATAATGTGGGGAAAGTGTATATTTCATAATGTGGGAAGGGTGTATATTGTCATAATGTGGGAAAGTGTATATTGTCATAATGTGGGGGAAAAGTGTATATTTTCCCCAAAAGTGGGAAGGTGTATATTGTCATAATGTGGGGAAAGGGGGGTATATTGTCAAAAATGTGGGGAAAAGGGGGTATATTTTCCCTAATGTGGGGAAAGTGTATACTGCCCCAAAAGTGGGAAGGGTGTATATTGTCATAATGTGGGAAGAGTGTATATTGTCATAATGTGGGAAGAGTGTATACTGCCCCAATGTGGGAAAAAGGGGGTATACTGCCCTAATGTGGGAAGGGTTATATTGTCAAAATGTGGGGAAAAGTGTATATTTTCATAATGTGGGAAGGTGTTACGCCACAAAGTGGGAAGGGGGTATACTGTCAAATGTGGGGAAATGTGTATATTTTCATAATGTGGGAAGGTGTATATTTTCAAATGTGGGAAGGGGGTATATTTCATAATGTGGGAAGGTGTATATTGTCAAATGTGGGAAGGGTGTATACTGTCATAATGTGGGAAGGGTGTATATTTTCACAAAGTGGGAAGGGTGTATATTGTCAAAAAAAAATGTGGGAAGGGTGTATATTGTCATAATGTGGGAAAAGGGGTATATTGTCAAATGTGGGAAGGGTGTATCCCCTTTATAATGTGGGGAAAGGGGGTATTTGTCACAATGTGGGGAAAGGGGGTATATTTTCATAATGTGGGAAGTGTGTATATTTTCACAATGGGAGGGTGTATACTGTGGCACTGTGGGAAGGGTGTATATGTTGTGGAAGGGTGTATACTGTGGACTGTGGGAAGGGTGTATACTGGGAAAAGTGGGAAGGTGTTTTAAGGGGGGGTGTATTGTGGCAGTGGGAAGGGGTATATGCAATGTGGGAAGGGTGTATATCCAAAAGTGGAAGGGTGTTATTGGCCCCTGTGGGAAGGTGTATTTGGCATGTGGGAGGGTGTATCTTGCAATGTGGGAAGGGGGTATACTGTAAAAATGGGAAGGGTGTATTCTTGGGGGGGGGGGTTACTGTTAATGGGGAAGGGTGTAATTTAAAATGGGAAGGTGTATACTGTATTGGGGAAGGTGTATACTGTAAAAATGGGAAGGGGTATACTGTTAATGGGGAAGGGTGTATACTGTTAATGTGGGAAGGGTGTATTGCATAATGTGGGAAGGGTGTAATTTTAAATGTGGGAAGGGTGTAATTTTAAATGGGGAAGGTGTAATTTAATGTGGGAAGGGGTAATGTATAATGTGGGAAGGGGTAATTTTTAAAAGTGGGAAGGGTGTATACTGTCATAATGTGGGAAGGTGTATATTGGCAATGTGGGAAGGTTTACTTCAAGTGGGAAGGGTGTATATTTATGGGGGGGTGTATATGATTGGTGTGGGAAGGGTGTATACTGTCATAATGTGGGAAGGGTGTATTAAAAAGGGGAAAGGGGGTAACTTAAAAGGGGGAAAGGGGGTTATTTAAATGTGGGAAGGGGGTATACTGTCATAATGTGGGAAGGTGTATATGTCAAATGTGGGAAGGTGTATACTGTCATAATGTGGGAAGGTGTATATTAAATGGGGAAGGTGTATACTTAATGTGGGAAGGTGTATACTTATAATGTGGGAAGGTGTATCTGTCATAATGTGGGAAGGGTGTATACTGTCATAATGTGGGAAGGTGTATACTCATAATGTGGGAAGAGTGTATATGTCATAATGTGGGAAGGTGTATACTGTCATAATGTGGAAGTTTATCTAATGTGGGAAAGGGGAACTGTATAATGTGGGAAGGGTAACTGTATAATGTGGGAAGTGTATACTGTTAATGTGGGAAGGTGTATACTGTCATAATGTGGGAAGGTGTATACTGTCATAATGTGGGAAGAGTGTATACTTAAATGTGGGAAGGTGTAACTTCATAATGTGGGAAGGGGTATCTGTCAATGGGGAAGTGTGTATATTGTCAATGGGGAAGTGTGTATATTTTCATATGGGGAAGGTGTATATTGTCAATGGGGAAGGTGTATTGTCAAATTTGGGGAAGGTGAATTGTATAATGTGGAAGTGTTATTGTCATAATGTGGGAAGTGTTATCTGTCAAATGTGGGAAGGGTTATCTGTCAAATGTGGGAAGGTGTATCTTAATGTGGGAAAGGTATACTTTATAATGGGAAGGTGTATAGTCATATGGGGGGTGTTTATGTCAAATGTGGGGGGGGTTATTATAATGTGAAGGTTTATTTCATTGGGAAGGGTGTATATGCAAAAATGGGAAGGGTGTATTTAATGTGGGAAGGGATACTGTGAATGTGGGAAGGTGTAACTTTAATGTGGGAAGGGTGTTACTGTAATGGGGAAGGGGTATCTGTTGGGGAAGGTTGATACTGTGGGGGACTGTGGAATTGGGGGGGATACTGCTAATGTGGGAAGGTGTATTGTCAAATTGGGAAGGGTGTATACTGCATAAGGGGAAGGGTGTATTGGGGGTGGGGAAGGGTGTATTTGAATGTGGGAAGGGTGTAATTTTGATGTGGGAAGGGTGTATTGAATGTGGGAAGGGTGTATTTTAAAAATGGGAAGGGTTTATTTAAGGGGGAAAGGGGTATACTGCATAAGGGGGAAAGGGGGTATATTGGAAGGGTGGAACTGTTGGGGGAAAGGGGGGGATATGTCCAAAAGGGGAAAGGGGGTATACTGTCATAATGTGGGAAGGGTGTTTGTATAATGTGGGAAGAGTGTATACTGTATAAGTGGAAGGGTTTTCTGAAAGTGGGAAGGTGTATACTGTTAAAAGTGGGAAGGGGTATACTGTCATAATGTGGGAAGTTTAATTGGGAAGGGTGTAACTGTTAATGTGGGAAGGTGTATACTGTCATAATGTGGGAAGGTGTATACTGTCATAATGGGGAAGGTGTATACTGTCATAATGTGGGAAGGTGTAATTTTAATGTGGGAAGGTTATACTGTCATAATGTGGGAAGTGTGTATACTGTCATAATGTGGGAAGAGTGTATACTGTCATAATGTGGGAAGGTGTAACATAATGTGGGAAGTGTATACTGTCATAATGTGGGAAGAGTGTATACTGTCAAATGTGGGAAGGTGTATACTGTCATAATGTGGGAAGTGTGTATATTTTCAAATGGGGAGGTGTATTTTTAAATTGGGAATTGTATTTTATGGGGAAGGTGTATATTGTTAATTGGGAAGGTGTTTGTTTTGTGGAAGGTGTATATTGTCATAATGTGGGAAGGTGTATTCCAAAAGTGGGAAATGTATTTCATAATGTGGGAAGTGTAACCCAAAGTGGGAAGGGTATATGTCATAATGTGGGAAGTGTGTATATTGTCAAATGTGGGAAGGTGTATATTTAATTGGGAAGTGTGTAATTGTCAAATGTGGGAAAGGGGGGTATATTTTAATGGGGAATTGGAAATGTGGGAAGGTGAAAAGGGATGTAAGGGGGGGTATCCTTCATAATGGGAAGGGTTTCTGCCCTGTGGGAAGGTGTTACTGTCAAATTTTGGGGGTGTATACTGCCATAAGTGGGAAGGTGTTACTGTCATAATGTGGGAAGGGTGTTAATGAATGTAATTGGAAGGTATACTGTGAGTGGAAAGGGGTAATGGCAAATTTTGGGAAGGTTATACTGTTAATGTGGAAAGTGTATACTGTGGCCTGTGGGAGGGTGTATACTGCCCTAATGTGGGGGGGGGGGGAAGTGGCAGGGGAAGGGGTAAGTGAAAAGGGGAAAGGGGGTAATGCATAATGTGGGAAGGTGTGTATACTGTTAATGGGGAAGGGTTTTATTTGGGGCTGTGGGAAGGGGTTTGTATGTGGGGGGTGTAATTTTTTGGGGAGGGTGTAACTGTTATGTGGGAAGGGTTTTTAAAAAGTGGGAAGGGTGTATATGATGTGGGAAGGGTGTATAGCATAATGTGGGAAGGTGTATTGCAATGGGAGGGTGTATACTGCATAATGTGGGAAGGTGTATTGTAATTTGGGAAGGGGGTAATGTCATAATGTGGGAAGGTCATAATGTGGGAAGGTGTAATCGTAAATTGGGAAGGGTGTATACGTATAATGTGGGAAGGTGTATACTGTAAGTGGGAAGGGTGTATATGTCAAATGTGGGAAGTGTATATGAATGTGGGAAAATTATACTGTCATAATGTGGGAAGTTATACGTTAAAAGTGGGAAGGTGTATAGTATAATGGGGAAGTGTTATTTAATGTGGGAAGGGTATACTGCATAAGGTGAAATTATAATGTAAGGGGGTGTATACTGTATAATGGGGAAGAGTGTTATACTTAAATGTGGGAAGGTGTTTTATAATGGGGAATGGTGTTTTCATAATGTGGGAATGTATATTTTAATGTGGGGGTGTATTTTAAATGTGGGGTGTGTTTTTAAATTTGGGGGTGTTATATTTCATAAGTGGGGTGTTATTTTAAATGGGGAGGTTATATTATAATTTGGGGAAAGGGTATATTTAAATGTGGGAGTTTATTTTAAAAGGGGGAAAGTTATTTAAGTGGGAGGGTGTATATTTATTGGGGAAGTGTGTATATTAAAAAATTTGGGGGGTGTATTTTATTTGGGAAGGGTGTATCTCAAATGTGGGAGGTGTATATGTATAATGTGGGAAGGTGTATATGTAAATGTGGGAGGTGTATACTGTCAAAAGTGGGAAGGGTGTATACTTTGTGGGAAGGGGTATACTGCAAATGTGGGAAGGGGGTATTTGTTAAAAGTGGGAAGGGTGTATTGTCACAATGTGGGAAGGGTGTATACTGTCATAATGTGGGAAGGTTATTGGCAATGTGGGAAGGGTATATATAATGTGGGAAGGGTTATTGCCAATGTGGGAAGGTGTATACTGTTAAAGGGGAAGGTGTATACTGTCATAATGTGGGAAGGTGTATTGTCATAATGTGGGAAGGTGTATACTGTGCATGTGGGAAGGGTGTATCTGCAATTTGGGGGGGTGTTTTACTGTGATGTGGGAAGGGTGTATACTGGCAATGTGGGAAGGGTGTATACTTTTAATGTGGGAAGGGTGTATACTGTTAAGTGGGAAGGGTGTATACTGCAAATGGGGGGGTGTATACCCTAATGTGGGAAGGGTGTATACTTAATGTGGGAAGGGTGTATACTGGGGTGGGAAGGTTATCTGTCAAAAGGGGAAGGGTGTATACTGTGGCCTGGGAAGGGTGTAATTGGAGGGGAAGGGTGTCTTGAATGTGGGAGGGTGTATACTGTGGAGGGGGGAAGGTGTATACTGTGGAGTGGGAAGGTGTATACTGAAAAATGGGGAAGGTTATGTGCAATGTGGGAAGGGTGTAACTGAAAGGGAAGGGTATGTCAAAGTGGGAAGGGTGTAATTTCTGGGAGGGTGTAATACTGTGGAATGGGAAGGGTGTATACTGTGAGGGGAAGGTTAATTTTGCATGGGAAGGGTGTATACTGTTGGGGGGAAGGTATAATTTGGGGAAAGGGTGTAATTTCATGTGGGAAGGGTGTAATTCATAATGTGGAAGGGTGTATTGGCAAATTTGGGGGAAAGGGGTATATGTCAAATGTGGGAAGGGGTATATGTCATAATGTGGGAAGGGGTAATTTTATAATGTGGGAAGGGGTAACTGTAAATGTGGGAAGGGGTAACTGTAAATGTGGGAAGGGGGTAATGTCATAATGTGGGAAGGGTAATGTATAATTGGGAAGGGTGTAATGTCATTGTGGGAAGGGTGTATACTGTTAATGTGGGAAGGGTGTATTGTCATAATGGGAAGGGTGTATACTGTATAATGTGGGAAGGGTGTAACTGAATGTGGGAAAGGGGTAACTGTCATAATGTGGGAAGGTGTATACTGTATAATGTGGAAGGGGTAATTTTAATGTGGGAAGATTTGTCAAATGTGGGAAGGGTGTAAAAATGTGGGAAGTGTATTGTAATGTGGGAAGAGTGTTAAGTCATAATGTGGGAAGGTGTATATTAAATGTGGGAAGTGTATTGTAAATGGGGAAGGTGTATACTGTTAATGTGGGAAAGGGGTATATTTTAATGTGGGAAGAGTGTATATGTCAATGTGGGAAGGGTGTATTGTCTAATGTGGGAAGGGTTTCAAATTTGGAAGGGTATATGTCAAATGTGGGAAGGTGTATATTTCAAATGTGGGAAGGGTGTATATGTCAAATGTGGGAAGGTGTATATGTCAAATGTGGGAAGGTGTATATTTTCAAATGTGGGGAAGTGTATATTTTCAAATGTGGGAAGGTGTATATTTAAATGTGGGATGTGTATATTTCATAATGTGGGAAGGTGTATTTGTCATAATGTGGAAGGGTTTTTAAAAAGGGTATTTCAAATGTGGGAAGGGTGTATCTGTCAAATGTGGGGAAAGGGGTATATGTCATAATGTGGGAAGGTGTATATGTCAAATGGGGAAGGGTGTATATGTCATAATGTGGGGAAATTTTCCGGGGGGGTTTTTCCCGGGGGGGTTTCCGGGGGGGGTTTCCCGGGGGGGTTTTTTTTGGGGGGTTTTTTTAAGGGAAATTTATTTTAAGGGATGTTTTAAAAAAGGGGAATTTTTTTTAAAAAATGGAATTTTAAAAAGGGAAATGTAAAAAGTGGGAAGGTGTATATGCAAATGTGGGAAGGTGTATATTCAAATGTGGGAAGAGTGTATACGCAAATGTGGGAAGAGTGTATATCCCAAAGGGGGGGTGTATATTTTCAAATGTGGGAAGGGTGTATATTTTCAAATGTGGGAAGGTGTATATTGTCAAATGTGGGAAGGTTTTATTTCAAATGTGGGAAGGTTGTATATTTCATAATGTGGGAAAGTTTATTTCAAATGTGGGGAAAATTATATTTCAAATGTGGAAGGTTATATTGTCATAATGTGGGGAAAAGGGGTATATTTTCAAATGTGGGAAGGTGTATATTTTCAAATGTGGGAAGGGGGTATATTGTCATAATGTGGGGAAAAGGGGTATATTGCAAATGTGGGAAAGGGGGTATATTGTCATAATGTGGGAAGAGTGTATATTGTCATAATGTGGGAAGGTGTATATTGTCATAAGTGGGAAGGTGTATATTGTCATAATGTGGGAAGAGTGTATATTGTCACAATGTGGGATGGGTGTATATTGTCATAATGTGGGAAGTGTGTATATTGTCATAATGTGTGAAAGGTGTATATTGTCATAATGTGTGAAGGGTGTATCCTCTCATAATGTGTGAAGGTGTATCCTGTCACAATGTGGGAAGGGTGTATACTGTCATAATGTGGGAAGTGTGTATACTGTCACAATGTGGGATGTGTGTATACTGCCACAATGTGGGAAGAGTGTATACTGTCACAATGTGGGAAGGGTGTATATTGTCATAATGTGGGAAGTGTGTATATTGTCACAATGTGGGATGGGTGTATACTGTCATAATTTGGGAAGTGTGTATATTGTCACAATGTGGGAAGTGTGTATATTGTCATAATGTGGGAAGTGTGTATATTGTCACAATGTGGGATGTGTGTATATTGTCATAATGTGGGAAGTGTTTATATTGTCATAATGTGTGAAAGGTGTATATTGTCATAATGTGTGAAGGGTGTATCCTCTCATAATGTGTGAAGGGTGTATCCTGTCACAATGTGGGAAGGGTGTATACTGTCATAATGTGGGAAGTGTGTATACTGTCATAATGTGGGAAGAGTGTATACTGTCATAATGTGGGAAGGGTGTATACTGTCATAATGTGGGAAGTGTGTATACTGTCATAATGTGGGAAGAGTGTATACTGTCATAATGTGGGAAGTGTGTATACTGTCATAATGTGGGAAGAGTGTATACTGTGGCACTGTGGGAAGGGTGTATACTGCCTTAATGTGGGAAGGGTGTATACTGTGGCACTGTGGATAGAGTGTATATTGTGGCACCGTGGGAAGGGTGTATACTGTCATAATGTGGGAAGGGTGTATACTGTGGCACTGTGGGAAGAGTGTATACTGTGGCACTGTGGGAAGGGTGTATACTGCCATAATGTGGGAAGAGTGTATACTGTGGCACTGTGGGAAGGGTGTATACTGCCATAATGTGGGAAGGGTGTATACTGTCAAAATGTGGGAAGGGTGTATACTGTGGCACTGTGGGAAGGGTGTATACTGTGGCACTGTGGGAAAGGTGTATACTGTCGTAATGTGGGAAGGGTGTATACTGTGGCACTGTGGGAAGGGTGTATACTGTCATAATGTGGGAAGGGTGTATACTGTGGCACTGTGGGAAGGGTGTATACTGTCATAATTTGGGAAGGGTGTATACTGCCATAATGTTGGAAGGGTGTATACTGCCATAATGTGGGAAGGGTGTATACTGTGGCACTGTGGGAAGGGTGTATACTGTTGCACTGTGGGAAAGGTGTATACTGTGGCACTGTGGGAAGGGTGTATACTGTCATAATGTGGGAAGGGTGTATACTGTGGCACTGTGGGAAGGGTGTATAATGTCATAATGTGGGAAGGGTGTATACTGTGGCACTGTGGGAAGCGTGTATACTGTCATAATGTGGGAAGGGTGTATACTGTGGCACTGTGGGAAGGGTGTATACTGTCATAATGTGGGAAGGGTGTATACTGTCATAATGTGGGAAGGGTGTATACTATGGCACTGTGGGAAGGGTGTATACTGTCATAATGTGGGAAGGGTGTATACTGTGGCACTGTGGGAAGGGTGTATACTGTCATAATGTGGGAAGGGTGTATACTGTGGCACTGTGGGAAGGGTGTATACTGTCATAATGTGGGAAGGGTGTATACTGTGGCACTGTGGGAAGCGTGTATACTGTCATAATGTGGAAGGGTGTATACTGTGGCACTGTGGGAAGGGTTATACTGTCATAATGTGGGAAGGGTGTATACTGTGGCACTGTGGGAAGGGTGTATACTGTCATAATGTGGGAAGGTGTATATTGTCATAATGTGTGAAGGGTGTAACCTCTCATAATGTGTGAAGGGTGTATGCTGTCACAATGTGGGAAGGGTGTATACTGTCATAATGTTGGAAGTGTGTATACTGTCATAATGTGGGAAGAGTGTATACTGTCATAATGTGGGAAGGGTGTATACTGTCATAATGTGGGAAGTGTTATACTGTCATAATGTGGGAAGAGTGTATACTGTCATAATGTGAGAAGAGTGTATACTGTCATAATGTGGGAAGTGTGTATACTGTCATAATGTGGGAAGAGTTTTATACTGTCATAATGTGTTAATTGTGTATACTCTCATAATGTGGGAAGAGTGTATACTGTCATAATGTGGGAAGATGTATACTGTCACAATGTGGGAAGGGTGTATACTGTCATAATGTGGGAAGAGTGTATACTGTCATAATGTGGGAAGAGTGTATACTGTCACAATGTGGGAAGAGTGTATACTGTCATAATGTGGGAAGGATGTATACTGTAACAGTGTGGTTATTGTGTATACTCTCATAATGTGGGGAAAAGTGTATACTGTCATAATGTGGGAAGAGTGTATACTGTCACAATGTGGGAAGGGTGTATATTGTCATAATGGTGGGAAGAGTGTATACTGTCACAATGTGGGAAGGGTGTATATTGTCATAATGTGGGAAGTGTGTATATTGTCACAATGTGGGATGGGTGTATACTGTCATAATGTGGGAAGTGTGTATATTGTCACAATGTGGGAAGTGTGTATATTGTCATAATGTGGGAAGTGTGTATATTGTCACAATGTGGGATGGTGTATATTGTCATAATGTGGGAAGTGTGTATATTGTCATAATGTGTGAAAGGTGTATATTGTCATAATGTGTGAAGTGTATCCTCTCATAATGTGTGAAGGGTGTATCCTGTCACAATGTGGGAAGGGTGTATACTGTCATAATGTGGGAAGTGTGTATACTGTCATAATGTGGGAAGAGTGTATACTGTCATAATGTGGGAAGGGTGTATACTGTCATAATGTGGGAAGTGTGTATACTGTCATAATGTGGGAAGAGTGTATACTCTCATAATGTGGGAAGAGTGTATACTGTCATAATGTGGGAAGAGTGTATACTGCCACAATGTGTGGAAGGGTGTATATTGTCATAATGTGGGAAGGGTGTATATTGTCATAATGTGGGAAGAGTGTATACTGTCACAATGTGGGATGGGTGTATACTGCACAATGTGGGAAGGTGTATATGTCATAATGTGTGAAGAGTGTATACTGTCACAATGTGGGAAGAGTGTATACTGCACAATGTGGGAAGGGTGTATATTGTCATAATGTGGGAAGAGTGTATACTGTCACAATGTGGGAAGAGTGTATACTGCCACAATGTGGGATGGTGTATAATGTCATAATGTGGGAAGAGTGTATACTGCCACAATGTGGGAAGGGTGTATATTGTCATAATGTGGGAAGAGTGTATATTGTCATAATGTGGGAAGAGTGTATACAGCTACAATGTGGGAAGGTGTATACTGTCACAATGTGGGAAGTGTGTATATTGTCATAATGTGGGAAGTGTGTATATTGTCACAATGTGGGATGGGTGTATACTGTCATAATGTGGGAAGTGTGATATTGTCACAATGTGGGAAGTGTGTATATTGTCATAATGTGGGAAATGTGTATATTGTCACAATGTGGGATGGGTGTATATTTTCATAATGTGGGAAGTGTGTATATTGTCATAATGTGGAAAGGTGTATATTGTCCATAATGTGTGAAGGGTGTATCCTCTCATAATGTGTGAAAGGGGGTATCCTGTCACAATGTGGGAAGGGTGTATACTGTCATAATGTGGGAAGTGTGTATACTGTCACAATGTGGGTGGGTTATACTGCCACAATGTGGGAAGAGTGTATACTGTCACAATGTGGGGAAAGGGGGTATATTGTCATAATGTGGGAAGTGTGTAATTGTCACAATGTGGGGTGGGGTATACTGTCATAATTTGGGAAGTGTGTATATTGTCACAATGTGGGAAGTGGGGTATATTGTTTATAATGTGGGAAGTGTGTATATTGTCACAATGTGGGATGGGTGTATATTGTCATAATGTGGGAAGTGTGTATTTTTTCATAATGTGTGAAAGGTGTATATTGTCATAATGTGTGAAGGGTGTATCCTCTCATAATGTGTGAAGGGTGTATCCTGTCACAATGTGGGAAGGGTGTTACTGTCATAATGTGGGGAAATGTGTATACTGTCATAAAGTGGGAAAGTGTATACTGTCATAATGTGGGAAGGGTGTATACTGTCATAATGTGGGAAGGTGTATACTGTCATAATGTGGAAGAGTGTATACTGTCATAATGTGGGAAGTGTGTATACTGTCATATGTGGGAAGAGTGTATCTGTGGCACTGTGGGAAGGGTGTATACTGCCTTAATGTGGGAAGGGTGTATACTGTGGCACTGTGGATAGAGTGTATATTGGCACCGTGGAAGGGTGTATACTGTCATAATGTGGGGAAAGGGGGTATACTGTGGCACTGTGGGAAGAGTGTATACTGTGGCACTGTGGGAAGGTGTATACTGCATAATGTGGGAAGAGTGTATACTGTGGCACTGTGGGAAGGGTGTAACTGCCATAATGTGGGAAGGGTGTATACTGTCAAAATGTGGAAGGGTGTATACTGTGGCACTGTGGGAAGGGTGTATACTGTGGCACTGTGGGAAAGGTGTATACTGTCGTAATGTGGGAAGGGTGTATACTGTGGCACTTGGGAAGGGTGTATACTGTCATAATGTGGGAAGGGTGTATACTGTGGCACTGTGGGAAGGGTGTATACTGTCATAATTGGGAAAGGGGGTATACTGCCATAATGTTGGAAGGTGTATACTGCATAATGTGGGAAGGGTTATATGTCACCAAAGTGGGAAGTGTGTATATTGTCATAATGTGGAAGTGTGTATATTGTCACAATGTGGGATGGGTGTATATGTCAAAAATGTGGGAATGTGTATATTGTCACAATGTGGGAATGTGTATATTGTCATAATGTGGGAAGTGTGTATATTGTCACAATGTGGGATGGGTGTATATTGTCATAATGTGGGAAGTGTGTATATTGTCATAATGTGTGAAAGGTGATATTGTCATAATGTGGGGAAGGTGTATCCTCTCATAATGTGTGAAGGGTTATCCTGTCACAATGTGGGAAGGGGGTATACTGTCATAATGTGGGAAGTGTGTATACTGTCACAATGTTGGATGGGTGTATACTGCCACAATGTGGGAAGAGTGTATACTGTCACAAAGTGGGAAGGGTGTATATTGTCATAATGTGGGAAGTGTGTATATTGTCACAATGTGGATGGGGGTATACGTCATAATTTGGGGAAAGGGGTATATTGTCACAAAGGGGAAGTGTGTATATTGTTCATAGTGGGGAAATGTGTATATTGTCACAATGTGGGATGGGTGTATATTGTCATAATGTGGGAAGGGGTATATTGTCATAATGTGTGAAAGGTGTTATTGTCATAATGTGTGAAGGGGGGATCCTCTCATAATGTGTGAAGGGTGTATCCTGTCACAATGTGGAAGGGGGTATACTGTCATAATGTGGGAAGTGTGTATACTGTCATAATGTGGGAAGAGTGTTAAATGTCATAATGTGGGAAGGGTGTATACTGTCCCTAATGTGGAAGTGTTATACTGTCATAATGTGGGAAGAGTGTATACTGTCATAAAGTGGGAAATGTGTATACTGTCATAATGTGGGAAGAGTGTATACTGTGGCACTGTGGGAAGGGGGTATACTGCCTTAATGTGGGAAGGGGGTATACTGTGGCACTGTGGGAAGGGTATATACTGTGGCACTGTGGGAAAGGGTGTAAATATTGTCATAATGTGGGAAGGTGTATACTGTGGCACTGTGGGAAGGGTGTATACTGTGGCACTGTGGGAAGGGTGTATACTGGTCATAATGTGGGGAAGGGTGTATACTTGGAACTGGGGAAGTGTGTATACTGTGGCACTGCGGGAAGGTGTATACTGTGGCACTGTGGGAAGGGTGTATCTGTGGCACTGTGGGAAGGGTGTATACTGTGGCACTGTGGGAAGGGGTATAACTGTCATAAATGTGGGAAGAGGTGTTTACTGCCACTGTGCTGTAAGGTTGTATGCTGTTCTTGTGGTTTTAGGCTGTATGTGGTTACTATGTTGAATGGATGCGTGTTGTACTGTGGGGTGAGTATATGTAATCACTATGTGAGAAGGATGTATCTTGTCACAGTGTGAGTTCTTGTGAATTAATCAATGGGGTGCCATCTCCACAATGAAAGTTTGCTGTCAATGGATCTCCAAACACCTGCTAATCTCTTTCGTCATTGATGTACATTCTGTCAGATTGATGTCGTCCATCTCTTGATGTTATCTTCCCACTTGTATCGTTGTCTACCTTTTGCTTCGCTTGCCCTCCACCCTTGCCCCTCCAGTAGGTTTTTTTTTCAGTGTTGATATCTTTTAAACGTCTCCCGAAAATATGTCCCCTAGCCTCTTGTTTTCTTTTCTTTTATCAAGTATCTTTTTATTCCCAATTTTTCAAGAACCTTTGTATTTGATTGTTTTTTTGTTTCAATGAAATGCACATATATATCCACATCTCAAGACCTCTATTGTGCTTTCTAGCTGCTTGTTCAATGTTTAGGCTTCCGCGCCTTACAGTAGTATTGAATATACGACCATTTTACAATTTTAATTTTATAACATTGTTAATCTCTCTAGACGTTAATACTCGATTTAATGCTGTTGAAAGCATATTTGGTCATTCTTATTCCTTGTTTATTACTTATTTCTCTTCTGCCTTTATCTGTTATAATATGTCCAAGATAAGAGAAACTTGTTAACTTGTTCTAGTATTTCCCCGTTTTAACTGTGGTGTTCATTTATGACCTTTCCTTTCCACTGCTATTATCATAGTTTTTCGTTTTTAGGATGTAAATATCAAAGTCACGTTCGTGACGGGAATACGTAATCATTATATGGAAGGATGTATGTTGGTTAAAGTGTGGGGGACGGGCAATGTAATCATTATATGGGAAAGGTTTTTTGTTTACGTATGGGGCGGGTATATGTAATCAATATATGGGAAAGGTTATGTTGTTACAGTATGGGGCGGGTATATGTAATCATTATATGGGAAAGATGTATGTTGTTACAGTGTGGGCGGGTATATGTAATCATTACATGGAAAGGATGTATGTTGTTAGAGTGTGGGACGGGTATATGTAATCATTACATGGAAGTGAATGTATGTTGTTAGAGTTTTGGACGGGGTATATGTAATCATTACATGAAAGGATGGTATGTTGTTAGAGTGTGGGACTGGTACATGTAATCATTACATGGGAATTATGTATGTTGTTACAGTGTGGGACGGTATATGTAATCATTACATGGAAAGGAGTATGTGTTAGAGTGTGAGACGGGTAATATGTACATCATTACATGGGAAGGAGTATGTTGTTACAGTGTGGGACGGGTATATGTAATCAATAACATGGAAAAGATGTATGTTGTTAGAGTGTGGGACTGATACATGTAATCATTACATGGGAAGGATGTATGTTGTTTACAGTGTGGGACGGGTATATGTAATCATTACATGGAAAGGATGTTGTTTGTTAGAGTGTGGGACGGGTATATGTAATCATTACATTGAAGGGATGTATGTTGTTAGAGTGTGTTGGAGCTGGTACATGTAATCATTACATGGGAAGGATTATTTTTGTTACAGTGTGGTACAGGTATATTAATCATCACATGGAAAGGATGTTTGTTGTTAGAGTGTGGACGGGAATATGTGTCATTACATGGGAAGGATGTATGTTGTTAGGAGTGTGGGACGGGTATAGTAATCAGTATTTGGCAACGATGTATGTTTGTTCGTGTGGACGGGTCATATGTATCACTTTGTGGGAGGATTGTATGTTGTCACTAAGGGGAAGGGTATATGTTGTCCACTATGTGGTAAGGATGTAATGTTGTAATATGTGTCAATATGCATTTTGTCAGTATGTGGGGGCGGGTATGTTATGTCTCATTTGGGGGCAAGTATGTGTTGTTTTTTCTATGTTGGGTGGTATGTGTTGTAACTATGTGGGGCGGGTATGTTTGTCCTCGTATGTGGGGCGAGTATATGTTTAATTATGTGGGGCTAGGTAGGTGTTTGTCTCTTGTGGGGCAGGTTAGTTGTTGTCTCTATGTGGGGCGGGCATGTTGTTGTCAACTTTGTTTTGGTGGGTTAATGGGTGTTGTCCCTATGTTGGGATGGGTATTGATTGATTGATTGATTGATTGATTTAGGAACCGACATACAGCATTCGGGACATTCCCATAGCGCTCGTCTCCATCCTCAGCAGCCCAGCGAAGATTTCCAACACTAATTAGTTCCAGTAGAAATCTGATTTATATGTCCGTCTCGCCTTTCCGTCCGAGCGCCGCGCCGTCCGGCCAGATTCCCTCGTTCACACCTCGTTGTCTCATTCTTACCAGACCATGGTGCTCCATCGCTCCTCCGCGGTGTACACCTGTGCTCCCGGCCGCAACCCGTCTGCCTTGTCATGGCATCAATACTCCACCAAATTTTGCCGCGCCCAGCAATCTGTCCGCCTGTTTTCATTCCCCAGCCACACCGGCATGCCCAGGATACAGATCCAGGTGATGCTACCTTACCCCGTGACCCTCTGAACGAAGCCAGCCACTCCCACGAAGCCTACCTGTTCTCACCCTTCTCCAGCATGCTTTCTGAGTCCAGTTACAATCACAATGTGTGATGTATCGTGTTTTCTATCCAGTCGGAAAGCTGCCTGACCGCCTCCTCCATTCTTAAGCTAGATGTTAGTTGTTATCATAAGCCAGGGCTCTCCTGCAAACAAAAACGCCGACCATTTAGTTTTTTGCCAAGAACCCCCAGGCACTATCCTCCTACCTCTCAACACTGGACCCATCCGTGTAGATAATCACTCACCGCCGGGCGCGAAATTTTCCCTGAATTAGTTGCTGAATTTCCACTTCCGTGCCCCTGCTGGCCACTCCCCTGCACTCCGGCTCAATGTTTTATAAAACTCCTGCACAAGTCCTTGACTGCACGGCTGGCACTCTGACCCACTCCTCTCCTCGCCTGAGTTCTCCAGGGCAACCTGTCTGTAGGGTCGGGTAGTGTTGTCTCCATGTGTTATTGCGGGTATGTGTTGTCTCTATGTGGGGCGAGTATGTGTTGTTTCTATGTTGGGCGGATATGTGTTGTCTCTATGTGGGCGGTATTTTGTTGTGACTATGTGTGCGGGTATGTGTTTGTCACTATCTGGGGCGGCTATGTTTGGGATCTATGTGGGGCGAGTATATGTTGTAATTATGTGAGGCTGGTATGTGTTTTGTCTCTATGTGGGGGCGGGTAGGTGTTTGTCTTAATGTGGGGCTGAGTATGTTTGTCACTTTGTTTGGTGGGTCTGTTTGTCACTATGTGGTGCGGGTATGTGTTGTAACTACGTGGGGCGGTTTTGTGTTGTCTCTATGTGGTTCGGGTATGTGTTTGTCACTATGTGGGGTGGTTATGTGTTTGTCACATATGTGGGGCGGGTATGTGTTTCACTATTTGGGTCGGGTATGTGTTGTCTCCATGTGTTGCGGGGTATGTGTTGTCTCTATGGTGGTTGGCTACGTGTTGTCTCTATGGTAGTGCGGTATGTGTTGTTTTCTAGGTGGGGGCGGGTATGTGTTGTGCACTATATGGTGCTGATATGTGTTGCCACTAGTGGGGTTGGGCCGGGTATTTGTTGTCCACTATGTGGGGCGGGTGCCAAGTAGCAGCGCAGAATGATATGACGAAAAATAAACCTAGTGAAGAAATCGCGAACCAAATAGTGGTAGAATCTAGGAGGTTGACGGTAAAGAAACACAGAATACGTCAGAAACATTGTAACAACAACAATCAGTCATATCTTGGAGCTTGAACAACGAGGCAGCTCGATTCGATTCTCAGCAAAGAGAGATCTTATATAATGGCTGGGCACTTACTCCGATGGCCACAGACATAAAAAGAAGACGACGCTATTAATGCACAGAAGCCACGGACAAATGCGACACTATTGGAACGGGACTCAGCAAGTTTGAACAGGGTTTACGCATAATAGGATAGCCAGGGCAGAAGCACCGGGCATGATGATTACAGAATTTAAACTTAGATTTTTACGATTCAAATTTAAAAATTTTTCTTTACCGTCCCGCCTGGCGATAACAGCACTGTAATTTTAATCGGAACTGATTTTTGAAATTTTGAATCTTAAACCCTTTTGACTCGGCCCAAAAAATATTTCCTCTATTTTTGCATCGACCGGCTTCGAGTACTTATTGCTACATTGATCATTTTCTGACTCTGTTTTTACTGCAGAATTCCCTGGACCTTTTCACGTTTGATCGTTCACGTTGTTTTGAAAGTTTTCAGATGTTTGCATTTATTGTTCTTAATCGCAGTTACAGCGGGTATGTGTTGTCACTATGTGGGGGGGGTATTGGGGGTTTTCCCCCTGTGGGGCGGGTATGTGTTGTCTCTATGTGGTGCGGGTGTGGGGTTTTCTCTATGTGGGGGTGGTATGTGTTGCCATTATGTGGGCGGGATTTGTTTTTTCCTATGGGGGCGGGTATATGTTGCCATTATGTTGGGCGGGCTTTGTTTTCACTATGTGGGGCGGGTATGTGTTTCACTATGTGGGCGGGGATTGTTGTCTCTATGTGGGCGGGTTATTGTTTGTAAAATATGTGGGGCGGGTTTTGTTGTCACTATGTGGGCGGTTTACGTTTTTTAATATGGCGGCGGGTATGTTTTTTCATATTTGGGGGGGGTATGTGCCTTTACTAAGTGGGACGGGTAAATGTTTGTCACTAGTAGAGCGGGTATGTGTTGTCACTATGTGGGGCGGGTATGCGTTGTCATTATGTGAGGCGGGGATGTGTTGTACCGTGTGGGGGGGCATGTGCTTTGTCACTATGTTGGGCGGGTTTGCTTTGTCACTATGGGGGGGGGGGCGGGATGTAATGTCACTATTTGAGGTGGGATGTGTTGTCACAAAGTTCGACAGGTGTGTGTTGTCACAATTTGGTCAGGGATGTGTTGTCACAAAGTTCGACAGGTATTTTTTCACAATGTTGGACAGGTATTGGGTTTTCACAATGTTGGTCAGTGTGTGTTTCACAAAGTTGGGCAGGTACGTGTTGTCACAATGTTGGTCAGGTATGTGTTGTCACAATTTTGGACAGGTATGTTTGGGTTTTCACAATTTTGGAAATGGTATGGGGTTGTCCCAATTTTGGACAGGTATGTGTTGTCACAATTTTTGGGTGGTATTTTTGTCACAATGTTGGACAGGTATGTGTTGTCACAATGTGGACAGGTATTGTTGTCACAATGTTGGACGGTGTGGGTTGTCACAATATTGGGCAGGTTTGTGTTGTCACAATGTTGGTCATGTGTGTGTTGTCACAATGTTTAAAAGGGTAAGTGGTGTTGGGCTATGTGGAGTAGACATGTTTTGACTGTAGTGGATATAAACAGTGTAAAATGAAACAATAATGTCTGTTCAAAAAGAGAGTACACGTAAAAAAACAAACATATACACATAACAGAACACCAATTGTAATTTTAAAGTAAGTAAAGTAAAGAAAAGTAAGTAAAGTAAAGTAAAAAGTAAAGTAAAATAAAGTAAGTAAAGTAAAGTAAAGTAAAGTAAAGAAAATTTAAAGTAAAGTAAAGTTCCCCTCGACACGTTTTGGGCACATGGGGCATGGGGTGAGAAAATATATTCTGTATAAATCAGTCTGCACTCAGTGGATTTGTGGTCATTTTTTTACCTCATCAAATTTACTTTCCAAGACATTTCACGGTCCCGATTGTTAGGCTTGGGTAGACATGAGACCCCAGGTAAGTTTTAGAATCGAAATCATGGCCAGCGTCCAGCCATTACAATTTCACGGCTGCTAGCATCGATTGAACGGTCTGCCTAGCCTAGGAATTAACGTCTTTCTCCGTAGTCCCATATATCCACGTGAGGAACGTAACCTGCGGGAGAATCAGTAGCGGTTCTCGCAGCATTGGTAACATACGGGGAATGTGAGCCGGTCGCTCAGAAAGCAATGGCAAGCTACTGAGAGTAATTTTGCCAAGAAATCAAAAAACCGGCTGAAAGATGCTGATGTTGACAGCGATGTCCTGTAAAGGATACGCGAACAACAACAACAACAAAAACAACAACAACAACAACAACGACGACGACGAGGAAAATTACAAACCATTTAAAAAAAAAAAGCATCGATTGTTACTAGCTGAAAGTTGTTCGTTAGCATAATGTAGGAAGTTGAAAATGTTTCCATTAATGTTTATTCTAGATGGCTACCTTCTGCGTATGAAAACCGATGGTTTCCCTCCAGAGGCACAAAATGCAAGTTGCGTCAAACGTGAAGAGAACAAGATTATTGTTTTCATGCAGGTCAGTGGAGTTCATCAGCATCAGCATCATCATCATCATCTTCCACGTCTGCCATCAAATGTCGTTGGGAGAAATAATTTGCGCTCCAGCGCCAGATGGACTGCACTGGATAGTGTCATTCCGTGTGATTGTACAATGTCTTTGATGTCGTCGATACATTTTCTACTTGGACGTCCTCTTGGTCTCGTCGCAGATGGAGTTACTTGCTGTAATTTACAATGGGAGGTGTTATTCGTTAGCACGCTGTGAATAATACTTAGCGGTATTCGCAGCACGACCAATCGACGGTATCACTGCGATAAAAAAAAAATGGGCATTCTTTCGAATAACGGTCCCACATTAATTATTGTAAAAAAGTATCCCTTACAGTGCTTAATTAGGTAATTATGCTAGTTCCGAGGCGATATGCTGATTCAGGGGCTATATTTTATTTGGCAAATAAAATTCACCTTAAACAAAAGACATCTATTAGATCCATCGATTCACAAGCTTCGAGTTTCTCTGTTCTATATTTTAGTTCGTAGTGTTTAATATTTTTTTTAAAAATTATATCATCTAATGAGGCGCTGTAATGTGTCTTTGTCGACAAATGTCGTCTTAGTGGGGTTTTGAAGAAAAGAACTTGCAAAAAAAAAATAAAAAGACAGAAAAGAAGACAGAGAATAATAATAATAGACGTGACATGACTAATCGACGGTTGTAAACGTACGTCACGTGACCAGCCGCCACTGCGAATAACGCTCAGTGTTATTACAGTGCCCTACGAATAATCACTTCTATTTACAATAGCTAGAATTGAATAGTACGGATTACATACTTTATGCAGTCCCGTAATGTAGCTAATATTGTACTAAATTGTAGTAATATTTGTTCAACTTTGAAACGAGATTTAGTGTTGATGCACTAATATCCCATACTTGTAAAACGAAGAGATCTTATGCAGAATGAAACCCATAAAACATTAATTAAACAGGGAGATTTAACACCGAGTAAAGCCTCTCACGCTGAGAGATTTAACACTGAGTAACACCCTTTACGCTGGCTTCGTGGCTTAGAGGTCAGCGACTTTTCTCCTTTAATCTCGTATACTCTCGTAAGTAACGTGATGACGGTAAGAATCAGCAGTGGTTCAAAATCGCATCGGTAGCTTAGGGGGTATGTGAGCCGGCCGCTCAGAAATCAATGGCAAACTACTGAGTGTAATCTTGCAAGGAAATCAACATACAGCTGAAAGATGCTGGTGTTGACAGCGATGTCCTGTAACGGTTATGCACACAAAAAAAAAAACCTTTTCACTCTGTGATTTAACACTGAGTAACGCCCTTTACACTGAGAGATTTAAACACGAATAACATTCTTTGGCTTCGGGCGGAAAGGCGTAATTTGGAGGGGACAAGCCTCATCCTGGTGCGAGAAATGCAACCTAAAGACAGAATGTCATGGCAGGGCAGACCAGGCCCTAAGCCTTGGTTGGCAGCTGGTCTAGGATTGAAGCTCCGACAGGCGGACAGTTAGAACATTGCTTTACTGATCCGGCAGCTTCTGCTTGTCTTGTTCCAGATGTATTGCTGTTATCTTTCCTCTGGAGTGAACTAGGCAGGTCGAGAGAGGGATCATGCTGCATGGGCAACACATGGTCTCTATATTTTAGCCCAGGCTATGGAGAGACAATAACTCCATCCCTGGTATTAACCGGCGACCATGTGTTCACATGCATCCACTATAGACGAACATTTACAGCGCGAATTGTTCTAATCAGTCACATTCGCTACCGACATGAGTTGCATTTATTATGCCTTTTTGAAGCACAATGTCACAAACTATCGCCTGTCAAGACGGTAAGGTGCCTATGAAATATTCTTTACTCTGAGAGAGTTAACACTGGGTAACGCCTTTTACACTGAGATATGTAACACTGGGCAATATTATTTACACTCAGAGAGTTAACACAGAGTAACACCCTTCAAGCTTAGAAAGTTAACATGGAGCAACGCCTTTTACACAAAGTGAGTTAACACTGTGTAAGGCCCTTTACACTACGAGATTTAACACTGAGTAGTATTATTTACGCCGCACTCCGTGGCACAGACGTTGCGGACGCGGTTCGTAATTCCGCCTCCCTGCGTTCGAAACACAGCTTCGACCAGTTTTGGGAGCAGATTTTTTCGCACTAGGTTTTAACGTGTTGGATGGGAGCCGGTCGTTCAAAAAAACAATGGCAAATTACAGAGCGTTAAATTGCCATAGACATGAACAGCAGCAGTGTTGGTGTTGACAGCGATGTCCTGTAAATAGAATATGAAAAACACACACACACACACTATATATATATATATATATATATATATATATATATATATATATATATATATATAAAAACACACACACACACACACACACACACCACACACACCACACACACATGTATATATATATATTATTTACACTAGAGAGAGTTAACACTGAGTAACATCCTTTACACTGAGAGAGTTAACACTGTTGACAGCGATGTCCTGTAAATAGAATATGAACACACACCACAAACACACACACACACACACACACATACACACACACATAACACACCACCACACACACACACACACATACACAATACACACCATACCACACAAAACACCAACTAATTATCTATTGTCTTTGTTGCTGTTTTTTTTTTTTTTTTAAGGCGGCATGTAGTCTGTTTTTAGGTAATGTTCAAACAGGTTGCGACTGTATGTATAGTGATTGGTGGTGTCTTTGATTTCTTGTGGAAGATTATTCTACAACTGAGTTGCAGAGTATGCTAAGCTTGTTTTATATATGTCTATCCTAGGTTTAGGGACATGAAGTATATTTAGTCGTTCACTATGTCTTGCGTTATATTTAAACAATGGCCAAAGGTAGCTTGGAGCATTTTGAAATAGGATTTTGTTAGTTAGTTTAGCCTTATTAAAACGTAGGCGTTTGTGGAGTGGCAGTAACTGAAGATGTTCATGTAGGTTAGAATTGTCTGTAAACTTATCACAATTGATTAGACGCACTGCCCTTTGAGAGAGAGAGAGAGAGAGAGAGAGAGAGAGAGAGAGAGAGAGAGAGAGAGAGAGAGAGGAGAGAGAAGAGAGAGAGAGAGAGAGAGAGAGAGAGTAAATGGAAGTACATTGGAATCACTTTCGATAGAAGCCTATCATTTATGAATATTGTTGAAGCAGCTGTTATGAGATCTAAGAAGGGTTTCTGTGCGCTGAAGATCATAGCAGACATTGACATGGACCAAATAATTCTGTTCATACTCTATTAACATTACATTCTCTCTGTAATTGATTGTGCATTGGGACTGCCTATAGTGACACAGAGCCAGCTGGTGAAACTAGAGCGATACATCCTAGCCTTGCCCAGGACTGCAGGAAGGCTCAATGTGTCTGGGGCTAAAGCATATTTCCGACTGGCTACAGCAAAGAGCACCCATTGCATGAAGCCCTGGGCACAGTAAAGAGCCACAGGCTGATACAAGCTCAGGTATAGGGCCCAGTCAGGGAATTATGCATGCTTGAGAATACTGGGAGAGGAGAGGAGTGGGTCAGAATCCCAGTGGAAAAGTCAGACTTATGCTGGGTCATATAACACTGGATCGGGAATCCAGGGATTGCGCTCTAATACATTCTACCTCGACAATTCTCTAATGAGAAATGGACATCGCATCTCTGTAACACTCCGCCCCAATACTTCTCTGGTAAGACGTGAACATCGCACCTCTATTTTAATTTTCTAGTTTCGCACCTCTATTTCATATGTCTAGTTTTAGATGAACATCGCACCTCTATTACATTCCACCCATGTAATTCTCCAGTTAGACTAAATGTACATTTGTCTAATAAATCACAAACAGCGTATAAATGTTAGGGTTCATTGCAATTTCGTGTAAATTATCTGCAAGTAACTTATAACTGCATTCCGTCCCAGTAATTTTCTACATACAAGCTAAGATGTGCCAGGGGTTCGTGGCGAAGATTAGTAGAAGGTATTTGGTGCAGGAGAGTCTGGCATATGATGCCACAACAACTAGACTGTAAATGTAGGTTGAGACAGTCACGGTGGAGTTCTGCTGGCTGGAAGACTAACAGCACTCGCATGTCGTAATTCTAACAAACTCGCAAAGTATGATGAGGAAGGTGACGACAGGCATCCCTCGGGCAGAGTGCCAGGCTTCCATTCACAATCAAACATGCAGATAATCTGTTGGATTTGCTCCCTAGGACACGCCGGTATGATGGGAAACATGCAGATAATCTGTTGGATTTGCTCATTAGGACACCCGGTGTGATGGGGAACATGCAGATAATCTGTTGGATTTGCTGCCTAGGACACGCCGGTATGATGGGAAACATGCAGATAATCTGTTGGATTTGCTCCCTAGGACACCCGGTGTGATGGGGAACATGCAGATAATCTGTTGGATTTGCTCCCTAGGACACGCCGGTATGATGGGAAACATGCAGATAATCTGTTGGATTTGCTCCCTAGGACACCAGGTGTGATGGGAAACATGCAGATAATCTGTTGGATTTGCTCCCTAAGACACCCGGTGTGATGGGGAACATGCAGATAATCTGTTGGATTTGCTCCCTAGGACACGCCGGTATGATGGGGAACACGCAGATAATCTGTTGGATTTGCTCCCTAGGACACGCCGGTATGATGGGGAACACGCAGATAATCTGTTGGATTTGCTCCCTAGGACACGCCGGTATGATGGGGAACACGCAGATAATCTGTTGGATTTGCTCCCTAGGACACGCCGGTATGATGGGAAACACGCAGATAATCTGTTGGATTTGCTCCCTAGGACACCCGGTGTGATGGGAAACATGCAGATAATCTGTTGGATTTGCTCCCTAAGACACCCGGTGTGATGGGGAACATGCAGATAATCGGTTGGATTTGCTCCCTAGGACACGCCGGTATGATGGGGAACACGCAGATAATCTGTTGGATTTGCTCCCTAGGACACGCCGGTATGATGGGAAACACGCAGATAATCTGTTGGATTTGCTCCCTAGGACAAGCCGGTATGATGGGAAACACGCAGATAATCTGTTGGATTTGCTCCCTAGGACACGCCGGTATTATGGGAAACACGCAGATAATCTGTTGGATTTGCTCCCTAGGACACGCCGGTATGATGGGGAACACGCAGATAATCTGTTGGATTTGCTCCCTAGGACACGCCGGTATGATGGGAAACACGCAGATAATCTGTTGGATTTGCTCTCTAGGACACGCCGGTATGATGGGAAACACGCAGATAATCTGTTGGATTTGCTCCCTAGGACACGTCGGTATGATGGGAAACACGCAGATAATCTGTTGGATTTGCTCCCTAGGACACGCCGGTATGATGGGAAACGTGCAGATAATCTGTTGGATTTGCTCCCTAGGACACGTAGGTATGATGGGAAACGTGCAGATAATCTGTTGGATTTGCTTCCTAGGACACGCCGGTATGATGGGGAACACGCAGGTGGACATTGGTGGGTTACTGGTGCATGATAAGGCAGATGTGATCGGGGCATCTTGGGATCGTGTGTGTAGTGCAGAAGAACGGGTATATCTTCACGGCTTGGAGAGAATGGTGCTGCAGGATGACAATATTATCTGGATGACACTCAGGACTCTGCGTAAAGGTCAGACGGTCAGATAATTAAACTTCTACTGGTTCCAATATTAATGCGACTCTTCGCTGGCTGATGAAGATGAGGAATTAGAACATATGGGAATGTCCCGAGAGCTATGATGTCGGTTCTGGACTCAACTCAAGGTGTCGCGATGATACTGTGGCTAAAGTACTGGCTTGACGGTCTCAGGTTCAAATCTTCCCTGAGGCTGGGATGCTGCTAATGTGACCATACGACACAAGGTTGCATCCAGCCTATATAATGAGAACAACGTGCTTTCTGTTCCGGGAAAGTGATTGTGGCCGGTGTTTATCGCTATTTAGCGTTTATAGTTGATGGCATCGCCCATCGAGTACCGATCAGTCGGTCAGTATGGGTCTATCCCATACTGAGGTCTTTAACTACGCTTGTTAACAAACCACTGTCTGCGTGGATGCCTACATTGTAAATTAACCACTGTCTATATGTAAGGTCATATTGTAGATTAACCACTGTCTATATGTAAGGTTATATTGTAGATTAACCACTGCCTATATGTAAGGTCATATTGTAGATTAACCACTGCCTATATGTAAGGTCATATTGTAGATTAAGCACTGCCTATATGTAAGGTCATATTGTAAGATTAACCACTGCATAATGTAAGGTCATATTGTAGATTAACCGCTGCCTATATGTAAGGTCATATTGTAGATTAACCACTGTCTGTATGTAAGGTCATATTGTAGATTAACCACTGTCTATATGTAAGGTAATATTGTAGATTAACCGCTGTCTATATGTAAGGTCATATTGTAGATTAACCACTGCCTATATGTAAGGTCATATTGTAGATTAACCGCTGCCTATATGTAAGGTCATATTGTAGATTAACCACTGTCTGTATGTAAGGTCATATTGTAGATTAACCACTGTCTATATGTAAGGTAATATTGTAGATTAACCGCTGTCTATATGTAAGGTCATATTGTAGATTAACCACTGCCTATATGTAAGGTCATATTGTAGATTAACCGCTGTCTATATGTAAGGTCATATTGTAGATTAACTGCTGTCTATATGTAAGGTCATGTTGTAGATTAACTGCTGTCTATATGTAAGGTCATATTGTAGATTAACCACTGTCTATATGTAAGGTCATACTGTAGATTAACCGCTGTCTATGTGTAAGGTCATATTGTAGATTTACCACTGTCTACATATAAGGTGATATTGTAGATAAACCGCTGTCTATATGTAAGGTCATATTGTAGATTAACCGCTGTCTATATGTAAGGTCATATTGTAGATTAACCGCTGTCTATATGTAAGGTCATATTGTAGATTAACTGCTGTCTAAATGTAAGGTCATATTGTAGATTAACTGCTGTCTATTTGTTTATTACATTGAAGATTAAGCACGATATTGTAGATTAACTACTGTCTATATGTAAGGTCATATTGTAGATTAACTACTGTCTATTTGTTTGTTACATTGAAGATTAAACACGATCTATTTGTATAGTTATATTGTAAATCAACCGTAGTAGATGTATATGTTATATTGTAGTTTAATCACTGTCTATTTGTCTGGTTACAATGTATATAAATCTGCACGTAAGGCATCCAATAAAATAATGTATATCATGCATCACAATACAGGAGACTTCCGAGTGAACCAGCACCCGTTCATTGGCGCAATACACACACTTTTCCTTAGGGAACACAACAGGATATGCAGACGCTTCAGACTTCTCTATCCCGACCTATCGGATGAGAAAATATTTCAAATGGGAAGGAAGCTTGTTGGGGGTAAGAGAATGATCCACAACTGACTTGTGAGACAAATTACATTTGCTGAATATATTATATTGTTGCTTCTAATGTAGAATATATTTGATGGAAATCTCAGCGTGCTGGGGGTGATACTGCCCCTATTTTTACATTCAGCCCTGGCGTTGAGCTCCATTCTTGTTCTAAATTGGTTTCGAAATCAAAGTGAGAGGCAGCAGTTACGGGTTATAAATCCTTGTCATTTGGCTTAGACCGGGGCGTCACAGATTGCCTCTGACGGCTGGAGAGACCTACAGATGTCACTGATTAGCTACCGTCCGCCTCATGATGGTATCCTCCACCCAAGTGGATGCTGATCCGCCCCAGCCTGCCTGCTTCATTGGAAGCTTGGAGATGGGTGAAAATCCAAATAGCAGGTTGTAAAACCAATGCTAGAGGCACTTAAAAGAAAAATAGAAACCAGAAGCCAGACTTGCAACCTGGAACATAAGATCCATACGTCCATGACTTTCCACATTGATCTGACGAATACTCACAACATGAAACCAACAATTGTGACTGAAGCCGAACTCAGCCGTCTTAACATTGATATTGCTGGCCTGCAGGAGACTCGCCTCTCTGAGGAGGGGTCGTCAGGGAAAACAATTACACCATTTTTGGAAGGATAGAGGGTGAATATGAATTAAGCAGATAAAAGACAGCAGGGAGTGGATGGGCTTCATAGTGGATAATTCATTACTGGGAATTACTGAGTTTCCACCTAGAGGTAAATACAGACTATTATCTCTGCATTTGGCAACCTTTTGTGGTTTTGCCACCAATATCAATGCATATGCACCGACACTCACCTCCTCTGATGATGTAAAGGATTTCTTCTATGAGATGTGAGACGTTGTGTTCAAGGCAATTTCAAAATCCGACTACATATTTATTTGCTCGGTGATTTTAACGCTAGTGTGGGTGGGGTGTCGAGTTCATGGCCAGTGTGCCTTGGAAAATTCAACATCAGTCGTATGATTGAAAATGGACAAGGGATGCTAGGGCATTGCACCAGAAATGAATGACCCATGTATCACAAATTTAGTTTTTTAAAATAAAAGAGCGGCATAAAGTGACATAGAAACACCCAAGACCCGGCCATTGACACCAGCTGGATCTGATCACAAGTGATCAAGTAAACGTCAGAGGCTTGTGAACAGAAAAGGAAGGCCTGCGGTCCAACAATGAAAAGAAGTGCACCTCTGAAAACCTTACATGATGACGCCATCACTGATAAGAAACAACAGATGGATATATGGGTAGAGCATTCCTTGGAGCTGTACTAAAGCGAGTCCAAACTATCGGATGAGACTCTGCCAATTCTGGACTACTTGGACACACTTCCACCCTAACAGAAGCTAAGTGAGCCTTTAATGAACTTAAGTGTTTAGTATTTATGATCTCAAGCATGTTAAGGATAATTAGGTAGGGCTGCCATATTACACAGAGGCTACAAAAATGTTAGTTCTAAAGACGAATGGTGAGAGCACCTTGGCGGATGAAAACAGTGATTAAGGCGTTTTGACACTTACAAAATGTCGAAGAGAGCTGGTTATTTTAATATTAAACAAATATAAAATATTCTTTGTATGTGCATGGAAAAGCGTATAGATTGGAACATTTGAGACCATAGGCAAGTTGGAGCGTAAACGGGCACATATCGTGACAACAGGAAAGAGGATGGTAACATGTAAAATGTCTTGACAACAGTATAGATGGAGAGCCAGATGCGCACTGGGAAACGTCGAGAGAAGGCAGTAATCAGCTTGAAATGCTATGGAAAAATACCTGCGTAGGAAAAGACTGGCAACAGCGAAACATGAGACTGGATTAGCATGGCGATGGACTATTTGAGGCGAAAATTACAGGGAGAAAGCTGTGCTTTATCATCTTTATAACACGAATTAACCATCTCCCTTGAGGTGACATCTAACAGAAACATCAGTTCATGCAAGCTAGAGCAGCTGAGAGGCATGGTCTTCGCCTCAAGCTCATCATGCATCCGGACTAAATTCACCTGCGGCCATTTCATCCACCGGAAACCAGGTTCTGTTATTCCAATCACCCCCATAAATCTCTGGAAGATAATGTTATATTCCAAATACTCCTAGAAATCTCTGGAAGTGGGTCTGATGATCTAACCTTCAAGAGTAATGGCTACAGCTTAGGAGGCACATTGGGCACATACAATATAATAGCTATTCTGAAATAGAACAAAATCTAGACTGTACTTTCCCATCCCTGGTATAGTTTACCAATTAGTCATCAACATACGAACACACTTTATGTAATATTTACATTGGTGTGCTTTGCAGAAGATGGGGAATTCAAAATTATTTAAATTGGCCACAACCTTGCCAAGGGTGCTGCCCCGACCGTCTTTAGGTTGTCAGAGAAGGATGGGACGAGAAATCCAAGCAGTAGCAAATGTGAGAATCCCAAAGAGCAGTTATCTTGTTGAATATCCTGTTCAGAAAGTGGCTCACATCGCGGCCCACAGTGAAGGCTCTGTATCTTGTGCCATTTCCATGCCCCATGTATGTTCATATCCTGGGTGTCATTAATGTCCGTCTTCGAACCATGCCCTCGTTGCAGCTTGTTCTTACACACCGTGATGTTTATGCTGGCCCAAACATGTTTGGTTCCCGGACACGTTGTCTATGATCTATGTTTCTTCAATGTTCTAATTTTGTAGAATGTCATTATTTATTAACTGCGTACACATACATAATTACGTTGTTAATTAGATAAGGACACAATTTACAATATGTGCTTATTATCCTTTACTTCATCAATTCTTACCAGCAATGAACCAACACTTCACGTACAATGTATTCCTACCGTTAATTATGGGTGATGAAGCACATGTGTGGAAGCTGATTTCAGACTCTGAGAGAAGCCACTACAACCCAGGAATCGACCCGAGGATTGCCGTCGCATTTGGTTCTGCTGCTTTCAGATTTGGGCACTCAACAATTCCCTCGTACCTACCAGTGGGAAATGCACAAGTCCAACTCAGATATCTCTTTAACACGTAATGTATCAGGACATGTGTTCTTTGCCCGTTTGCAGTATTTTATTTTATTTCAACACAGTACATGTGGGAATGTGGCTGAAGACCGACAGTTGTATAACGCCCCAACGCGACTACAATGCATCCTTCATAAAAGGATCAATGTAACGTTAATTATAGTGCCATGACATATGTGAAACACAAGATAGCCTTTATAGGTGGATACATGTAGCGATTAGCGGGTATATTTCTAGTGATATATTGAAATTAATTTTTATAGCTCTGCCAAAGAAAACAGGCGCTTTAGAATGCGAAGAGCATTGCACAATAAGTCTATAAGTCACATGACAAAGTTGTTACTAAGAATAATTATGAAAATAATAAGAAACAAAATCATCATCATCATCAAGTGCCCTGCCAGCTGGCGTAGGCGTTCATGGCTCTCCACAGATCTCAGTCTTTGGTTTTCTGGATCAACTCTGCTGCTGATATTCCTCGGTGCCACCGTCTCAATCCATCCAGCATTATTTCTCTTGGTCTGCCTCTGCCTCCCTTCCCCTCGATCTTTCCAGTTGTCACGATGTTCTCCAATGCCTCTCTTCTCATTACATGACCAAAGAAAGCTGTTTGTCGCTTTCTTATTGTTGTATATAGTGTTCTAGTTTCATTAGCCTGTTTCAGGCAGTCGTTATTAGTTACTCTGGCAGTCCAAGGAATTCGCAACATTCGTCTCAGGAACCACCCTTTCCTACTTTTGCATTAAAATCTCCAAGTATTATTTTTATTTCCTGTGATCCAATTTGAGCCATCGTCATTTCTATTTCATCGTAAAAGTGTTGTATATCTTCATCACTACTGCTTGTTGTTGGTGCATATACTTGTATAATATTTATATCTATTGATTTGCCTTTGAATTTGACCAAAACAACTCTATCTGAAATCCATTATCCATTAAGTGACTTGGCTGTTTTTTCGTGAAGTATTATTCCTACACCTTTTTCATGTGTATCCCCTCCAGAATAAATTATTGCGTGGTTGTCAGCTATAATTTTGCCAGATACCTTCCATCTCATCTCACTAACGTCTCATCTCTTAGAACATTGGTCAACTTTCCTAGCTGATTTAATGTCCTAACATCCCATGTTCCTACCCTAAATTTATTTATTTTATTTATGATTTTGCCACCAGTAGCTGGATGACGGTCAGGTGACATCTGTGGCTCATGACTGTCCCTACCGGCCGAAGATGTCCTAAGACAGCCATTAACGTCGTTCACTAACTCTGATATATGTTTTGTCATGAAGTCTTGGGAAGATAATGTGGTGGTTTCCCCTTGCCTTCCACATCCACATGATGGTCTTTTACCTCTACCTTTGACAGCCATTTCCGACTGTCAGGACAAATGAGTGCCCTGCTCTGCTCAGCTGCAGAGTTTTCCACTTATTCCGGTGGATACTCGGTCCCCAGAGCTGTGTTAGCCACACCGTGGTGTTTCCCATCCTCTACCTCGGGGAGGTGCAGTTGGAAGTTTCCCTTCATAAAGTTATGGTCTATGACCAAAACTCTCCAGTACTTTTCAGAGGACAAGAAACAAAATGAAACCAGAAATTAGTGTGGAGCAGTGTGGATTTGTGGAGGGAAAGGGCACAAACAACGCTATATATATACATTCTCAGGACACTGTTAGAAAGAGATATAGAAGTAAAAACAGAACTGTACTTATGCTGCATAGACTACACAAAGCAACTGACAATGTGAAACATGACGAAATAATATAATTATTAAAGCAAATGAATATTGATGGCAAAGATCTGACAATAATAAACAAAATATAACAGCAAAATAATAAACAACATAAAACAGTAAACTGCAGCCATAAGAATCAACAATCTGGTAGGAACATATCAGTGTTTAAAGAAGGGAATCAGACAAGGTTGTGTAATGCCTCTGATTTGTTATCATTGTACAGTGAACATATAATGAGATCTATAAAAAATATATCATGGATCCTGGTTGGTGGACATAATATAAATAACTTACTTATACTGATGACACTGTCTTGACAGCAATAAGTCAGAACGATCTACATTAAATGACAGACACAGTGGTTGTAGACAATGACGAAATGGGCCTTAGTTTGACTAATAGAAAGACAGTGGTCATGGTGATATAAGAGAAACAGACTGTGCCTAAATGTGCAATTAAAGTTAGTGGCGTTATTGTGGTGCAAGTGCCGACATTAAGATATCTAGGCACATGGATAACATCAGAGGGAAGATGCATAACTGAGACAGAACATATTAGGAGAAGGAAAAACTGCATTCTTTCAAATTAAGAGCTTTAGTGCAATAAGTCTTGTCCTTGAAAGTTAGAGAGTTCTTGCATATTACATAGAACCAATTTTAACATACGGCTTCGAGTCCTGAACGATTAGTAAAAGTATATGGGCTGTGTCTTCGTTATTCAAATTAGTAAACAGGTGAAAAACATCCATGGAAGCCATGGAGATCTAGTTTTATAGAAGAATGCTGAAAATTAATTCGGCAGTCAAAATGGGCAATCTGGACATTTTGAGGGGAGCTAAGACGCACAGACAACTTACGAGTTACAAACATCAGAAAGAGGCAGTCATCGTTTTCAGCCAAGTTTTGAGAAGACAAAAACTGGAATGTCGTGACAACGAAAAGGTTTGCTGAAAGCGAGATGTAGGAAGACAGCGGGAGAAGACAGTCTTGTGTCATGGCACGGAGTGAAGTCAACGCGCGAATTGATCCACGCCGTCGGAGATCGCAATTTGTCAAGAGGCATGATTGCCCACTCCAGCCTGCAAGCCACTGGATGATGATGATGATGATGATGATGATGATGATGATGATGATGATGATGACATGTAACGATAAATGTAATTTCATAACAAATGTGAAACACGAGGTGTCATTTATAGGTGGGTAAATGTTACGCTAACTGTAGTGCCATGACAGATGTGAAACACAAGATGGCATTTATAGGTGGATAATGTAACGCTGCCGGCTTCATGGCTTAGAGGTTATGACTTTTCTCCGTAATCTCGTATACTCTCGTGGGTAACGTGATGACGGTGAGAATCAGCAGTGGTTCGAATCGCATCGGTAGCTTACGTGGTATGTGAGCCGGCCGCTCAGAAAGCAATGGCAAACTACTGAGCGTAATCTTGCCAAGAAATCAACATACAGCTGAAAGATGCTGGTGTTGACAGCGATGTCCTGTAAGAGGATATGAAAAAAAAAAAAAAAGATGTAACGCTAATTGTAGTGGCGTGACAAATGTGAAACACAAGATATTCGTTACAGTTGGATACATGTAACGCTATTTATCATGCCATGACAAATGTGAAGCACAAGGTATCCTTTATTTGTGGATGCATGTAACGCTAATTGTAGTGCCAAGACAAATGTGAAATAAGATATTCTTTATATGTGGATGTATGTAACGTTAATTGTAGTTTCATGACAAATGTGAAACAAAGATATCCTGTATATGTGGATTCATTAACGTTAATTGTAGTGCCATGACAAATGTGAAACACAAGGTGTCATTTATAGGTGATTACTTTTAACGCTAATAGTAATGTCATGACACTTGTGAAACAAATATATCCTATATAGGTGGATGCATGTATCACTAATTGTAGTGTTGTGACAAATGTGAAACAAAGATATAATGTATAGGTGGACACACCTAACCCTAATTGTAGTGCCATGAAACATGTGAAATATAAGACACCTATCATGGAGAAATAAATGCAACGCTAACTATATTACCATTACAGACCTGTGCCACTACACAGCTTTATTAGTGGAGCATATGTAACATGACTTATAGGGCCATGACATTGTGGAATTCAGGACATCATTAGGGGTTCCGATGTAGGAGGTGGGGTGGGAAAAGAGGGGGGGGGGAGGAGGGTTCGTGAATGCAATGTCAATTATAGTACCATACTAAAAGTACGGGTGGTGGTTGGGGGGGGGGGGGGACACGTCTCCATCAGACAGGTCAAGTGGCATTCCTTAATTAATATTTCAACCCCGCCCTCCTTCCCTCCCCACACACACGTATCACACTAATAACACGCACACACACATATACTACATACGCACCGCATCCAGTCACTAAATGCTGTGTATGTTCTGCTGTGTTATGTGGGGAGGAAGCACGGGCAAGTAATAAACAGTTGGAATAAAACATTGTCCTTTGTTATTATTCGTTCCTCTTTCCTGGCGAGTTGGTTACACAATGTTATGCACCGCACTAGTAACGGGACTGATCTCGCCGATATTACAGATCACATGAACAAATCGTTGAATACTTAGAGGAACTTCTGAATAGACCAGTTCCCAATGACCGTCCTGATATCGAACAGGTATAATTGAATTTATATATCAATTACTCTTCGCTGGCTGTTGAAGGAGGGGACGGAGCACGTATGGAAATGTCCTGAGAGCAGTGATGTCAGTTCTTGTCTCCACTCCACTTAACTCAACTCAAATAAACTCAACTTATATATCAACTGCTAAAATCTATCTAAAGAAGAGATTGGTCAGTCTATAAAACCTTGGAAGGATGGGAAAACTGCTTGTCCAGATAGCATTCCAGCAGACGCATTTAAAACTAACGTAAATACTGCAACTGAATTACTACAGAAATTATTTAGCAGCCCAGGAGACCTAAGAAATAACAGAAGCACACCAAAAATAAAATTCCTTGTCGAAAGTCCACATTTTCCGTTGAAAAGCTATAAAAATCCGTCATCGTCGATGTGTCAACAGCTAATAAAATGCTGCCAAGGCGTGAACAAAGAAAAAAGCGTTTCGTATACTGTATTCGACGAGCAATAACCTATTGCTAAAATATAGTGAGGCGTTAGCTATTAGGTTGTTCCAGCCGGTTTTATGCAAACAGAAAAACTTCGTTATAAATTTGAAATTACCATAAGGATAACAGATATAGCACATTCAAACAATACCAGTCACTATGTGATAGATTGTTTCAGCTAAAGTTTTATGTGTTATTTACTTCCTATGATATATAACTCTGCAGTTTGCACCTGTCGTGATGTAGCGAAATATGCCAGGCAATAAATCGTGTAACATATTGTTTTTGGCGTCTGTGTTTAACTTGCGTGTACTTGGCTTGATTCTTGAATCAATCCCAGGTTGATTCACCCGGCCATTCCCCCGCTATCACATAGATATACGAGGGTAAGTTAATAAGTAAGTCACAAATGGCTGTAGATAAATAACTATGATAACAACTTGAAACCAGTTTATTTGTATACATATATTGTCCCTTTATTTCTCAACATAATTTCCCCCAACATTGAAGCACTTATCCCATCATTTTATAATTCCTCCCTAACCGGCTGCATAGAACTGCGTGCCCTGTTTTCTAAACTACGTTTTCACTTCATATTCAACTTCGGCGTCATTCACGAAATGTCTCCCGCCAAGGTGGGTTTTCAGTGGACTTAGCTCCTAGCGATTTCCCGTAAAGTGGTGCATAGCTGGGGAGAAAACGTTACCAGGGCGAGTCAATAAGTAAGTCACACAGTTCTGTGGGATGGCAGGTAAATTAAAACAGGGAACGCTGATTTATGCAGCCGGTTTGGGAGGACTGATAAAACGATGGGATAAATGCATCAATGTTGGTGGAAGTTATGTTGAGAAGTAAAGAGACAATGTATGTATAAAAATAAACTGGATTCAAGTTCTTATCATAGTTAGTTATTTTTCTACAGCCATTAGTGACTTACTTATTAACTTACCCTCGTAGTTCTGAAAATTTCACTCTATCTAGCTGTGGGTACGATGGTACTTCTCATACTCCCCAGTACTTTAGTACGGTTAAAGTACTGTTTAACCTGTACCAGATAAAACAAGGCCATTCATCAGTCTTCAGTGGTTAAACTGACTGTGTATACTAGAGGATTGATTGTATCTATTGTTGCAATATTGATCCTGGAACGTGTGTGCATAATTGTCCAGAGAAAAACTAGTTTATATAACTGTGTATTTTTATATGTTTATTTCAGAAATGGCTATGTTATGGATGACTTTGAGGGTATATTGGCTGGAATAGCCGGTATTACCAATTCGCCCGACCATAGTATTCAGAGTGTGGATAAGTACGTAGGTAAGTCTGTATGATTTATTACTGCAAACGATATAAAATAACACAGAGTTTTACAGAACACAATTGCGTAATACATAGGACGTTGCGGCGAGTAGCCTTAATCAGGAAACAAATAAATACGCAAAACACAACATACAAACACGCGGATGACACAACCGTGACTACATTAAGGCATAAGAACGGGATGAGAAGTATTGATAGATGAAAACATGGACGAAAATGAAAGTAACATCACGGGATAAGAAGTATTGATAGATGAAAACATGGACGAAAATGAAAATAACATCACGGGATGAGAAGTATTGATAGATGAAAACATGGACGAAAATGAAAATAAAATCACAGAATCCCATAGCTAAAGGGGAGGAGAGGCAGAATTTGATCAAAGAGAAGATCGCAACCGTTTGATATAATGAGATGTAACAACTGTTAAATACTGTCAGTACACGAGCTGTGGACAGACATAGGCAAGAGTGCCACACTTTATGTGTATAAGGTTGTGAACAGACTTAGGCAAGAGTGCCACACTATATGGTCTATAATGCTGTGGACAGACATAGACAACAGCGCCACACGATATGGTCTATAAGGCTGTTCTGTCAGACATAGGCAACAGCGCCACACGTAATATGGTCTATAAGGCTGTTGACAGACATACCAACGGCGCCACACAATATGGTCTATAAGGCAGTTGACATAAATAGACAACAGCGCCAAACGATATGGTCTATAAGGCTGTGGACAGACATATACAACAATTCTAACATTTGTCTGGCGAGCATTTTATGGGACTGGATCGACCCCATGAGCTAAGTGCGTCAGCAAAATAAAAACACGTTTACAATGTAGCATGTTTCACATAGATATACGCTCGCTTGGTACGACACAATCTACCACATTAATGCTATTGTTTAAATAATCCAAGCGCTATTTCGGGAGACTATATTGGCGTTACCTTTGTCGGTATCTCAAAGGCACGATGAGTGCATATATTTGTATTTAACGTGAAGTTAAATTGGCTTGTTACCATGCACAGTTTTATATCGAGGATATTGCGAGAGTCATGTTTAGAAGAATCAGCACCGGGTCGGGGATGCTAAAGTGCGTTTAAAAATGTTTGCTCTAATTCATGTTCAATTTCTGTTAAAGTATCTGTTGCATTGTTAGGAATTTTTCCTGACGTTTTATATTTACTTCCACCTAAGGAATAACTAAATATATCTTTGATTGGCATAAAAGCAGCTGAAATCACGGAAAGCCGCAACATTTCTTTGATGTTTTGACGAAAATGTATTGAATTCATGCTAACAAACTTATGTTTTTACAATAATACACATCATTTCGCATAACGACGCAAGGAATATCCATATTCGTATGGATATGGGTGTAATGTGTAATATTAGTGAAGACATAAAATTTACAGAGGCATTGGGTAAATAATGTAGAATCGAAATGGATGTGGACAGGAAAGTGAAAGGAATATATTTCTTACCTCTCGGCTGGTAAAGATTAGTTTCATCTTCGTGCCAGGGCATGCGGCAGTACAAGGAAATGAGCGGTCTGACAAGCTCGCAGGTAAGGCTACTGTGGGGGGCTAACGCGCCATGGATCAGGCTTAAAAAGTAAAAAAAAAATGCGAGAAGTAAGACTTTTGCGAGAACCAAGTGATGACTGTGAATCTTCAACCATGGTCAGACTGCGAGAACAGCTAATAAAAGAGGTGTAGCCAAACAAGAACACTAAGCAGGAAGTTAAAGAAACTTGATAAACCAACACAGAACTGGTGTCATTAGCCGCTACATACTGTGGGATTTGCTGAGGAGGGGATCCGAGCACTTATGGACTGAATGGTTCGATGTGCAATGAGGATGATCTGTCGAATAACTGACTAATTGCTCTCGTTTGCGTAAAATTAAATCCATCAATTCTCAAATAGTCATCTTCCTCTTTCAATACATGTTCCTAACATTTCCCCCCAGTAACTTTTAATAATATTTAAAAGCGCGAATTGAGTTAGTATCTTGACGTCAGACAATTTGACTGAAGTATTGTCAGCTGCAACATTTCCTATAATTTTTAGGGCACAAGTTCTGTAGGGTTTTAATGTTTAAATGAAAATGGTACCGCGGAAGGTCTCAAGCACCGACGGGCATGTTCTACTATCAACTTGTCGATTTGATATTTCTTGCTTTTGTTAGCCTGTTTTACAAGGCACAAAAACTCTAGCTTGAAATACGTTTCTGAAAATGGTAGATTTTCTCTTCAGAGCCCTATCTTTATTTCTTCCTTTGTTCTCAATGCCGAAGCTATTTTATATGTTTGGGCAACAGCATTGCGATATGATGCATTGTCCATAATAAGGCAAGACTGTCTATCTAGGGATGGAAGCACTGTATTCTCGAGCCAATCGCATAATTAATTAACATTCATTGTATTATAATCCCTATTGTCTGTATGCTTTGATAAGAACACGAGTCCAGCACTCTGTAGTAACCTACTGCCAGCACGAGTAATGACTAAACGTGGACCTTTCCTACTTGGTACATATCGCTTTATCTTTCAATACACTGACTGCCATTCTTTTTCATGTGTGTGGTACACATTGATCCAGGTGTCATTCAAATACACTATATCATAATTTTCTTTGCGCATTTCCCTTATTCTACGTAGCTACTTGCTTCGCATGGTTCTTAAATGCGGTTGATCGCAAATGCTATTTCTGCCTCCTTTGTACTTTCTAAACGTGAAATGTCCTTATAATTTTCCACAAAGTTGTTCTGGATAGCTCTATGCCATTGTTCTTTCTCAATCAAACCCTATATTCTCTTACAATACCTGTTTCTTTGGTATCCGACATTTTTGCTTTTAAATAGCTCGCTTCACGACCTCTTTGTCAAAGCTGTCCATAATTACCTTTCTACCCACCGTTTGCTTATCGAATGGTGGTTTCATTCCAGTTTCTTGCACCCATCGATGAAATGACCGTTTACTCAAACCCAATTCATGCACTTTTTCTGGATTTTTAATAGCATGAAAACGTTTCATGCGATCAGTTTCTTGACAAAAATTATGTGTACAACTTCATAGCAATGCTTTGAAGTGTACACAATTTCACATTCAAGTCATTCATCAATATTCGCATATTCAGATGTTAGCGATAAATGGTTAGACATTATAAAATAGTAACATTTTATGAAAGCACCCACTACAAATATAATTATTTACTACACTTATAAACACTTCCGTTCCACTATGTGACATGCTTCTTATAAGTAAATCCCCATGTATCACGGAGAATATTCATTATTGAACACTGATTTTTCCATGTGACGATGCAATACATTTTATAATTTGCACTTCATGTCTGACCCGTAAATTATATACCGCATATAAACAAACATCGAGATCTGCTGTACAATCTCCAGAACAACATTGTTTTGTTGGGTATACATAATGATAATGTTATATGCAATATTTCATCATTTCCCTCAGTTGGTTACTGAGTTATTGATTTTTTTTATTCCGGTGAGAAAACATTTGTGAACGCACGATAATGGCACGCCTGCCACTCAGAACTTCCATGAAAATTGTCTGGTAACCATTTTGAAAAGTTGGGTGTACTGGAAAGTCATGTTATAACTTAAAAGTCTCCGACTCCTTAGATATAGAGTTAGCTGCATATCCTGTGCAGAACTTTGCACTCAACCCCAGCATTTATTTGCTGCTTGTGATCTGCTTGGTAATGTTAGCTCAGTAGTTTGCCATTTATATCGGAACATATGACGCTTCATAACACTGAAATCTTCACAAAGCAGTCTACTTCCTAATTGCCTTCAGCTGATTTGTAAACCTGTACTAGGTATGGTAGGGAGTATGAAAATGCGCGTCTCACTTTCCCGTAAGTCACAGCTTAAGTGTGTATGTGTGTGTGTGTGTGTGTGTGTGTGTGTGTGTGTGTGTTTGTGTTTGAGTGACTGCTTTTGTGTGTGCACATAAATGCATCTAAATGTAACTACCTCAGTTACACAGCATTTCGTATTAAAATTACCCAGTATCACGTAAACTTAGTGTTGATAATAAATCTGCATCACACATTACTTGATGCTACTTCAGTTGTTAATAATGTTGGAATATTACAAAGTGTTTCACGTTTCTTCAACAGAGGACGACGTGTCTAAATTCCTGTTTTTTAACAATAAGACCAAACGAGGACTTGACCTCATTTCCATAAACCTCCAACGTGCACGAGATCATGGTGTTCAGCCGTACTACAAATGGAGGGCATTCTGTGGACTCCGCCCTCTCACTGGATTTGATGACGTTGAAGCTCTGGGTCCCGATGTTGGAGAGCTGGCTAAGGTGTACAGGTAATGCTTGTGACATTAAAGCTACTGTCCTAATTTACATAGCATCACTAAATTGATTCTCACTTCCGTACTGACAGTTCTATTACAAATATATGTACAGTTTAACTGCATCTACATATGTGTTCTCCTGTGGATGTTTGTGTTAGAGTGTTTACAATGTAATAGTAGAACCTGCGAGGGAAACATTAACAACCTTGACCCCACGCAGGCCAGTGCTGTGCTGAATCATAACCGTGTTGCAATCCTAATATACTTCTCCGCAGATGTGATGTTCGTCCAACACAGGTATTGCACACCCGTTGGGTACTAGGCTTCGAAGGGGATCGGAGTTCTGACATACAGTTATCACGAATATGGTACTTTGGTACCAGGTAGAGATAATAGTTTCTGCACCCACCGAACCCCGATAGACGTAAGCCCTTTTAAAGGATCAAGAGCAAATACATCGAACTGAAGGTTTACAACTCAGACATTCGGAAAATTCACACCCAACCAACAACCAAACAAACATGCGTACATACGTGTGAAAGAAGTTTAGGGGTTTCCAATCAGCAAACATATAACATTTCAAATACTCAAATAAATGTATACACTTCCTGATAATTCTTTAACTTGGGCCTATCAATGGGTTTATAACATGTAGAATTAACGAAAAGTAAATACATAACACACCATGGGTGTAATGGAAACAGACCATGTCCTCGTCACGTAGCGTAGCCGGTACACAGTGCCAGCTCATATTTAAATAGACACATCGGCACTCAGTGGATGAAGTGGTCACTACCACGCTGGCCGAATTTTCTTCCCAACACATGTCCTGGTGCTCGGCTGGGTCATTACCAGATCCGCTTAGAGAGGTACAACCATCGGGGTCGAGAGAAAAAGAGCTATTTAATGCGTTACCGCGGCTTCTTAGCGATATACAACACACATTAGCACAAGGAAGGACAAACATGTGAGGTATGTCATATCAAATAATTACATGTTATATCTTAGCGATATACAACACACATTAGCACAGACAAGGACAAACATGTGAGGTATGTCATATCAAATAATTACATGTTATATCTTAGCGATATACAACACACATTAGCACAGACAAGGACAAACATGTGAGGTATGTCATATCAAATAATTACATGTTATATCTTAGTGATATACAACACACATTAGCACAGACAAGGACAAACATGTGAGGTATGTCATATCAAATAATTACATGTTATATCTTAGCGATATACAACACACATTAGCACAGACAAGGACAAACATGTGAGGCATGTCATATCAAATAAATACATGTTATATCTTAGTGATATACAACACACATTAGCACAGACAAGGACAAACATGTGAGGTATGTCATATCAAATAATTACATGTTATATCTTAGTGATATACAACACACATTAGCACAGACAAGGGCAAACATGTGAGGTATGTCATATCAAATAATTACATGTTATATCTTAGTGATATACAACACACATTAGCACAGACAAGGGCAAACATGTGAGGTATGTCATATCAAATAATTACATGTTATATCTTAGCGATATACAACAAACATTAGCACAGACAAGGGCAAACATGTGAGGTATGTCATATCAAATAATTACATGTTATATCTTAGTGATATACAACACACATTAGCACAGACAAGGACAAACATGTGAGGTATGTCATATCAAATAATTACTTGTTATATCTGCCTATGAAGGTTTTGTTTACTGTGTAACAGCACTCCACAAGTCTAACTGTAACTGACAATAAACTTTTTTGGTTTAATATTTGACTCCAACATAAGTTTAATTGTAACTGCCCGTAGAGTTTAAGTTTAATATTTGACTCCAACATACGTCTAACTGTAACTGCCCATAGAGTTTTTGTTTAATATATTAGTCCAACATAAATCTAACTTTAACTGTCTATAGAGTTTGTGTTTAATACATAACTCCAACATAAGTCTAACTGTAACTGCTCTTAGAGTTTGTGTTTAATACATAACTCCAACATGATTCTAATTGTAACTGTCCATAGAGTTTTTGTTTAATACATAACTCCAACACACATCTAACTGTAACTGTCCATAGAGTTTGTGTTTAATACATAACTCCAACATAAGTCTAACTGTAACTGCTCTTAGAGTTTGTGTTTAATACATAACTCCAACATGATTCTAATTGTAACTGTCCATAGAGTTTTTGTTTAATACATAACTCCAACACACATCTAACTGTAACTGTCCATAGAGTTTGTGTTTAATTCATAACTCCAACATATCTCTAACTGTAACTGTCCATAGAGTTTGTATTTAATACATCACTCCAACATAAGTCTAACTGTAACTGTCCATAGAGTTTGTGTTTAATATATAACGCCAACATAAGCCTAACTGTAATTGTCCACACAGTTCTTTGTTTAATCTATCACTCCAACATACGTCTATTTTCAAAACAATGTTTTCCCGTAGTGAATTTGAATAACGAAGACACAAACAATAGATTGCACGATTTATTGCTTGGCATATTTCGCTGCATCTCATCAGATTCATACTGCAGAATTCACACCACATAAAGTAAAATAACTAGATAAATTCTTCAAGCAGAAATATACACATGTTTGCACAGTAATCTCAATTGTCTACCACGGTAGTTTTAAACTGACTAACATGTCTTTCTGTTTGCACAAAGCTGGCTTGCTTAGATTAATCATAATGGCTTCTGCAAACTTTAACAAGCGAGTATTTTGTGTGTTAAACACATACCTCAATGGGTCGACAAGATACTACACACAGGCGATGGGAGCCTAGTGAAGCCGACACACCGGAAGTTTCCCGCTTCATCAATTGCTAGGCAATGCTGGAAAGCATGGGATTAATAGAGACCCCGTGTTGTTGCAACTGAATGCAATTAAAAAGTTATGCTAGTTTTCATTCTTTGTTTTAGAACATTAACACTCGTACGAGATATTCTTAGACTATAAACATATTCAATTAAGTTACATAATTCTGTACAATTAACGTTAAGAGTGGGAAGATGTAAACCTTGTATTTCTTACACAGAAATATATAGTAATGAGGAATTATTGGAGGTGGTGGAAAATTGTGAATATCTTTTCATTGATTACCAACAACGGTGACACAATGAAAGAAACGAAATGACGAATATCTATTGCTCGTCAAAGACTAAAACAACTGAATACATTTTCGAGTGGGACAGACAGAACTACAAAAATTAGATTTTTTAAAGCATGCATCTTTCTCATTACAAAATACGCACGTGAGAATTGGACACTTACTAAATAAGCTGAACAGCGCATAACTGCTTTTGTATATACATGTTATAGACGAGTTCTAAGAATATCTTGGATAAAGAAAGTAACGAATGCATCCATACTTTAAGACCTCAATACTGAAGAAGTTTGGCAGTTAAAGACGATAAAGCAAAGAAAATTTAAATATTATGGTCACTTGAAACGTCACGAAAGTTTGGAGAGAACAATAATGGGTAGGGGAAAAGGGGGGGGGGGGCTTAATATGCCTGAGAAGAGAGGAAGAGGAAGGCCAAAGAGAATATGGATGCAGGATGTGACGAATGGGCATATCGGACGCGGGATATCTTGCTTATAATCGAGACGTTTTCCGGAAGATTGTTATGGGAGCGAAGTTTGCAAAGGACATGCTACTGAATGAATGAATGAATGAATGAATGAATGAATGAATGAATTTTGTTTACATCCAAGAAACGCAGTTCTTCCCATGGACCCTACAATTAGGCCTCGCCTGACACAGAAGATAATTATGTAGTAAATGAGTAAAGTTACAATGATGTGATGTTTGATGAAGCGACAGTAATGTAATTTGAAATGTCTTGCAGATATAATGAAGAATCTTTCCGTAATTAACTGACTAAGTGGTTTGGGATGATTAATTGTCACAAGCGAATTCCCAAATATGTCAATGGCTTATATACAGCAATTTATCTAATGCAACCCATTTTAATGTGATATATAATACCACATGTCTGCTACCATATTAACAACTTTTAAGTGATAACTGGGACACACCCTTACTTCCCATTTCCATCATGCATTTTTGTTAGCTTCAAACCTACGTTTTGTTTGGGGTTGAATCTGTTAATATAGGAAAGCAATGTTGTTGCTGTTGTATCGAACCAGCAACAAGGTATCCCTTGTCACCGGTTTCTCGCCATGTACCTGAAGGCAAGGGGGAAATCACCGCTGTATTTTCCCAAGATAATCATGCTTAGAAAAAACGATAGATACAGTCGTTAATGAGAGTTAAAGAATGGGCCTTAGTTTGAATAACAGACAGACAGAAGTCATGGTGCTATCAAAGAAACAGATTGTGATTACATGTGCCATTAAAGTACAGGACGTTTTTTTGGGGCAAGTGCAGAAATTCAGATATCAGGGGACGGTCACAGAACAACACAAACTTCCGCTGCACCATCATCTCTTGAGTGTAATTTGTGTGCCAGGATGTAATACCAGGAGTTTCTTCTCAAGATCTGCGCCGATGTTACGGAGTTCGTGTATTGAGCAAAGCAATCCTTGAGTGAATTTTTCGCAACGTGTGTGTGTGTTTCTGTGGTGGTCGGTTTTCAAAATGGCGGAACAACGTTTATGCTCCTTGCGGAAGGCTGTCAACCCAGAAAGGCGTTGGGAGAGGCACGGTTGCCGCAAACGGCAAGGAATACGAGGTGGGGTAAGACGTTGTAGACTCAGATGTAACCGTCTGGCCTCAGGAATACTCGTATTCTATATTGGAACCGTGCCAGCGTAAAACATCAAGATCCTATTCTGGAAAACCTGGTATACAGGAATGTCATTGTAGCGCTCCAGGAGATTACGCTGGGTGATCAGCTACTCCAAATTGCCGGCTTCAAATGCTTCTACAACAGGCGACACCTGGAATGGCGATTCTCATTCGTGACAGTATGGTGGCTTCAGAGCTAGACATGTACAGTTGGGACAATGACGACATACAAATACAGGCGGTTAGAGTTCAATCCGGTCTACCATTCGTGTTGGTTAATGTTTATACCCGTAACGCGAGTGTGGATTCCCAGAAGTGACAGTGCTTAAGTGACATATTAGTTCAAGAGAGAAATGTTATTTTCTCTGGCGATTTCAACGCTAAAGGCAGATCAAGTACATTTCCTCCAACACACATGGGGAGGTGCTCGAGACTGCACTTGAAACCATTGACCTGGTTTTTATCAACAGTGGCTGTGTCACCAGGACAGCAAGCCGTCCAGGTGATGAGGACAGTGCTATTGATCTGGTGCTGGTTTCTCCTTCACTCACTACAGTTTGTACATGGTGTGTCCTAGGATACCAAGGCAGCGATCACCGCCCTTGCAGCATATTGGTGGCGAAAGGCAGAACCAGGCAGCACAAGTCAACGGTCAAACCTTTCCAGTATGACAGTACAGGGCAAGATGTGGCGAGCAAAATAAATTGCGACAAGCGCAGAAAGCTTCAGGGCAGGAGAAAAAGCTGAAGCAGCCATCGTGGTGGAATTTTTGGTAGAGAAGGCCTGGGTGGATAAGCGTAGTGCTGTAAGGAAATGGTAAAATGCCAAGAAGAACAGAGTTGCCCATCCTAGTCCATGCATGCACTTAGAAAGAGAGATGCACACAAAAGTTAGATCTCATCTCATCTCATCATGTTCCTCTTGTACCTTGCGGTGTCGAGGTGAAGAATAAACATCGTGAGAGTGCCCGATTATGGGCTTCATATATCAATAGTCCCATGGACTCTGCTATTCCTTCCGTCCAAAGTTTACGTGGTCGGCCTATTCATCTGGTCTGTACATTATTGCTTGTTGTGCTGTGCTGTTGAATGGTAACCTACATACATGGCCAAATCATTTGACTTGCTGCTTTCTAATAAAATCTAGTGGTGCTATAACCACCACTTTAGTCCTGATTTCTTCATTTCTGATCGTATCTCTTCTTGATACGTTGAGTAATCTTCTCCGGAAGATCGTGATTTTTCTTTTCTCTTTTTCTGTCATTGTTCAGGTTTGGCATTGGTAACATAGAGTTGGTAGGAAGATTGTGTTGTAAAGTGCTTTCTTAGTAGCTAGTGATACATGTTTGTTCTTTAGTATTGGTGCCATTTGTCCAATGAGTTGGTTTGCCTTATTGCATCTAGTTTCGATCTCGTCTTCTGATCTGCCTTTGATGATATTATACTTCCTAGGTACTTGAAGCTCTTTACTTGTTTCAAGGGAAGTTCGTTTAGGTGCACTGTTGTTGTTTTTTCTTCTTTGGTTATAGTCATTACCTCCATTTTGCTTGTGCTAATTTTAATGCTATGTTCCACACACATTTCGTTTAGACTATTCATATGGTCTTGTAATTCAGCTTCTGATTTTGCTATTAGTGCTTGGTCGTCTGCAAACAGGAGTTCTCTAATAGGTAGATTAGCAGATGCTTCTTCTTCTGTGTTCTCGTCATGCAGTATTCTTGCGATCTCCATTTGGCTGGTTTCTTTAGATGTGTTGTCTATGTATGCCATGAACAAGAGAAGGGACACAAATGTAAGCTATTTAAAAAAAAAAAAAAAAAAAAACTGGTTAAGGAGTTTAAAAGTGAAAAATGGGCAGAGGTATGTCAAAGAGTAAGCACAGACAAGTCACTTAAATTGTTCTGGCGACTACATAAAAGCATGAGTGGGGTAGTCAAGAATAAGAGAATTTCTGACTTCCAAGGCACTGGCCTCATCTGGCAAAGGACTTGCGAGAACAAGGGCAAAGCTCTCTTCCAACGCTATCTAGAGCAGAGCAACCAGACAGACATGAGAGGCAGAAATCTTGCCAAGGAGGTCACCTCAGACAGATGAAAGGCCCATAACATTTCGGATGAAGACACAGTGACAGTTAAAGAAATCAAGGCTGTGATTCGACGATCAAAAAACAGCGCTCCAGGGCCAGATGGCATAAGATACAACGACATCAATAGGTGTACCGACAACGAGCTACAGAAACTAGCAGACATGTACAACAACAGTACAGTGAGTGCTAGCATCAAAGAGGAGTGGTTACACAGCTATCTGATTCCCTTGACGAAGCCTGGCAAAGACCACACACAAATTCAGGGATATCGAGTTATAACCATGCAGAATACAATAGGCAAGCTGCTGGAGAAGTTAATTGCCAGAAAATTATCAAGCCAGCTAGAGCGGCAAGGTATTTTCCCACCTACCCTGGGTGGGTACCGTCCAAAAAGAGAAACCTGGACCAATGCAGCAGTTTTTGCCCATGCCGTCTATGAAGGTTTCCACTCAGGCACTGAAACCTTTGCTGCAGCGATTTATCTCTAGGATGCGTACAACAGAGTACCATTGGATTTCTTAATGCTTAAGCTTCTTGAACTCAAGATAAGTCCTTTCCTCCATAGGTGTTGTCACGAGATCGCCGTGAGTTAACCAGATAATGATAATACCGACGGTTGCTTGGCGTAATTTTTCTAGGCCACAACAGTCGTACTAACAGAGTAAACACAGCTGCACGGGTTACATCGGGGCAGCACATATACACATTTGGTGGTGAGTGAGAAGGAATGGATACACCCAGTTGGCAGTTCATAAACAGTTAAAATCACATAGCCTTGCCCGGCTCAGTACATGGAATAGCCCTGTCTGTCATTTATAGTTCCGGACATCAGGCGAAGTGGCGGCTGGGATTGTCACCACTGAACAGAAGATTGACAGTTTATCAACAGGTCGGAAGTGCCCGACTAGGGAGAAAACGGTCAGAATGTCATTAGGTATTTCTCGACATCAAACGGAATGGCGGATTTGACTGTCACCACATGACAGAAAGTTGACGGCTTGTTATTGAAAACAGTGGAACACCTGCCGGACATGAACAACGTCACGTGCACAATGTAAGCTTGTTTGGAAAACCATGATTGGCAGCTTGGTATCGAAACTCTTTGTTGGAACTCGACAGTAACTCTCTAGATTGTTTTGGATGTCTAAACCAGTGATGACAAATCTAACATTGAGGGAGCCAGAGGGGGGATGGATCCCTGACAGGGGATGATCTGCCAATGTGCCACCTGTGTGGGGGCATAAAGGATAACGTCACGTGGCCAACTTTGGTAGTTTGCCATATAAACCCGAGTTGGGGACCAACTAGGGGGAACTTGGAAAATGTGGCTCTAGTCGGAGTGCAATGGCACTGCAGTGCTTAGTGGAAATAATATCTACCGTGTGTTAATTAGTGACTTAATTTTACACGTGCCTATCATGGCAGATGTAGATATGATTGATAGGACTGCAGTAGTGCCATTTAAGGTATAACCTATTCTTATATTAGTTCTAATTAATATAGACTGTAGCCTTGTTAAAACTATAGTGTGATGATTAGCACTGTTAGTGGAAACTAGTTAGTGATATTAGCTCTGCTAGTTAAAAATAGATTAGTGAAGTGTTGATAAGCTTTACTAGTTGAGAATTGAGTAATGAGGGATAATTGGGATCTTTCCGTAGGTGTCCCTGGTGGGCGGGGTTCCGCATTCTGTTTGCTGATTTTTTTGTGTGTCTTGGCCTGATGATAACCTATGTGGTCAGTTCATCTGTCCCTGATAGGTACATTATATTTTCTGAGCGAGGCCGATGGCCCACGATCATCTAATAGAGATCAGTGACGGGGAGGCTATCACCAGTTGTATGATTTATTTTACAGGTTCCTCTGGTTGGGATGAAGAACCCGGACCCAATGTAACATCCGATCCCGGATAAATTATGATGTAGAGAGATGGGCCAGCAACTTTCGCCACGGAAGAAGTTAAGACACATTGCTCGGTGGAGTCTAATGGTATATGTATCCTACATGAGTGAATATCAATCGTTAACACACCTGAAGTGATGGAGGTTCAACCCATGTGGAACTAGATCAGTAGGGACTGATGTTCACAGTAGATGAAACCAAACATTGAAGTGTAGTTGTTCCACGTATCAAGGAAATCAGAACTTTCAGACTATATCTAGTGAATAAAGCAAGCCATTTTATTTCTAGATACATTAACTGTTTAATAGTGAGAACTAGTGAACATTTATCAAGAGACAAAAAGACGTGTTAGTAGGACAGTGTTCCATGTTTGTTTTCACTGCGCCGGAATTATGAAGCCGGAGTTTCTATAAACTATTAGGAACAGTTGCTTTAGGAAATATACTAGTATTTTCCACGGATTATATATATGTACATGAGATTCAGATCTCATGGTCATCAGAGTTCCTGGAGGAGGACTATGTCTGGAGAGAAGGACACGACTTCGGTGAGGATCCCTGTGATGAGTCTTGTGATGTCGTGTGATCCTTGCCATGATGTGTACACTATGATCCTGAACTTTGAGGGCTGACACATACATTTATGTTATAGTACACCACACACATTTTCTTCGCATACACGTCTCATATACGTTACACTTTTCTTTTAATAAATTAATCTTTATTAATTTTTAGAAGCAAGAGTTGTTGAGTATGTTGCGTTGGGGAATTATGAGAGGGAGCATAGTACGACAGTGAGAGAGTGACAGGAAAAGGTGTCCACGGGCTGATGGAGTGTGTTGGACGGAGGTTGGTGGATTCTCCAGAATATTAAAAAGGAGGAAAATATTATAATGTGGGTGTCGGCTCTCTTCACTCCAGGGACGACACTGTAAAGTAGGACACGACATTATTGGGGGCTCGTAAACGTGATCTTTGGACAGCGGGATCTCTCGTAAACGTGATCTTTGGACAGCGGGATCTCTCGTAAACATGATCTTTGGACAGCGGGATCTCTCGTAAACGGGATCTTTGGACAGCGAGATCTCCCGCAAACGAAATCCTTGGACAGCGAGATCTCCTGCAAGCAGGAACCTTTGACAGGGGGATCTTCTGACAACGGGGTCTTTTGACACGGGATCCTTAGTTATAAGAGGGAAATATCATTTTGGAGAATCCAGCTAGAGTGAATGTGGATAGGGGTTAGGACAAATATCTTACCTGTTCACACTTCACACGTCTGCATAGGTCTGTGGTCCTGATTCTACTCTTGTAACTGAGTGAATGTGCTGTGTGTGGTAATATCTAGATTTATAGTACTTGTTCATATATCTGTATAGTAATTTGCAGTTATATTGTACTAGACCTGCTAGCTTACCTCTCTGTATAATGGCCACCCCTAAACTAAGCACGTTAGAATTAAAGACAAAGGGGGAAGAAATGGGATTGGCGGGTTCTGCTCTAACGGATTACATACAGGAAGTGGAGAGAGAGTATCGTCAAGCAGAACGGGAAGATCGAAAGGCCGAGCTGGAATTGAGAAGGATGGAGTTGGAACAAGCAGCTAAGAAAGTGGAAGCTGAGCAAGCAGCTAAGAAATTGGAAGCTGAGCAAGCAGCTAAGAAATTGGAAGCTGAGCAAGCAGCTAGGAAATTTGAAGCTGAGCAAGCAGCTAGGAAATTAGAAGCGGAACAGGAAGCACAGAAAAGGGAGCACGAGTACCGGATGAGGGAACTCGAGTTGAAGAGTCAATCTAATGGAGAAACGGAGGGAGCAGTTGGAGGTTCCTCCATCCCAGGCTCAACACCAGTAGGTGGACATGGGTACCATGCTATGAAGTTTCCTTTAGCGGTCTACGAGGAGGACAAAGAGAAGATTGACCAGTACCTTCAACGCTTCGAGGCTATGTCAGTTGCTATGGGTCTGGAGCGTAACAAATGGAATCTTAAGCTATCCCAGGGTTTACGCGGGACCGGTTACGAGGTTTATACTCGCCTGCCACCAGGACATGAGAACAATTATGACGAGTTAAAGACGGCTCTGCTGAAACGATTCGAGGTTACGTCACATACCTACCGGAAAAAATTTCGAGCAGCGAAACGAGAACCGGGGGAGTTGTTTGCCGCCTACAGTTTGCGTCTAAAATCTTATCTCCATAAGTGGATGGATTTGGCTGGGTTCGCACATGACTATGAGAGTCTGGAAGAGCTCATGGTGGTCGACCAGCTGAAGAAGCAAATGTCTAAACCTCTCAGGACGTTCCTGGGAGAACAAGGAGCGGAACGTATTGACCTCGTGACTAAATTAGCAGAACGGTTCGTCGAGGTACATGGGGAGGCAGGGGAGAACCTTTCCACCAACTCCAAAAGTCAAGAGAAACATGACAAGAAGAAAGCCAAAAACTCAGGAACAAAAAAGTGGGAACCTTATGTGCAAAAATCAGAGGATAGTTCAGAGAAGAAGATGGAGGAAAGCAAGAGCACTTCAAGCTCTACACCTAAACGACCGTGGTCGGAGAAGTGGTGTTCAATTTGTAAGTCACCCTCTCACAATACGAGGGACTGCAAATCGAAGGCTAAGAACCCTCACTTTGCAGCATGTCAAGTGACTTCCAAGGAGGTTGTCACGGAAAATGCCAAGGTCAACAAGGAAGCTCGCCACCAGGAGAGCTCATTCAAGTCCGACAATAGAAAATCTAGGACAGGGAAATGGTGCAACCAATGCAAGTCAAACACGCACAATGCTATTGACTGCAGGGGAAAGTCAGGAGACACTCAATTCGTCGTGTGCGCAGGAAAACCTAAGGTGGAGCCCACCGAACAGGTCGAGGCCGAGGAAGAGACTCCAGACCAGGAAAAACCACCTGTAGTGGAATTGGTAGAGGTTAACGGTCGTCAAGTGGAGTGTTTATACGACACAGGACTGGACGGGGAGGCCGTGATTTCTGCGGATCTGGTACATCCAGAACAATTCACAGGTGAAACCTTGGATATACAGCCTGCACAGAAGAGTGCTGTAACCATGAAGTTGCCCATTGCTAATGTGGAGATTCGGTCAAGGTACGTCACCGGCACCATCAAGGCCGCTGTATTGACCGATCCCATTTTTCCAGTCATCCTAGGTCGCCGGTATGTCTTTCTGGGAATGCCCAGGGAGCCAATCCATATGGGAGCAATGCAGACTCGCTCTCAGACGAAAACGGAAGAGGCAGACGCAATTGTGACTAACCCAATGCCGGGGGAGCTACGAACTGCCCAGAGTGAGGATGATACTTTACGTCCTTGCTACAAAAAGCTGCAGAAAAGTGCTGATCCACCAGGACGGAGGCAGTACTACATGAAGAATAGGATACTCTACAGGAGAGCAGGAAGGGGAGACAACCTATACGGTCAGTTGGTCGTCCCGAAAGCTCACCGGTCCCAGATTCTTCATATGGGGCATACCATCTCCTTTAGTGGACACATGGGTATTGCCGCCACCATGCAGCGGATTTCCTGCCACTACTATTGGCCGGGAATGACAGATGATGTGCGTCGGTATGTGAAGTCATGCCCTGAGTGCCAGAGGGTGGCACCGAAACACTGGACAGCACCGGTGGTGTTGGGTGAGATGCCCGTCATGAACTCTCCTTTCGAGAGGGTAGCCATCGATATCGTGGGTCCACTTCCCAGGACTAGGAAGAGGAACATGTATATACTCACAATTGTGGATTGCTGTACAATGTGGGGTGAGGCTATACCGTTGACCACGATTGACTCGAAAAAAATGGCGGACGCACTGATGGAGGCCTTTACCAGATTAGGCTTTCCGGATCAAATTCTGACGGACAATGGATCTCAGTTTTGTGGAAAACTCATGGAGGAGGTATTTAGGGTGTTTCACTCTAACCACATACATACCAGCCCTTACCACCCTCAAGCCAATGGACAAGTGGAGCGTTTCAACGGCACGTTGATGACAATGCTCAGGAAACTAGCGCAGGAAAAACCTGATAGGTGGGATGAATATATCCCAGCAGCCCTTTTTGCCTATCGGGAAGTTCCTCATGGCTCAACAGGACTACCACCCGCTACGTTGCTGTTTGGTCGTCCAATCAAAGGACCGGTGGAAGCCATGTTGAGGTGTTGGACTGAAGAGGGGACGTCAGAAGAAGTGATCTCATCCTATAAATACGTGGAGGAACTGAAAGAAAAACTCCACAAGGGATGGACTCTGGCAAATCAAAACTTGAAAAAGGCCAGGAAAAGACATGCGGCTTACTACAACCGTAGGTCTAAAGAAAGATCTCTAGAGGTGGGAGACAAAGTCTTGTTGCTACTCCCAACGGGAAACAACAAACTGGAGATAGGTTGGCAAGGACCATTTCCCGTGGAAAGGGTGATATCCAGAACCAACTATCAGATCCGGATCCGGGGAAAGTCGAAGATTTTCCATATCAATCTCTTGCGGAAATACGAATAGAGACCCGGAGACAAGGCAGCTCACCTTATGGCAATGGCAGTTGCAGTGGAGACAGAAGTGGGAACCAGCGAGGGCAGGGAATATCCCCTTGGAACACCAGGAAACCTATAGGGATGTGCAAGTGAACCCTGATCTGACCTCCCAGGAGAGGGAAAGGATAACCCAGGTTCTCAAGTCTCATAAGGAGATACTGACTGATAAACCAGGACGAACGAGGTTGGTTGAGTTCGAGATGACTTTGACCACACAGGAGCCTGTTCGCCAAAAGGTTTACCCAGTGCCATTCTCTAAAGAAAAGGCCCTGGAGGAGGAAATACAAAAATTGCTGGAGGATGACGTGATTGCACCATCCACATCCCCATACAATGCGGGGTAGTTTTGTTACGCAAACCAAGTGGAGAACACAGGTTGTGTATAGATTACCGACTTCTGAACAGTCATACACAGTTTCAGGTGGAACCTTTGCCGAATCCAACTCAGTTATTCGCTAGGCTCCATAAGGCTCGGTACTTTTCAAAGGTGGATCTGAGTCGGGGGTACTATCAGATACCAGTCAAACCGGAGATTCGACCACTGTTAGCTTTCAGTACACCCAGTGGACACTACGAATTCAAGGTCATGCCCTTTGGACTCAGCAATGCACCTAGCGTGTTTACACGCATGATGAGGACTTTACTAGATCCGTTACAGGATCCTTCCATCATCTCTTTCATGGATGATATTCTGATTTCCAGTGACAGCTTGGATGACCACTTACAATCCTTGGAGAGAGTGTTTAATAGGCTCAAGGAAGCAGGGCTTACCGCTCGTCCAACCAAGTGCATGATTGTTTACCAGACTCTGGAATTTCTAGGTCACACCATCACTCCAGGACACATTGTCCCAGAAGAGAAGAACCTAGGAGAAAATCAGGAAATGCACCAAGGCCAAAAAACGAAGAAGGATGTGCGATCTTTTCTCTCGTTGTGTGGGTTCTACCACAAATTTATCCCACATTTCACGGAACTGGGAGCTCCGTTGACGGAAACCTTGAAAAAGGGATTCCCGGACCAAATCATTTGGACACCAGAATGTGATAATGCATATAGTCAGTTAAAGGAGGCCTTGGTCAGCAAACCTGTATTACAGCTCCCTGACCTTTCCAAACAATTTGTGTTGAGAACATATGCGAGTGCGATTGGAATTGGAGCCGCTTTGTTGCAGGAAGGAAAGGACGATGCTTCGGTTTTGAAACCTGTGGCATACGCAAGCAAGAAATTACTACAGGCGGAGAGGAATTACTCAACCGTCGAGAGAGAGTGCTTGTCCCTCGTATGGGCAGTGCAAAAATTCCAGCCCTATTTGTATGGAGTTAAGTTTCAGGTCCAGTCGGATCATCAACCCCTGATGTTCCTGGCTACTTCTCAGAAGCTCAACGCCCGTTTGATGCGGTGGTCGTTGTTACTTCAACCCTATAACTTCACAGTGGAGTACATTCCTGGGAAGGAAAATGTTGGAGCGGACTTCTTGTCAAGACACCCAGCTTCGGAAGAAGAAGAATGAATCATCTGGTTAAACTCACGGTGGAGAAGAGTGAGATGGACTACTCTCTAAGAGGGGGGCCTATGTCACGAGATCGCCGTGAGTTAACCAGATAATGATAATACCGACGGTTGCTTGGCGTAATTTTTCTAGGCCACAACAGTCGTACTAACAGAGTAAACACAGCTGCACGGGTTACATCGGGGCAGCACATATACACATTTGGTGGTGAGTGAGAAGGAATGGATACACCGAGTTGGCAGTTCATAAACAGTTAAAATCACATAGCCTTGCCCGGCTCAGTACATGGAACAGCCCTGTCTGTCATTTATAGTTCCGGACATCAGGCGAAGTGGCGGCTGGGATTGTCACCACTGAACAGAAGATTGACAGTTTATCAACAGGTCGGAAGTGCCCGACTAGGGAGAAAACGGTCAGAATGTCATTAGGTATTTCTCGACATCAAACAGAATGGCGGATTTGACTGTCACCACATGACAGAAAGTTGAGGGCTTGTTATTGAAAACAGTGGAACACCTGCCGGACATGAACAACGTCACGTGCACAATGTAAGCTTGTTTGGAAAACCATGATTGGCAGCTTGGTATCGAAACTCTTTGTTGGAACTCGACAGTAACTCTCTAGATTGTTTTGGATGTCTAAACCAGTGATGACAAATCTAACATTGAGGGAGCCAGAGGGGGGATGGATCCGTGACAGGGGATGATCTGCCAATGTGCCACCTGTGTGGGGGCATAAAGGATAACGTCACGTGGCCAACTTTGGTAGTTTGCCATATAAACCCGAGTTTGGGGCCAACTAGGGGGACTTGGAAATGTGGCTCTAGTCGGAGTGCAATGGCACTGCAGTGCTTAGTGGAAATAATATCTACCGTGTGTTAATTAGTGACTTAATTTTACACGTGCCTATCATGGCAGATGTAGATATGATTGATAGGACTGCAGTAGTGCCATTAAGGTATAACCTATTCTTATATTAGTTCTAATTAATATAGACTGTAGCCTTGTTAAAACTATAGTGTGATGATTAGCACTGTTAGTGGAAACTAGTTAGAGTAGTGTGACAAGACCGCCGGGGCTTGGACTGGTTTGCCACGATAGATACTATCCCCTGCCTTTGCTCCAACCACCTCAATAGCACTCTACATCTACCAGGCCCCACAACAAGCCGGGACAGCTGGACCTCCCCTCCCTCACCTAGGGTTCCCTACCCCAAGGGGGCTCGGACCAGACACCAGTCATATCACTGCACAAAGTCATAGCTAGAGAACAAAAATTTAATTCTGAACTAAGTCAACCACAACACAGAGAAGGATGGCTGAAAGCCAGACTAGAAGAACTATGTACAAGATCAGAGATGCCGATGAGTATTCTTCATCATGGAGGCGGACGATAGCTCGTGCGGTTGTCCAGTCGTGGTAGCGACTCACCCAGGCTCCTCCAGTGGACTGGAACTCCTTTCCAAAGTTTCCCTCTTCACTCAGAGAACCAATCACGGCTGATCAAGCGCTGTACACTGCCTGACTGACACTGCACCGATGAACAAGGATCCTTCCTTGCTGTCGTACTATTCCTCTCGTCACACTCCTGATGAAGTTCTGGGCCGACCCTAGAACATTAGCGGTTCTCCACTTGCAGAAAAAGTACAGGTAGCACCGTATCAAAATACACAAGAGCCCTGGTCACTCTTCTATCTCATAAGTGACCCACACACTGATATGTCACCTACACAATGATCGGTTGCTCCACATGATCACACAATGTCACTGGCAAAGTCTATCAGGTGACTAAACACTTCACCTTATTTCCATGTCCTTGGACCAATAGATCTTCACACAGTCTCATGTAACTACCCTGATCACATGGGTATCAATCACAACCTAGCATACACTGTCAACAGTTCACCACGTTGGACCTGAGGTAGCTCACTACACTTAACAAACATGTCCCTCTGGTGTTCCCACCAATGATGTAATCAATGTCTTAGGTCACTGGACCACATGTTGGCTTCATAAGGTAACCAATGTAGAAACACTATTTAAGCATCAAATTATACATGGTGTCCCATAACCCAGCCGGGCCAGAAGCATATCACACAGGCCATGGTGGACCGGTAACACTGATCACCCGTGCTCAACTTGAAAGTTTCACTACCTTGCAATCACCAAGGTTTACACTGAGTATGAATTTCACCAGTGCTTCACTGGCTAGAATCATCAGACGTTTCAGTGTTGGATCCTCTCAGGATCGGATGACACTCGTCGGACTCTTGACGGACGGTCCTAACCTAGACCTACCGACATATGCAGCACTCAGCTCCTTCCAACATTGATCTCGCAGAATCAGACGACCACTCCTAGTATGGCCTCAATCAACTTCTGGATAGGCACTGGAATGAGTGGGCCCATAGAGCTCATGGTGAAGCTCTTGAATCTTCTTCAGTATAGTAATAACAGATCCTGAAACACGGAGAGGTTGGTGTGAGTACTCAACTACAAACAAAGACTACCAGCATCTCCACCATGTCACCTGCCTCTCAGACATTCCTCATGTCTACCAACATGAGTATGAAATCATCACATCATAGATCTACTTAGTCACTATAATATATAGGCATAATGATGGTAGAAACAGCAATAGCACACCTGTTCAGTCAAGTAACACTTCTGGGCTACAAATAACCCCTAGCACCAGAGTCGACTGTATGACTCTGTCAAGCATCCTTCGCCCTGGTGCCAGTCCAATCCTTTTCATCTTGCATCATCAATCAACATATACACCTACTTCCCTTTCAGTGTAGTGATTACTGTATCGAGAAGGTGTTCCAGCCGGACATCTCCTTCCTGACAGACTCATCAATTCATCAATCCTTAACCCATGGACTGATCAATTACACACATTAATAACTATATGCCCACAATGAATTATACTCCTGGTAATTCATTACTATAGCATTAACCAAGGAGAACTCATGAATTGTTACACTTAAATAACAAACTCATATCACCAGCCATTGTGTCAGTTCTGGGATCCCTAGCCCCAGATCCTGAGTTGCCCTTTTATTCACTGACTATCTTCCGTGTCAGTCATACCTGTGCCGGTCGAGCACAGCTGTGGTGGCCATCCACCATTACACTTTCCCACAGCTACTGTGGGTCCCGTGTACCATTGTCCCGTGACGACTTAAGTCATGTCATCCAATGTAGCAAGCCTCCAGACTCCACTACCCAAACTCTGGCTCCACCTTTTTTTTGGGGTGGGGGGGGGGGATTTCCCCTCATATACTACTACTTCACGGCAGCACTCCCAGTACTCCATGAACCGAGTCAGGGTTCCAGAAGAGTAGAATATTAGAGACAGAAACGGTTAGGTTCAAACCGCGATCTATCTAGACACCCCGGCCTCGAATTACGGAGGGCCGCATCACCCTCGATTGGGTATGTTCAACCATCGGATATGCTCGATCGCTTTGGGTCAGACCTGTAACCTAACGGGTTGGGCGTACCGGCCTACCTCCCAGTCGGCTGCCTAGACAAACGTACGATGGAACACGCACGGTCATTCTAGCGGACGGACATGACAACCAGCAGTAACAATAGTATCATGAATACTTCCTATCAACTGTTATCCTACCGATGCAACACCATTCTGCTTACGCGGAATAACACTGCTATCAGCACACAGCAAATACACCACGGCTGATCTCACCTTGATTCCTCGAAAAATCACCACCACTGATAGAACAATTCAGTTACAATTCTAATGTCACGAAGCACATTACACATCTCTAATAATAAGCTCTATCTTATCATTATTTACAGCGTCGAGCATGATGATGTAATGACTGACAAACTGTCGCCTTGCATGCGTAATAATAAACCAAACCAGTAACTGCTACACACTGTAAAGCACATCGTTCGGCCTATTTTATTTACACACCACTCGCTGTGGAATACGGCTTGTTCCGTCAGGTAACACATTACATCGCTGATCGATAAAGCCTACTTAAATATGCAGATAGCCAGCTGTAACTTGTAACGCTACGCGACGACTCATTTTCGACGGCAATTAATTCGTTCGGGGAAGTCGGCACGGCATCAAGACAACAGTTAAATAATAGAATAAGTATTCAACTAACCTGTGATTGAACAATCACAAACTTGACTGCAGATGTCCGCTCTGGCCGCGAATATTGACATCAAAATTACATCAGCCTGATGGCTGGGATCTGTCTACGCTGAGGTCTGGTTGGCGACTGACCACGACTAAGTCAGTGCGCCTTCCACTCGCCTACACGGGCCGCGTGACTTTCATGATTCATGAAGAAAACCAGAGTCACGATGAGTTCCACCAACCCGTGCTGCATGAAGCACTCGTGAACTTAGAGATCTTTACCACGTACGCACTTGAGGGAACATTCTAGATTTTTCTATAAATAACTAGAATAGCTCCGCCCACACTACTTTTCTAGGGAAATCCCTATTAATTGATATTAATTTCAAGGGAGACCAACGCATCGCACTCCCTTCAAAGGGATATTATGCAGAGATCTGCCGATCTGTAGGCGTTTCGTCACATAGATGGTCGACCCGGTCGAACTCACTAGACAAAGATCGGTCCGAACTCTGAACCTCTACTCTATCAAGATTGGATTCCCAGGAAAAGACGTTCCATAACATTCACTTTCCCTGGGGAGATCCACCAGAATGGTATGGATGCTGGATCACCAACCACCGCCTCAAACCTACGTTATCTCCAGCGATTAGGCCGAAACGTAACGGCCTGGTGATTGGCTTACAGGATCTGTCTACAATGGACTGTTCCGCATCCACCTGGTGTAGGCCATCGGTTACTTTACTGAGGTTCTTTCGTCCCTTCCGACAATAGGATTTTTCCTATCCCGACTAGGCATCACCCTCGTGGACTGTTCGCGGATGTCGACCGAAATGAATGGTCGCTTACTCCAGGTTCGTCTGGAGTACCCTTGCTCCTGCCTTCTCTCCCGCGAGTAAGGACAGTGAGCCTGTCGACGTATCGAGTCACCCGACGATCCCGTCGTGCCAGATGTGACTTCGCCTGTCCGACCTCGATTCCAGTGTGCTTAACACCATGGGCCTCTTCCCGACGGAGCCTGTTCGCCCTATCTATGGATGAACGCTCAGGAGACCGCAGACCCTCCCCACAGGATGTACTGCGTAGGACTGAGTCTTCCTCACCCTCGTCTGGACCCAGAACCGAATCTAGCGCGATGGTAGTCGCACTACTTTGTGGAGAAACTACCTCGGACCTCTCCAAATTCTGAAGGAGAGTACAATGGAACTTACGCAATTCCCCGCGGAGCTTCACCTCATACGTGGATCGGGACATTATCCGTTCCACAGGAAAAGGGCCCTGCCATCCGAGTTCGAATTCCGCCCCCTCGATTGGGAGAAGCGCGAGAACCCTATCTCCAATCGCAGAGATAAACCGTTCTGGTCCTGTGCTTTGGTGCTGCCAGACAACACGTTGGGCACGACCGGATATATCTCCGCACGTCGCCCGTCATTCCAGGCCAGTGGTAGTGGCTGGAAAGACACTGGACTGTTGTCCCCACATCCTTATGTCCGGTTAAGGATAAGGTATGCACTCTATGTATCAAGCGGGATCTGTAGTCAGTAGGGACTACCATCTGACCGTACTGGCTATCCCCTTGCCCGGCTCTACGATAAAGCAACCGGTTTTCTACATAGAACTGACCCGGAGTTGGCGGGACAGAACTTTGGGACACCTCCAGTAAGTGAGGACGCAAAGTCTGGTCCCTACTTTGAGCACTGCTCACTACCCCCGCAAGAGAATGGTCTATTTCCTTACCACACTGCCTTTCTCCATCCTTAGCCCTGGCCTGCCTAGCGCTCACTAGACAATGTTCCCTGGGGTCCCGCAGGAATACATGCGGACGACCGAGGATCAAAGGGTAAAAAAGGATCAGGCAGCACAGCCGCGTGGATGCTATCCGTAACGTACCTGCACCGAATGTCAATCCGAGCAATCGGCAAGTCCATAGCTACGGAGCTCCTCATGGCCAGCTGAAATTCTCTTGTCTCGCCGGTGAGCTGCCCTGGGCTCACAAGGTGGGATGAGATTACAGCGTCATACTGCAATCCTGTATCGTATAGACATTCCACCCGCTTCCCATTCACCTCTATCGTTTCGACCACAGGTGATTTCTCAGACTTTGGTTTCTCCCGACCCTTAGGGGTGGTCTCGCTAGGTCTACCCCTATTTGAGGCGAAACACGCAAAGTGCAAGTCCTTTGGCTTCGTTAGACAATCTACAGTATTAGGAAGGCGACTTACAGTACTACACCCCTCTTACTCCACTTCCGTTTTGGGGAGGCGGGAGGGTTTTGCTTATCGGGTTTCTTACCAGAGTCTTTTACCACGGGATCTGCTACATTTGATGATTCTTTGGGACCTTGGTCTTGGGCTTCTGATCAAGCCCCTTCTGCCTTTTCTGTAAATCATCTGACTGGAATCCCCAGTCTCACCATAGACTTCCACATCCCTTTTCAGCTAACTTATTCACTATCCCTAGCCTTTCCGCCCCTTTTTCCCCCTAAAAAATTTCCCTTTAAAAGGGCTTGACATCTGCATTTTCATTTGATCCCCCCCATCAACTCTCTCAGACTCTCATAATCCTCTTTGAAATTGGCCAACGCCATCCATTTCAACAGGTATGAGTTCACCTCACACTATATGCCGAGAACATCTCACCTGGTTTCTCGGGGAAATTCTGAACCTCCGCCTGTAAGCATGGGCGGTCATTTCGAATCTTTTCAAAAGAGCCGATTTCGGGGTTTGGGATAATCTTTTTCCATCCGGGGGGAAGACGCGCAACACGTCGTACGCGGTGCCACGGAGCCCTTTGGAAAGCTTAAGATTCCAACGCTCAGGCTCTAAACCCATAGCTTTACACATTGCCTCGAACTTCTCTAAAAATTTGATCTATCTTCTCTGGTTTGGTTCAAAGGTGGAGACGGCCTTTCTAGCATGGTAAGCTGGTCTGCTGGCCACTGATGAGTAGGTAAAACTGCTCCACCTACGCCCCTCAGAATCACCAACAGCTTTAGCCTCTACCTCAAGTTGCTTCATACGGAACTCATGTTCCATTTCCAATTTTCCCGGGTTCTAATTTCTTAGACTCTGGTCAGCTGCAAGTTTTTGTGCCTGTTGGGCTGCCACCAACTTCTGCTCTTCAAGTGCTAACTTTCGAGCTTCAAGTTCAATTTCCGCTTTCTTCTCTCCCTCTCTTCTGCTCTGAAGTTTCTCTCTACTTCCAGTACATAGGCTTTGAACTCCTCCCTTTCCCAAACCCATCTCAGTTGCAGATGCCCGCACCTTAGCTAACTCTAAAGTACGAGTAGCCATGCTTAGTGTAACTTAGATCAGTGTTTTATATGCAATACCCAATCCAATGCTAAAGTACTCCAAAACCCAAAACCCGTAACTATGTATCTATACTAACTTACTAAATGTCTGTCCACGTCGAAGAGAAAGGTATCAGTAGCCCCCCTCGTCAAGTAAACATAGGTATAGGACAGATGACACTATCCCTATTCCTACGAGATGTCAGACCCAAAAAGAAGATCCCGGACGAGCTCCCACTCTATCTTGTGACAAGACCCCCGGGGGTTGGACTGGTTTGCCACGATAGATACTATCCCCGCATTTGCTCCCAAACCCCCTCAATAGCCTCTAATCTACCAGGCCCCACACAAGCCGGGGCAGCTGGACCTTCCCTCCCTCACCTAGGGTTCCCTACTCCAAGGGGGCTCGGACCAGACACCAGTCATATCACTGCACAAAGTCATAGCTAAGAGAACAAAAATTTAATTCTGAACTAAGTCAACCACAAACAGAGAAGGATGGGTGAAAGCCAGACTAGAAGAACTATGTACAAGATCAGAGATGCCGATGAGTATTCTTCATCATGGGGCGGACGATAGCTCGTGCGGTGTCCAGTCGTGGTAGCGACTCACCCCCGGCCCCCCAGTGGACTGGAACTCCAAGGTCTGCTGCCTTTCCAAAGTTCCCTCTTCACTCAGAGAAACCCAAACACGGGCTGATCAAGCCGGTACCACTGCCTGACTGACACTGCACCGATGAAAAACGGATCCTTCCTTGCTGTCTACTATTCCTCTCGTCACACTCCTGATGAAGTCTGGGCCGACCCTAGAACATTTGCGGTCTCCCCTTGCAGAAAAAGTACAGGTAGCACCGTATCAAAATACACAAGAGCCTGGTCACTCTTCTATCTCTAAGTGACCCACACACTGATATGTCACCTACACAATGAGCGGTTTCTCCACATGATCACACAATGTCACTGGCAAAGTCTATCAGGTGACTAAAAAACTTCACCTTATTTCCATGTCCCTTTGGGCCAATAGATCTTCACACAGTTTATGTAACTACCCTGATCACATGGGGATCAATCACAACCTAGCATACACTGTCAACAGTTCACCACGTTGTGTGACAGAGCTACACACAGGTTATGAACGTGATCGTATAGCACCACACAAGTCAGTCTTCGCGTTGTTAGAAAGGTATTTTATGATGAATCATTCTATCTCAGCACATATGATGGAGACTCCTTCTCGGTGTTGACATCTCTTCTCGCTGGCCCCAAGTGACGTGTGTGTTTACCTAGATACCCTTCTTCATTCGTGAACACCGTTCACTATGGTTTTCCCCCTAGTCAAGGAATGCGCAGCATTCCTTAACTCTTTACCTCTAACCTCAAATCTCCCACTGTTACACTACCTCCCCTTCTTCAAGAGAATTTTTCCCTTGAAAAAATCTCAACCCCAACTTTTAATTAGTTAACTTTACATCTCTATTCTACAATAACACAATCCATATATTCCTAAGTCAATTCTCCTATCTCCTCATAGCCAATTGCTAATAGAGACAATAATATCGAAACTCCCTACAAAACTCGTCATAAAGTTCTCTAGAAAACTTTCTACAAAACTCTCCATAAAATTCCCCACAATACAAAAGTCTCCATAAGCAAACCGCTTTTTAAGTTTAAAATGTCCATCTAAATTATGATTGACAAAACTGAAGATATTCTCCTTATCCTTTATTTCCCCCCCTTTTTCACATTCTCACACTCTCAGTATTCTAGGATAGACAGAAAAAAATAGCTAGTTAGATTCGTGTAGGTGCGCACCTGAAAGTAATAAAAGTAAGGAAAAAGTAAGAAAGTAAGAAGTAATCACCTTTCTCTTCCCATACATTCTCAAAACTTTATCAAAAAATAAAGTTTCAAAATTTTTCTTCAGTTTCCGTCAATAATAATTGTTATTATTAAAAAAATATGTTAATCCAAAACTGCTAGCCTTTGTATTATTCAGATCATCAATTTCCCGTTTTCCATTCCTTCAACAACAAAAAACTTCCTAACTATTATTATACTGTTAAGTACAGTCTTCTTCTTCCAATATGCAGTTATTTAAATGCCAAATTTCAACCTGGCATTCCCCCCATATTCTCCCATTAAACGCTGTTCAACCCAGCTCCTATTATAAACCTTTTATATACATTGCATACCCACATGTAATAATAACATACCCCTCCATATACATATAGAATCATTTCACTAACCACTACTTTAATTCATATTCTAACTGAACTTCAAAGTAATAATCATTTTAAACACCCTAAGGTAACTCAATCAACCCAAAACATCGTAAAAATAACCATCTAAGTTAAGTTATTTTACACATTTCATAAAACACAATTGAAGTCCCAACAATTGAGCAAAACATTTCAATCCCCTCATCATATTTATCCCCCACATTAATCAATGTACATTATAAATTTCAAGACCATATTCTCAGTACACAATAATAATTTTCCGCTTTAGAAAAACTCCATCAAGTACCTTTGTAAACACAAAAATATCGTGTCCAACTTCTTCTTCTATCTGCTATCTGCAGAACTTTGTATCACTCTTTTCATCTATCAGTTCTCCATTTCTTTAATAACCTCAAATTTTTTTCAATAATTGCAATATCTACATCTATGTCGCTATCCTCTCGAGGAGAGCTATCTTCTTTCATATCAGCTTCTTCATCAGTTTCTGACTTTTCATCCATCTCTTGTTCCCCATCTGTATCGCATTATTAGCAACCGCTAATCTCTTCCTTTCTACATCCAATCTAATTTTTCTGTCTTGCCGTCTCAAACAATTTTCAAATAGTGGCATCTCTCCTCACTCGAAGAATTCGCTCTAAGTTTCCTTTGCCTCTAATTTCTTTTTCTTTCTGTCTATCCAACTTTCTTTTTAACTGCTTTCTTGTATTCATAATGGAGGTATCAATATTTTCCCTAACTGACTCTTCACTCATATAATCGTCCATACACGTTATTTTCCTCTGTCATGACTGTTTTTGGTATCGTTTCTTCTTGTTCAGACTGTAGTAGATGCTGTTGTTACTTGTTTTCCATTCTCTATAGGCATTGGGATACCCGATTGTCTGACAATCTGTCCACCCGACAATATTTCTTCGGAACAATAATAATTATTATTAATTATTCTCTGCATCCCTTTCTTCATTATCCCGCCTTAAGTGTTCTACATGTGAACGTGCAAACATGCCCTGAAAATTTGATTCTTAATAGTATACGACACTGGACCCTTACAACTCTCATCGAATCTGAATTATTCCAAGCCTCAGTTACACGTATTTGTTATTTCCATATAACCATGGTCTTAATGCCTTCATGAGACCTCTAGTGTGCAACTCTGCTTCAGTCTTTTTGTTTTTTGTGTTCCACTTTCTAATAGATAAACATCTTTTGTATCATTTACTCCATCCTTGGGAATTCGTCTCCTGGCTTTTGCTACTTTTCTGCCATATATACTGTTATCTTGTTCGCAAAGAGTCACTAACTAAAAATTTGCCTGCTTTCTACCACTAACCATACCGCACGAGGAAACAACTCGCTTCGAGTCAGGATCGTTCCTATTCATTCCTTTTAAATCTCTGTCTGTGGTACATTCTATATCAAAATCTGTGAGGTCTGAAGATTCTGATTCATAAGATTCCTCGGTTCCACATCCACTATTTACATGAGCAAAGTTTTTTTCATTTCTAACCCTAATCTCTTTCGTCATTTTCTTTCTGCTGTCTTCTGTCTTGGGTTGTCTAACTTTTGTACCTGTGTCTCTCTTTAATGCAACAGTGTTTCTCTTCTGTCACTTTCAAGTCAGTTGGCTTTAACTGAGTTTCTACCAACTCGGTTTGACTTCCCTTCGTTATCTTGTTGTTTGGTTGTATCTGGGTTTCTTTCCTACTGTATCACTTGTGTCTGTGTGTTCCGTTCTACCACTTCAATCATACTGCGTCTGTGTCTCTCTTTCCTGTCTACCCCTAAAATTGAAAAATACCTGTCGATCATCAGCTAAGGTTCTATTAGTCTGATGCTGATTTTCTCCTTTGTTTGACTTTGCGAGTGCATATCTCAATCTTCGGATTCAAACCATTGATTTCGTAATGTTTTCTGCTCTTCACTAGTAGATGGCCAGTTCTCATTTTTTCGTATAAAAATTCTGTCTCTGCAACTATTGTCCTCTGGCTTGCCATGTTGTCTCTCTTCATACCTTCGTGTTCTCGTTACGTCGTTTACATTCCATCTGTGACAGTTTCTGTCGTTGTTATAAAGCTGGTTGTTTTCTAAAGCAGGTTGAGCTTTGATGTGGCCTTGGCGTAATGGTATCATACTGGCCATTCGATTGGAAACCTCGACTAACGTTGTCTTCTATAATTTCTTACCAGTGTCATAATTTCTGCGCTAGTTTGATTAACTCCACGTCTTCTTTGCATTTCTCGAAACTCCCATTTGTTCTACTATTCACACCTTCTATTCTGTGTATTAACTGAGCACATCTGTTACTACACAATCCAAAAGCGTGTCTCCTCTGACCACAAATCCAACAAACCAAATTTTTGTTATTTGTATTACCTACCGTTTCTCTTACCGACTTTCTCATTTTATCTAGTGAATGTATCTGTGCTGTATTTCTTCTGAATGGATGGATCAATTCATCCATTTTTACGTTCCCTCTTCTTCTATGTCCGCCAGTCAGTACCTGTGAAAAATCTTGGGATTCCATCCTAAAATTTATAATTATCAAGCAATATACAAATATTTTAACAATATTGATTTCAAACCCTGCAACAATACATAATATGTTAATTACTCAAATATTATCTAATTATCTTAACTAAAGCCTCCAATCGAAGATCCTGACGAAGAAAAAATTCCTGTTTCAACCCTGAATTCTGACACAAGAATTTAATTGACCTCCTGATTCAGAATTACCTACACCACATAAAAAGGACTCTAATCAAGCTCGTTAAAAAGATCAGAACTACGAAGAGCCTCTAGATTTCTTTCCTTACTAATTTAATCGAAGTCGAATTCAGATCTTTCTAATTATTTCCTGACGTTGATCACGCTCGATATCAGGCTCGCAACAAGACTTTGATTACCTGCTCGATTACTGTAGATTCCCTTCAATAAGGTCACCTTCACGCAAGCGACAATTGCTCACGACTTCAGCAAAAAAAAAAATCACTTTCCAGCAGCAATCTGTGATTTTCATATATATCAAACGTAATCCAGTCAACAACAATTGGACTTAAAGCTGACGCTATCCAGTCTCTTATTTTCATGTGGAACTCTCGCCATGGTCAGTTTAAAATTACTTTATTCAAACCCCCAGTTGAGACAAGTTTCATTTATGCCTTCCTTTACTTGAAGTGACTGTATAAAGTATTGCAGACCTTGATTTCATAATTATGGAATTTGTACCATAACCTTGAGTTCACCTTCAACAATCCCACGGGTTAAACTCATTATTTGTACTGATTTTTGATGCAGAACGGCATTAATTGATCTCAATATAGCATTTTGCGTTGGTCAGTTCTCCAATTAATTTCATATTATGCAATAACATCAGTCTTTCAAAAAATTACAGTATCAATCAAACCTTTTCTTTAGGCGCTGGACCTTGAAATTGATCTCCTTCTTCATCAGAATCTAGTGAAAACCCAGGAACCTGCTACCAACAGTCGGCTTTCACATCTGTTGCGTTCTCACCATAATTAACTTCTCCAGACACGCCAGACATAACCATTTCTATGGGCGGGTACTCTTTCTCCGCGAACCATCCCATGTTTGAATAATTTTCATCAGGCACCAAATCAACCCTGTGTGACAGAGCTACACACAGTTATGAATCGTGATCGTATAGCACCACACAAGTCAGTCTTCGCGTTGTTAGAAAGGTATGTTATTGATGAATCCATTATATCTCAGCAGTAGATAGATGGAGGACTTCCCTTCTCGGTGTTGACATCTCCTTCTCGCTGGCCCCAAGTTGACGTGTGTGTTTTTTTCCCCGATACCTAGATACCCCCCTTCTTCATTCGTGCACACACGTTCACTATGGTTTTCCCCCTAGTCAAGGAATGCGCAGCATTCCTTAACTCTTTACTCCTAACCTCAATCTCCCACTGTTACAGTTGGACTGAGGTAGCTCACTACCTTAACAAACATGTCCCTCTGGTGTTCCCACCAATGATGTAATCAATGTCTTAGGTCACTGGACCACATGATGGCTTCATAAAGGTAACCAATGTAGAAACACTATTTAAGCATCAAATATACATGGTGTCCCATAACCCAGCCGGGCCAGAAGCATATCACACAGGCCATGGTGACCGGTAACACTGATCACCCTGCTCAACTTGAAAGTTCACTACCTTGCAATCACCAAGGTTTACACTGAGTATGAATTTCACCAGTGCTTCACTGGCTAGAATCATCAGACGTTTCAGTGTTGGATCCTCTCAGGATCGGATGACACTCGTCGGACTCTTGACGGAGGTCCTAACCTAGACCTACCGACATATGCAGCACTCAGCTCCTTCCAACATTGATCTCGCAGAATCAGACGACCACTCCTAGTATGGCCTCAATCAACTTCTGGATAGGCACTGGAATGAGTGGGCCCATAGAGCTCATGGTGAAGCTCTTGAATCTTCTTCAGTATAGTAATAACAGATCCTGAAACACGGAGAGGTTGGTGTGAGTACTCAACTACAACAAAGACTACCAGCATCTCCACCATGTCACCTGCCTCTCAGACATTCCTCATGTCTACCAACATGAGTATGAAATCATCACATCATAGATCTACTAGTCACTATAATATATAGGCATAATGATGGTAGAAACAGCAATAGCACACCTGTTCAGTCAAGTAACACTTCTGGGCTACAAATAACCCCTAGCACCAGAGTCGACTGTATGACTCTGTCAAGCATCCTTCGCCTGGTGCCAGTCCAATCCTGTTTCATCTTCCATCATCAATCAACATATACACCTACTTCCCTTTCAGTGTAGTGATTACTGTATCGAGAAGGTGTCCAGCCGGACATCTCCTTCCTGACAGACTCATCAATTCATCAATCCCTTAACCCATGGACTGATCAATTACACACATTAATAACTATATGCCCACAATGAATTATACTCCTGATAATTCATTACTATAGCATTAACCAAGGAGAACTCATGAATTGTTACACTTAAATAACAAACTCATATCACAGCCATTGTGTCAGTTCTGGGATCCCTGCCCCAGATCCTGAGTTGCCCTTTTATTCACTGACTATCTTCCGTGTCAGTCATACCTGTGCCGGTCGAGCACAGCTGTGGTGGCCATCCACCATTACACTTTCCCACAGCTACTGTGGGGTCCCGTGTACCTTGTCCCGTGACGACTTAAGTCACTGTCATCCAATGTAGCAAGCCTCCAGACTCCACTACCAAACTCTGGCTCCACCTTTTTTTTTGGGGTGGGGGGGGGGATTATTCCCCTCATATACTACTACTTCACGGCAGTACTCCCAGTACTCCATGAACCGAGTCAGGGTTCCAGAAGAGTAGAATATTAGAGACAGAAACGGTTAGGTTCAAACCTCGATCTATCTAGACACCCTGGCCTCGAATTACGGAGTGCCGCATCACCCTCGATCGGGTATGTTCAACCATCGGATATGCTCGATCGCTTTGGGTCAGACCTGTAACCTAACGGGTTGGGCGTACCGGCCTACCTCCCAGTCGGCTGCCTAGACAAACCGTACGATGGAACACGCACGGTCATTCTAGCGGACGGACATGACAACCAGCAGTAACAATAGTATCATGAATACTTCCTATCAACTGTTATCCTACCGATGCAACACCATTCTGCTTACGCGGAATAACACTGCTATCAGCACACAGCAAATACACCACGGCTGATCTCACCTTGATTCCTCGAAAAATCACCACCACTGATAGAACAATTCAGTTACAATTCTAATGTCACGAAGCACATTACACATCTCTAATAATAAGCTCTACCTTATCATTATTTACAGCGTCGAGCATGTTGATGTAATGACTGACAAACTGTCGCCTTGCATGCGTAATTAATAAACCAAACAGTAACTGCTACACACTGTAAAGCACATCGTTCGGCCTATTTTATTTACACACCACTCGCTGTGGAATACGGCTTGTTCCGTCAGGTAACACATTACATCGCTGATCGATAAAGCCTACTTAAATATGCAGATAGCCAGCTGTAACTTGTAACGCTACGCGACGACTCATTTTCGACGGCAATTAATTCGTTCGAGGAAGTCGGCACGGCATCAAGACAACAGTTAAATAATAGAATAAGTATTCAACTACCTGTGATTGAACAATCACAAACTTGACTGCAGATGTCCGCTCTGGCCGCGAATATTGACATCAAAATTACATCAGCCCTGTTGGCTGGGATCTGTCCTACGCTGAGGTCTGGTTGGCGACTGACCACGACTAAGTCAGTGCGCCTTCCACTCGCCTACACGGGCCGCGTGACTTTCATGATTCATGAAGAAAACCAGAGTCACGATGAGTTCCACCAACCCATGCTGCATGAAGCACTCGTGAACTTAGAGATCTTTACCACGTACGCACTTGAGGGAACATTCTAGATTTTTCTATAAATAACTAGAATAGCTCCGGCCCCGCACTACTTTTCTAGGGAAATCCCCTATTAATTGATATTAATTTCAAGGGAGACCAACGCATCGCACTCCCTTCAAAGGGATATTATGCAGAGATCTGCCGATCTGTAGGCGTTTCGTCACAAGTAGAATAGTGATATTAGCTCTGCTAGTTAAAAATAGATTAGTGAAGTGTTGATAAGCTTTACTAGTTGAGAAATTGAGTAATGAGGGATAATTGGGATCTTCCCGTAGGTGTCCCTGGTGGGCGGGGTTCCGCATTCTGTTTGCTGATTTTTTTTTTGTCTTGGCCTGATGATAACCTATGTGGTCAGTTCATCTGTCCCTGATAGGTACATTATATTTTCTGAGCGAGGCCGATGGCCCCACGATCATCTAATAGAGATCAGTGAACGGGGAGGCTATCACAAGTTGTATGATTTATTTTACAGGTTCCTCTGGTTGGAATGAAGAACCCGGACCCAATGTAACATCCGATCCCGGATAAATTATGATGTAGAGAGATGGGCCAGCAACTTTCGCAACGGAAGAAGTTTAAGACACATTGCTCGGTGGAGTCTAATGGTATATATATCCTACATGAGTGAATATCAATCGTTAACACACCTGAAGTGATGGAGGTTCAACCCATGTGGAACTAGATCAGTAAGGACTTATGTTCACAGTAGATGAAACCAAACATTGAAGTGTAGTTGTTCCACGTATCAAGGAAATCAGAACTTTCAGACTATATCTAGTGAATAAAGCAAGCCATTTTATTTCTAGATACATTAACTGTTTAATAGTGAGAACTAGTGAACATTTATCAAGAGACAAAAAGACGTGTTAGTAGGACAGTGTTCCATGTTTGTTTTCACTGCGCCGGAATTATGAAGCCGGAGTTTCTATAAACTATTAGGAACAGTTGCTTTAGGAAATATACTAGTATTTTCCACGGATTATATATATGTACATGAGATTCAGATCTCATGGTCATCAGAGTTCCTGGAGGAGGACATGTCTGGAGAGAAGGACACGACTTCGGTGAGGTCCCCTGTGATGAGTCTTGTGATGTCGTGTGATCCTTGCCATGATGTGTACACTATGATCCTGAACTTTGAGGGCTGACACATACATTTATGTTATAGTACACCACACACATTTTCTTCGCATACACGTCTCATATACGTTACACTTTTCTTTTAATAAATTAATCTTTATTAATTTTTAGAAGCAAGAGTTGTTGAGTATGTTGCGTTGGGGAATTATGAGAGGGAGCATAGTACGACAGTGAGAGAGTGACAGGATGGCTGATGGAGTGTGTTGGACGGAAGCTGGTGGATTCTCCAGAATATTACAAAGGAGGAAAATATTATAATGTGAGTGTCGGCTCTCTTCACTCCAGGGACGACACTGTAAAGTAGGACACGACAGGTGTATCGCTGCAGCCCTCTTCCAACGGAAAGTAGTTGTTAGATGTGGCAGCTGGACTTCGGAACCAACAATAAATACCCTGGCCTACCACAGGGATCATCATTATCTCCGGTACTGTTCAACGCCTACACAGTGAGAATCACCAGCGAGCAGATCACTGGACCGGGGAGAACACTGTCATATGCCGACGATGTTTTAGTGTATCGTCAGTGTAAGGATAGAGACTAGGTTGCTGTGGAACTACAAACCAAACTCAATCGCATAAGTACTTGGTGTGTTGAAGCTGGGGCAATGGTCAACCCAACAAAGGCAACAGTGACATGGTTCTCTTTGAATAACTATATTGTCAACACTCCAACACCAACTGTTAATATGTGTTCAGAGACTGTGGAAAGAACGCAGGCAATGAATTACCTGGGGATACGTTTTGATCGAAGCCTTGCTTATAGTGAGCACATAGAAAAGGTGATAACAAAGGCCAAGCCGGGTTTGGCTGCGAAGCGGGTGATGGCGGCAGCAAACTGTAAGCAGCGCCATCTGTGTCTTCTAAATGAGGTGCTGGTCATGTCTGCTTTCGAGTATACGATGGCTATCCTGACTCTCAGCCGTAAGCAGAGAGAAAGGATGGAAAGGATACAGAACGAAGCTATGCGCATTATTCTTGGATGTACAAGAGATACAGCATGCAGGGCGATGGGCTAACTTCTTGATTTTCCAACAATTGAAGACAGAATACAAATTAGCAGAGCACGTGTCTACCTCAGAGTTAACGCAAACACACATTATCCACCGCATAGTGAAATTATGAAGGTGAAGGGCAGCAGGTTAAAAAGTGAAAGGTCGTGCATGGGTCAAGCCGAAGACATTCTTCAACAGGTGTGTTCACTGGAGGACTTAGAACCTGGCGAGGAAGTGGGTACAAGTGCCAACAGATTTCTGCACATCCTTTTCAATTTGCATCCAACTAGACAGCAAATGCAGACAAGAAAACCCGGCAGCTGTGGAGGCGGAAGTACAAGCGTTGATTTTTGAGATTTCGCTAGACGGTGATGCTGTCATTTTCACAGATGGGTCGGTCGTCCGACATGTGAGAAGCTCATGAGCCTTTACGGCTCATGCCGGAGTGAGAATTGTGAAGGAGGAATCTGGTGCTATTGCTGAGACCACAAGTAGCCTGACTATGGAAGTCATGGCTGTAAGTAAAGCAATAACATGGCTCGAGACACAGACATTCACTAGGGCATGTTTCCTTGCGACTCAATGAACATGCTCAAGAGGATAGTGATTGGGGGAAGGGAGGAGGATCCGAAGAGAATGGTTGCTGTCTCTGGAGCGGTCTCGGCTGGCAAAGATTAGTACAAGGGAATGAGCGGGCTGACAAGCTCGCAGGTAACGCTTCTGTGGAGGGCGGACGCGCCGTGGACCAGGCTGACATTCTGAATGCTCTACGAGAAGTAAGACTTTTGCGAAAACCAAGTGATGACTGTGAATCTACAACCATGGCCAGACTGCGAAAACAGCAAATTAAAAGAGGGGTGGCTGCCGTGGAGGCGGAAGTATAAGCTAATACAAGCGTTTATTTTCGAGAATTCGTTAGACGGTGATGCTGTCATTTACACAGATGGGTCGGTCGTCCGACATGTGAGAATCTCATGGGTTTTTACGGCTCAAGCCGGAGGGAGAATTGTGAAGGAGAACTCTGGTGCTTTTGTTGAGACCACAAGCAGCCTGACTATGGAAGTCATGGCAGTAAGTAAAGCAATAACATGGCTCGAGACACAGACATTCACTAGGGCATGTTTCCTTAGCGACTCAATGAGCATGCTCAAGGGGATAGAGATTGGGTGGTTCCGAAGAGAGTTGTTGCTGTCTCTGGAGCAAAGATTAGTTTCATCTTCATGCCAGGGCATGCGGGAGTATAAGGAAATGTAGGGGCTGACAAGCTCGCAGGTATGGCTAATGTGGAGGGCGGGCGCGCGATGGACCAGGCTGACATTCTGAATGCACTACGAGAAGTAAGACTTTTGCGAGAACCAAGTGTTGACTGTGAATCTACAACTATGGTCAGACTGCGAGAACAGCAAATTAAAAGAGGGGTTGCCAATCAAGAACCATACGCAGTTAGCCAAAGAAGATTGATAAACCAGCACAGAACTGGTGTCGTCAGTCGCTACACGCTGCGGGATTTGCAGAGAGGGGATCCGAGCTCTTATGGACGGAATGGTTCGATGTGCAATGAGGATGATCTGTCGACTAAGTAACTAAATAACTAACTAATCAGATGGAAGATGATGCATCACTGAGATAAAGAGCAGAATAGTACAAGCAAAAACTACATTCTATCAAATGAAGAACATGTTTGGCAATAGGTCACCATCCTTGGAAGTCAGAAAAAGAGTTCTTGCATGTTACATGGAACCAGTTTAAACACACGGCTGTGAGTCCTGCACAATTAGTAAATAGGCGAAAAAAAAAATAATTATCCATGGACGCCTTGGAGATAAATCAAATCAAATAAAATCAACTTTATTTTAAAAGGGTCACAAATTGGGCACGCAGGCCCGTCTTACATTCGGCCCTTCCAATCACTCGTCTTTTGTTCATCAAGAGCATTATACATTTACATAGGAAGAAAAATAAACATTGTGAAATGAATGTTGTGAACATAAACAAGGCAAATTACCATGCTATGAGGCCCATCTCCCACTTACCCATACATCACCCCACCCACACACACACCCCCACCTACCCACACACACACCCAGGGACACATACATACCATACCAATCGACCCATCCCCCTCCCACATATGCCCCACTCACACATACTGCCCTCACCTGTTCCCCCAACCAAAACACATTCACCACCCACAAACATCCCCCACCAACCCACACATCCCACGCCCACCCACATACACATCCTAACCCTCACATCCTCTCCCCTACCCACACCTCCAACCACCCATCCCCCAGCCACACCTCCATAGACCACATATTCCCCACCCACGCACACACATCCCCCACCAACCCACACATCGCACATCCACTCACACATCCCCAAACCACACACACACATCCCCACCAACTGACATCTCCCTACCCACACACACACACACATCTCCCTAACCACCTATACATCCCCAATCCACTCACACACACCCGACCACCCACACATACATCCTCCACCCACCCACACATGCCCTAACCCAATCCCCCACCACACACATCCCCCACCGGCACATCACATACATCCCCTACCACGCAATATTCCCAACCCACGCACCACACACACACATATCCCTCACCAACACATCCCACACCCACATACCACCACACATCCCCACCTACACACCACACACATATCCCCCACCCACATACCACACAATATCCCCACCCACACCCACACAGATACCCTCACCCACCCACCGTACATACCCCCACCTACACACCACAAAAATCCCCCACCCACATAACACATACCCCACCCACATACATATCCCCAACCAACACACCACACACCTCTCCCCACCCACACACACACTTCCCCACCTATCCACCAACACACACTCACTCACCCACACATTCCTCCACTAGGCATCCACACACCCCCACCCACCCCCAACCAAACATCTCTCGATCACAATACCCTACCACACATCCTCCACCCACTCACGCATCCCACCCCGACACATACACATCCCTCACCCACCTACACATCCCTAAGCCACTCACACACACCCACCCACACATTCCCCATCCACGCACACATCTCCCACCCACACACCCACCACCACACATACTTCCCCCAACCACCACACATCCCTACTCACCCACACATATCCCCCACCCATACACACATTCCCCGCACCCATCACACACATCCCCACACCACACATTATCCCCACCCACACACATATCCTCACCTATACCACCACAAACATACCCCCACCCACACACCATGCACACATCCCCCACCAACACACCACACACATATCCCAAACCCACACACCATACACTTCTCCCCACCCGCCCTTGTATCCCCAATCCACCCACACAATCCCCTACCCACACAACCCCGCCACCCACACATACTTCCCCAAACCATCCACACATCTCCACCCATCCACACATATCCCCCACCCAAACACACATCCCCCGCACCCGTCCCATACACATATCCTCCACCCATGCACACATCCCCCACACCCATTCCCACACCCCTACTTTCGCCCCTACACATCCATCCACACATCCCACCAACACCCACAAATATCACTGCCCACCAACACCCACACACCCAAACCCATCCAAACGCATACCCCCACCCACACATCCCCCACCCACACATATCTCCACACTCACACACTCACACACATCCTCCACACACACCTCACACATCCTCACATCTAGACACATACAAAATGTCTCACGTGAGCATTGAAACTAGTATGAACAAACTCCCACACTTTACTCACACACATACACTGATAATTGTCGTGAGCAGTCTCATAAAAATGTTAAACATGGAGAAAAATGTGTACATAAACAGTGAGTGACGTAAAAAATAGTGATGCTCCTACATACAGAGATACACACAGAGAAGGCACACACACACACACACACACACACACACACACACACACACAAACACACTCTTACGCTCATTCATTCTGTCTCTCATTCACACTCACTGACTCTCTCACTCAAACTACAATAATGTTCATAAGTTTATGTTATACATGATAAAATCAAATGGTATTCAACTGATAATATGACAGATGAGAATACACAAACATATGGCTTCGCGTGTTACATAACATGCGTGTTACATGACATGCATCTGCTTAACTCTCTCTCTCTCTCTCTCTCTCTCTCTCTCTCTCTCTCTCTCTCTCTGTAATCTTTCATATACACACACTCACACGCATGCGCGCGCTCACGCACACACACTAACACATCAACTCTCCCACTGTCTCACTCTCTCTCTCGCTCGCTCACTCTCTCTCTCTCACTCACTATTTCCCCCATTTATTCACTCTGTCCATCTTCATTCACTTTATCTCTAACTCTCTTACTCTCTCTCTCTCTCTCTGTCTCTCTCTCTCTCTCTCACACTCTCTCTCTCTCTCTCTCTCTCTCTCTCACTCATACACAGACACACACCCTCAAGCTATCACTCAATGTTTCACTTACCCTAGTGCACTCACTCACTCTTTTACTCTCTCTCTCTCTCTCTCACACACACACACACATACACTCTACCACTCATTCACTCACTCGCACACACTCACACTTTCACTCATTCACTCCTCTCTCTCTCTCTCTCTCTCTCTCTCACTCTCTCTCTCTCACACACACACACACATACACAATTCTTCACACACACACACACACACACACTCTCAACCACACTCTCTCACATATAATCATACACATGAATGCAGGCACGCACACACTCCCTCACTTACTCTCACACATACACGTACGAATGCATGACACATTCCCTCACCATTTCTCGCTCAATCACTCTCTCCACACACACGCATGCACGTGCGCACACACACATTCACTCTCTCCCTCTCTCTGACACCCACTTTCTCTCTCTCTCTCTCTCTCTCTCTCTCTCTCTCTCTCTCTCTTTCCCACACGCACACACATATATAGTGAACAGTTATAGTTAAACAATTATAATGAACAATTATACCAGTAAATGAATTATGGTGGCATATAGTCGGTATGGATTAAGTATTGAAAGAGTTTTCGGTTAAATGTGTAGGGACTCATTGGAGTTTTCAGATCTGGAGGAAGATCATTCCATAAGTGAGCACCAGAATAGGCGAAACATGTTTTGTATAGGTCCAATCTAGGCTTTGGGACATGTAACAAATTTAGGCGCTTGCTGTTCATTGCATTAGATTGAATCAGCGGCAGAAGATACTCTGGGGTATTTTGAGATATAATTTTATTCACTAATTTGGCTTTGTTAAAAAGGAAGCGCTTTCGAAGTGGTAGAAGTCTTAGATGACTGTATAAATTATTACTTTCAACGTGCTTTATGCCAGAAACCAGACGAATAGCGCGGTTTTGTAGAGAACATAGTCGTTTAAATTAGATTTAGGGCAACCATCCCAAACTGTGGAACAGTAATCGAGATGTGATTGGATATAGCATGTATAGAATATTTTTCGTGTGCTTTCGTCCAGGAAGTGCTGAATTTTAGCAAGTTGGTAAACTTTTGTGCTATTTTCTTGGTAAGAACGTGAACATGAGAGCTCCAGCTCAAATGGCTGTCAATTAAAAGACCTAGTGTTTTATGTTCATTCACATTAACTATAGGTAACGTGTCCTATGCGGAGTTCGAGCGGTGCTCCAGTTATGGCTAGTGTCTGTAGTTTTTGTCTGGTCGTTATTAGCATGGATTTGGTTTTGTCGATGTTAATTTGCATGCGGTTTCATTGCTCCATCTAGTAAGATTATCAAGTTCCTTTTGTAAAGAATTCTCTAATTCACTACGGTTTTCTTGACTAGTATATATAGTACAGGTCGTCTGCAAATAGATCACAAGTTGTATTGATATATAAAGGAAGATCATTAATATAAACTGCAAAAAGCAGCGGACCTAGTATTGAGCCCTGAGTTACACCAATATTAAGCTGTGTGGGTCTTGATAGACAGTTGTTGAAGGACACGACTTGTTGTCTGTCGGATAGAAATGACGTAATTATGTTCACCATGTTGGTGCTTGTCTTCATTTGTTTTAGTTTTCTAATTAAAATATCGTGATCTACCATATCAAAAGCTATTTTAAAGTCTACAAACACCGCTCCACAAATTCTACCGTTGTTGATGTTTCAGTGCCAGTTATCGGTCATTTTTGTTAAAGCACTATGGCAAGAATATTTAGGTCGAAACCCAGATTGACTGTTAATTATTAGATCATTGTTAATTAAATGGTGTAGCGTTATTTTATGAATGTGTTTTTCTAGTGGTTTTGATAGCGACGACAGTAAGGAAATAGGTCTATAATTACCCAAAACGCTATTATCGATTGAGACATTTTTAAGTAGAGGAAACACTTTAGCAATTTTAAATGCAGATGGAAAGTAGTTTTTGGCCAGGCACTGGTTATATATGAACGTTAAGGACTCACTAATGACTGGTGCAGCACAACGAAGAATTCTATTACTGATACCATCTAGGCCGTGTGAATTTGTTGATTTGAGGTTTAAGAGATATTTATAAACTTCTGCAACAGATATTACGGGAATCTCAGCGGGAATATTTCTGGTGCACTTCTCCTCACAGAATGATGCCAGTGAACTTAAATTACACGATGAGTCTGACATTGAAGACTTTAGATCCTCTATTTCTGATTGAAAGAACCAACTGAATTCATCGTCGCATGTTATAGAATTTGATATTGCTGATTCTGTAAGGCGTTTCTTATTGGTTAGCAAGTTAATAGCCTTCCATATATTTGTACTGTTTGAATTATCTACAATCAAATTTTTAAAATGATCTTTTTTTATCCTACGAATTTCATATTTAACTTTATTCCTTAGTCTACGGTAATTGATGAAGTCTTTATTTTTGTGTGCTGTATCTCGCTCTCTCATGATTTCCAGAACTTCACTAGTGACCCATGGGGATTTATGTTGATTTTTGACTCGAACTTCTTTGATTGGCACGTGTTTATCGAACACATTGTAGACTGTCTTCGTCCAGAAAGCTAATGCATCGTCCGGGTCAGGAAGTTGGTAAACGTGATCAAGGGCTGCTTTTCTTAAGTCTTGCAAAAATAAATCTTGGTTGAATGCTTTAAAATTTCTAAATTTGATACTTACATGTTTATTTTTAAGAGATTTGAACCCAATTCTTGACCATGTACAACATACAGGGTAATGGTCACTAACTGTACTAACAGGAACAGAACATTCAATAATATTATCTGGACAAGTAACATATATATGATCAATTATAGTTGAAGATGTTTCAGTAACCCTTGTGGGACGGTTTATTAGTTGTTTGAAATTGTAAGAAAGAATGATATCGTCCCATGTCTGGTTGGATTTACTAATATCTATGTTGAAGTCACCTAGTATCATAACTTCTCTACCTGCTGTAAACACTCTATCCATCATTGTAGTGAAGCAGTCATACCAGTTGTACCCGGCACAAGGATTCCTATATAGGTATCCAATTAGAAACGGTTGTTGGCTGATTCATGGTCGGACATTGTAATTTGCAGAGAAGTATGATCGCCTATTCCAGCCGGCAAGGCACTGCATGATGATGAGAGATAGCCTCGGGTGTTTATCATCTGCTACTTCCTTTCTTAAAACAAGTGTTCCTGTTGTTAAGTTGTAGTGCAAGAAATGATTTTCATATAAACATCTGCTCTTATCCGGGGCTGTAATGACTGACGCCTTCCATTGTTTGATGCTTGTTAGAGATGTCAGGGACATCGACCTATTTACCGGCATGCTACATGAGCCTGTCAAAACTGGCATAGTTGGACCAACTATAAGCTGCATAGTAGGAATGCAGTTCAAACGGCTGAAGCATGGTGATAGATTTTTCTTCAACAACAATGAAGAGTATACCCGCTTCACTGATGGTAAGTAGAAGTGCTTATTGACTAACATAATTAGTGTAGCCATACTTGTAAGTTTGCACATATTTACATACAAGGCAGATACCTTCCCACTAGTGTAGATTGACTAACCAAGGCTATGTCTTAGCTTCGAGGACATTCCTTGTATTGGAACCCATTTAATAGTATGATATAATACAGGAAACAACGTCGACATGTGGTTACGTATATGATTGTATACGTATATGATTGAAAAGGGTATTTCGTGATCAGCTTGGTGGTATATACATTCACTCACGCTCAGATGGCGGCCCCTACAATGCTCAGAGATTGAAGGCCAAGACCAAAGTAAGGAGGGTACTGATCAGAGAGTTGCTTTTCTCAGATGATGCTGCAATTGCATTCCCCATTGCTTTTTCTGAATTTGGTTTAACAATTAGCACCAAACAAAAAAAAAAGGACAAAGATTACGTCACCAGGTGCAAATGTTGTACCATCAATCTTTATGGACGATGCCGAACTGGAGATAGTAGATAATGAATTGGAAACAAATAGGTATATTAAGCCAGATAGGATTTAGGTCGCCAAAAATATGCGAACAGTCTGATATGAAAATATAGGGGTGTGGAAAATATAGGAGTGTCTGGCAACCTACTATACTTAAACTCTGCAGCCAAAGAGTGCCTCCGCAACTGGCTTAGCCGCCTTTTTCAGCTCCCGCATGGAAACAGTGTAGTGTTGCTTTTTGTTTTTTGATTTTTTTGTATTTCGTTGTTTATCTATCTGTGTTGTCCTGTCCTTGACAATGATTCTGAGAATCGAAACGTCGGCCGTCCTGATTGTATTGTACGCTTTTGTGTGTATTTTATTTTTATTATTCATTTTATATATTTATTTATTACTTCTGATTTTGGATTTTCACCTGTATTCCGTTTTACGATGGATCTCCTTGTAAGGTATGTGCAACGTGTTTGTGTTTAGTACGTTTCTTCTCGCAGGAGCTTAATATACCTATTTGTTTCCAATTTATATCGTTATATCCTGCTGCAGTCGCTGCTTTTTCTTCTATTCCATGGAGATAGTAGACCATTTTACATATTTAGGATCAGAGGTAAATAGCTATTTTCCCTAGATCAGGAAATCAACACCAGGATTGGTAAGGCAGCAACACCAATTAACATGTTAACAAAAAGAGTCTGGGAGAACAATAAGCTTACTGTCAAATTAAAAGCCCTTGTCTGTCAAGCCTGTGTCCTTAGTAATCTTCTTTATGGCAGTGAAACCTGGTCAACTTACTTACACTAAGAGAAACGTTTAAACAGCTTTCATATGCGGTGTTTGCGAATAATACTTCATGACCATGTATTCACATGCATCCATTGTGGAGAAATATTTACAGCACGACTTGGTCTGATCAGTCACATTCGCTACCGTCATGGGTTGTAGTTATTATGACTTATTGATGCACAATGTAACAAACTATCGCCTGTCAAAGATTGAAATATTGAAAGATTGAAAAAGGCTATATAATTCCTGCTACGTATATCTTAGGAAATAACTGCTGCAGTCTGAGCAAGAAAATTAGAATTTTTAGATAACAACACATAATAATTACAATATTAACAGTTACATAGTCACATTCAGCCTAAGTTTAGGGACAGCAATAGGCATCGACATTGGTCTTTTCCATAATATTATTCATGTCGAATCTAGACACTCTTGGCGTAACGATGATTTTGCTAATATTGTGTCTTGGTTAGTGCTCTAGCTCGTCAATACAGACATCTTGGGGGGTTTTCACTATTAGAGTCTGAAAGACTGTCAATCTTACCCGGTTAAAATACATGTGTTTCAGGGATTTAGGAAAATACACGCAGATGACGCAATACTCTCAGTAATTGTCAGCGTATGCAGTTTGGTCAGCGAAAACGTGTGTCTTCTTTGTTCTTCTCTAATCTCTCTCTCTCTCTCTCTCTCTCTCTCTCTCTCTCTCTCTTTCTCTCTCTATCTATCTCTCTTTCTCTCTCTCTCTATCTCTCTCTCTTTCTCTCTCTCTTTCTCTCTCTCTTTCTCTCTCTCTTTCTCTCTCTATCTCTCTCTATCTCTCTCTCTCTCTCTCTCTCTCTCTCTCTCTCTCTCTCTCTCTCTCTCTCTCTCTCTCTCCTCCTGTATCTTCTTCTTCTTTTTCGATCATTCAATATTGCTTTGGTTTGTTCGCAATCGCGTTATCTGCAGTATAACTTCATGCAACTAAGACTGCTGTACATGTTGTAACCACCGTCTGTATAGTCGTTCATACAAACAATTCCTATAGTCTCGGTTCAAATCTATGTTGTTTTCGTATTTCGCCACAACATTCAGTTAGTCATCTGTCACAAAGTTTTCTGTTCTCGCAGATTTCCTCCTGAATCGTGACAGTATACATCAAATGTCTCTAAACATTCCACAGTCTTCCACTTCTTCGGTTAAGACTTCCATTTTATGTCACTGAGTGTATTGTATTATGTGCACTTTTCTTAGAAAATACTTCTCTGCTGTCAGCTAATTTTAAGCAGCTCACCGTCTTATATGAATACAGTTTCTGTAGACACCACATCCTACTTCCATCAGGTATCTTTTAGAACGTCCACATCTCGCATGGCAAGCATAAGAACAATACTAGCATACTAAAGATCTCGCATTATTTGTCATACTTAAAAGCGATTCATCTAAATTAAACACTACACTGATTCACAAAGTTTACTAACAATTATGTCTTGTGTTTCAGAACAACTTGCTGCCATGCTAAAAGTGACAATAGGAGAAATCATGTGCCAGAACTCTTACTTGGAGGCAGTCCCAGAAAATGTGTTCCTCACTGTTTCCGAGTGAGTCTTCTTGGTTTGCACCTTCTTGATTTATAACAGAAACACAGAGTCATAGCAGAAAGGGAAAGAAGACGTAGTTGTAGCAGCAGAGATCATTATACTTGCTTCATAGACAACAGTAAGGCTATGGCCACAACTAGAAATTGTTGAGAAACATGAGGGATACGAGACTTCTAGCACGTGTTCCCCAATTATTTGAATCATTATGCCATGACCAACAATTAGCTGTCAGAGTAGCCAATGAAGCATCAAACAGGTTTGAGGGGCAAAAGAGCTTACGACAAGGATGTATTTACATCCTTATAAATATTTAACATAGATATAGAAAATGCGGGATATAGAAAATGTGGGTCGTCGCTAAAAGCTACGGAGTTCGTGCTTTGTGCGACGCTTTCCGTGCTGCGGAAAGAGACCGAGCCATATGGACATAAAACCCGATGCAATGAAGTCGACCCTATCTACATTTAAGCGACTTTTTTTTAAAATAGAAAATGCAATGAGAAATGTCAAACATGATGAGACCAGAGACAATTAGTGTTTATTCATCGTGATTGGTGTCAGTATCCCTGGCCAAAGGTGATAAACGACTTTCTTCGTAATCAAGTTTATCCACGTAGGGTAACGCAGCGCGCGAGAATTGGAAGCGGTTTTCGCCGCGTTGTTAACTTACGGGATAAGTGAGCCGGCTGCTCAGAAAGCAATGACAAACTACTGAGCGTAATCTTGCCACGAAATCAACGACAGCGGTAAAACGCTGATGTTGACAGCGATTTATTATAAAGGATATGCGAAAAAACAAAAGAATTGTGTCAACTGAATTCCAGAATTTAGATATGCAGATGACGCAGCCCTCGTCAAAACACAGCTCTAAAGGGACAGACACCCTAATACAATCTGTCAAGACAGTGAAAATCAAACTCTTTATCTGAAATTTTAAAAAAGAAAAGAACGTTCTATGGACAATATTGCAAACGACTGAGCACCAATTCCTCCCTGCACACAGACCTACAAGGTGTGACGACTCTATAACATCACAGGCACACAGATAAACAAGATGTCGTCACGATATCACATCACAGGCACACAGTTCCACAATATGTCATGACGCTATCACATCACAGGTACACAGACCTACAAGATGTGATGACACTATGACATCACAGGCACACAGACCTACAAGATATGATGACACTATAACATCACAGGCACACAGACCTACAAGATATGATGACACTATAACATCACAGGCACACAGACCTACAAGATGTGATGACACTATAACATCACAGGCACACAGACCTACAAGATGTGATGACACTATAACATCACAGGCACACAGACCTACAAGATGTGATGACACTATAACATCACAGGCACACAGACCTACAAGATATGATGACACTATAACATCACAGGCACACAGACCTACAAGATATGATGACACTATAACATCACAGGCACACAGACCTACAAGATATGATGACACTATAACATCACAGGCACACAGACCTACAAGATGTTGATGACACTATAACATCACAGGCACACAGACCTACAAGATGTGATGACACTATAACATCACAGGCACACAGACCTACAAGATGTGATGACACTATATCATCACAGGCACACAGACCTACAAGATATGATGACACTATAACATCACAGGCACACAGACCTACAAGATATGATGACACTATAACATCACAGGCACACAGACCTACAAGATGTGATGACACTATAACATCACAGGCACACAGACCTACAAGATGTGATGACACTATAACATCACAGGCACACAGACCTACAAGATGTGATGACACTATAATCATCACAGGCACACAGACCTACAAGATGTGATGACACTATAACATCACAGGCACACAGACCTACAAGATGTGATGACACTATATCATCACAGGCACACAGAACCTACAAGATGTGATGACACTATAACATCACAGGCACACAGACCTACAAGATGTGATGACACTATATCATCACAGGCACACAGACCTACAAGATGTGATGACACTATAACTACAGGCACACAGACCTACAAGATGTGATGAACACTATAACATCACAGGCACACAGACCTACAAGATGTGATGACACTATATACATCACAGGCACACAGACCTACAAGATGTGATGAACACTATAACATCACAGGCACACAGACCTACAGATGTGATGCCACTATAACATCACAGGGACACAGACCTACAATATGTGATGACACTATAACATCACATGCACATAGACCTACAAGATTGATGACACTATAACATCACACCACACAGACCTACAAATATGATGACACTACAACATCACCGGAACACAGACCTAACAAAATGTGATGACACTATAACATCACATGCACATAGACCTACAAGATGTGATGACACTATAACATCACAGCCACACAGACCTACAAGATATGATGACACTACAACATCACAGGAACACAGACCTACAAGATGTGATAACACTATAACATCACAGGCACACAGATCTCAGAATTGATGACACTATAACCACAGCACCCAGACCTACAAGATGTGATGCCTATAACATCACAGGCACACAGACCTACAAGATGTGATGACACTATAACATCACAGCAAACAGACCTACAAGATATGATGACACTAATAAACATCACAAGCACACAGACCTACAAGTTGATGACAATTTCATCACAGCACACAGACCTACAAGATATGATGACACTATAACATCAAAGGCACACAGACCTACAAGATGTGATGACACTATAACATCACAGGCACACAGACCTACAAGATGTGAACACTATAACATCAAGGCACACAGACCTACAAGATGTGATGAACTATACATCACAGGTACACAGCCTACAAGATATGAAGACACTATAAATCACAGGTACACAGACCTAAAAAGATGTGATACACTATAACATCACAGGCACACAGACCAACAAGATGTGATGACACTATAACATCACAGGCACCGACCTACAAGATATGAGACACTATAACATCACAGCACACAGACCTACAAGATATGATAACCTATAACATCACGGGACACAGACCTACAAATATGATGACACTATATCATCACAGGCACACAGACCTACAAGATATGATTTCACTATATCATACAGGCACACAGCCCCACAAGATATGAAGACACTATAACATCACAGCACACAGACCTACAAATTAAAGATAACACTATAACATCACAGGCACACAGACCTACAAGATATAAAACACTATACATCACAGGCACACAGACCTACAAGATATGATAACACTATACATCACAGCACACATACCTACAAGATATGATAACACTATAACATCAAGGCACCAGACCTACAGATATGAACTATAACATCACGGGACACAGACCTACAAGATATGATAACACTATAACATCACAGGCCACAGACCTAAAGATATGATAACACTATAACATCACAGGCACACAGACCTACAAGATATGAAGACACTATAACATCACAGGCACACAGACCTACAGATATGATAACACTATAACTCACAGGCACACAGACCTACAAGAATGATACACTATATCATCACAGGCACCAAACCCACAAATATGATGACACTATACATCACAGGCACACAGACCTACAAGATATGATGACACTATACATCACAGGCACACAGAACCCACAAGATATGAAGACACTATAAACATCACGGCCCCAGACTACAAGATATTATGACACTATAACATCCCGGCACACAGACCAAAAAGATGTGATGACACTATAACATCACAGCACACAGACCTACAAGATATGAAGACCTATAACATCACACACACAAGACCTACAAGATTGATAACCTTAAAATCACAGGGACACAGACCTACAAGAAAATATGACACTATTCATCACAGGGACACAGACCTACAAAATATGATGACACTATAACATCACAGGCACACAGACCTACAAGATTGTAAAACCCATAACATCACAGGGACACAGACCTACAAATGGATACCTATAACATCACACACACAGACCTACAAGATTTGACACTATATCATCACAGGCACACAGACCTACAAGATATGTGACACTATATCATCATAGGCACACAGACCTACAAGATATGATGACACTATAACATCACAGGCACACAGACCTACAAGATGTGATGACACTATAACATCACAGGCACACAGACCTACAAGAGGGGATGACACTATAACATCACAGGCACACAGACCTACAAAATGTGATGACACATAACATCACAGGCACACAGACCTACAAGATGTGATACACTATAACTCACAGGCACACAGACCTACAAGATATGATGACACATAACATCACAGGCACACAGACCTACAAGATGTGATGACACTATAACATCACAGGGCCCCAGACCTACAAATGTGATGACACTATAAATCACAGCACACAGACCTACAAGATTGATGACACTATAACATCACAGGCACACAGACCTACAAGATGTGACAGGCACATCGCAAAGGGAAACTGCTTCAGGGCATGTTTTTGTTGGGTTTGGTTTTTTTTATAGAAAAACATGCGGACTCATCATCTAAATCACACGTATCAAACGCAAGGCTCGCGGGCTACATATGGCCCACCGTACAATCATATCAGGCCCGCTAGGTCTCAACCGACGCACAAATATATTCGGCACTAGAGAGAATTTTATTCAAAAATATGCTTTTATTGTCACGATATAAAGTGCAAATCAAATTCCCTAATTAGGGGGCTTCCGAATGATAGGCTACCTGGCAGTGTTCTCCTTCGATCAGAATAAGCGAAATTAAAAGTTGTGTAGTGAGTTAGTGTTCGTCGTTATTAATTACCTCGCAACGTTCAGAAGCTCGTTTTGGATTGGCGCATAAAAATGAAAGTAGTGTAATGCCCGGATTTACATCACTTTTTCCCTCTACGGCTACCTGTATCAATTAACGTCTGTCGGGG